>CM053032.1:1895000-2015000 GCA_028564925.1 Lithobates sylvaticus | reverse complement strand
CCTACCACCAATCGTATGTGGGCGTAGGACACACCCCCTGCCACACCCCCTTAAAGGAGAATTAACCAAATATAAAAGGGAGTGTTTTTTTCCCACCACTATTCCTTTATATTGGCTTTTAAAATTTACAAATTTGGATTTGGATGAAAGGTTTAGCGCCAGGAAGGACTTGTTGATAGATAAATAATGCATTTTATATACAAATATATAAATCAGACCAACATGAGTGACAAATGAGGGGGAAAGAGGGACAAGGGGACATTGCTCCCAATCAGGGACAGTCCCTCGAAATCCGGGACAGTTGATACCTATGCATCATTTCATTATTTCCCAGAGTTCCATGGGGTCTCCTCCTGGTGAACGGATCCGTTTTCTGTGCAATAAAAATTGGGCGAGGGACAACAATCCTAATAAAACGATGCTAGTCCGCAGAGCTGGATGGGCGTGGATTTTTTCAGAGGGGGCGTGTCACCCATTCTCTAATAAGTAGCAGCCTGTGGATGATCGCCTCAGTCCCAGGCGGTGCAATCGGCATTCGGCGCTCCCTGCAGAATCGCAAGCTTCGGGATCCTATCACCTCATATTGTCATCATGTAGCTGCACAGAGGAGTTACAACCAGATACAAACAAAGAAAAGAGATACTTTGTATCTGCTGCAGACCTCTGATACATTGTTACCACTATGATGTCATAGTTAACAGAGTGTGACACACCTTTCCTGATGACTGACATCCTGTCAGCAAGTGGTTATACCAGGATCATGGCTGCAGCTGCACAGAGGATGTCCTCAGTCTCTTTCCAGGCTTCCTCCAAGGTTCAGGTAATTCGATGGGCTGCTTACCTTCAGCGGGAGGCAGTGAACAGCGCCATCATCTGGCTCCTATCCCGCGTCCCATATCCATGAATCCAGCGGTTGCCGCTGAGCCCACGTTGTGTTCTGTGTGTGGAGTTATTGATCTGTGACCCAGCACAGCGACCGTCCGCACGACGAGGAGGGACCGACACACCTGCCAGAACACGGAGCCAGAGAGTGACTCTGATTCCTCGGAATCTTCATTGCTGCAGCTCACACCTCATACGGGGCGCAAGTCAGAGCACGCCGCAATCTTACAACCACACGGAACAGCTGCTCAGCCTCAAATCACAGAGAATTGGAAACCCACACGCTCTGGGATTCCCCGAATATAGAAATCCAGATGTTTCCCATCGGAAGAGAATTGAGAGAAAAGAGAAACAACACAAGTGAGACTGAACATAATAATAGTATTCAAGAGCTAAAAATGTTGATAACAAGCGAATACTGACGCGTTTCGACCCCGCCGGGTCTTCTTCAGAGGATTAACACGCTGTAAAAATATTTGCATATATTGAAGTTCATAAAAATAACCACAAAATAAAATAAAGTAGTAATGAACATTTTTCTGTATAGTTACCGATCACACTGTATGGTGCGATGTCTCCGGAATCTAAGGTCCTCTAAACCCCTCCCCCCTCCTCCACTCGATCCCACCGGGAGTCCCCGGTCAGCCGGAACATCAGCAAGATGAGCCGACCATTCAGGCGTGGTTTATGTCATTCCTCGTAAGCCACGCCTGAATGGTCGGCTCTTCTTGTTTATGTGGGACTCCCGGTGGGATCGAGTGGAGGGGGGGGGGGGGGGATTCCGGAGACATCGCACCATACAGTGTGATCGGTAACTATACAGAAAAATGTTCATTACTACTTTATTTTATTTTGTGGTTATGTTTATGAACTTCAATATATGCAAATATTTTTACAGCGTGTTAGTCCTCTGAAGAAGGCCCGGCGGGGTCGAAACGCGTCAAGTTTCGCTTATAATCAAAATTTTTAGCGCTTGAATATTGAATTAAATAGTAAATTGTGTTCAGTCTCACTTGTGTTGTTGCTTTTATATCCGGTTCCCGACCGGCGCACGACGATATACGTCGGCAGAATGGCACGGACAGGCAGGAGGGCGTATATATAAGTCCCTCCTTAATGCCGTCCGTGCCATCGGGAGCGTGCCGGGAGCGGCGCGCTCCTGCACCGGTCGGGACCCCCGTGAGGCCGGTCGCGGGTCCCGCGATCGTCTCACGGGGCGGCTGAACGGGGAGATGGGGAAATACACAACATCTCCCCGTTCTGCCTAGCAACTAGTGACGCGATCTCTGCTCCCTGTGATTGGAGCAGAGATCAGCATTCACTAGCTGACAGCCACGCCCCCCCCACAGTAAGAAACACACCCCTAGGCATACTTAACCCCTACACTGCCCTCTTGTGGTTAACCCCTTTACTGCCAGTGTCATTTACACAGGAATCAGTGCATTTAAATAGCACTGATCGCTGTATAAATGACAATGGTCCCAAAAATTTGTCAAAAATGTCCGATGTGTCCGCCATAATGTCGCAGTCACAATAAAAATCGCTGATTACTAATAAAAAAAAATTATTAATAAAAATGCTATAAAACTATCCCCTATCTTGTAAACGCTATAACTTCTGCGCAAACCGATCAATAATCGCTTATTGCGATTTTTCTTACCAAAAACATGTAGAAGAATACGTATCGGCCTAAACTGAGGAAAAAAACGTTTTATTTTATTTTATATATTTTTTTATATATTTTTGGGGGATATTTATTATAGCAAAAAATAAAAAATAATGTGTTTTTTTTCAAAATTGTCGCTCTTTATTGTTTATAGTGCAAAAAAATAAAAACCGCAGGGGCGATCAAATACCACCAAAAGAAAGCTCTATTTGTGGGAAAAAAGGACGCCAATTTTGTTTGGGAGCCACGTGGCACGACCGCGCAATTGTCAGTTAAATCGACGCAGTGCCGAATCGCAAAAAGCGGCCTGGTCCTTTGGCTGCCAATTGGTCCGGGGCTGAAAGTGGATATCTCCGGCTCATATTGTAACCATCATTGGTAATTTATTGATATTATGTCATCAATAGAATTTAAATATTCTTAAAACTACATTATTAGTATTTTTTCCATCTATTCGCTTTACTAAAAACCCGCACGGAGGACGTCTCCCCCTTTTTCACTCATTCACACTGTCTCTTTGGTGCCCTCTGCTGGCCTTTTCTAAATCAGCAACGCCATCCATCCCCAGCCTATACAAATAGCACATTAACCACTCGGCGGCCGCGATACGAATATATAGGTTCCGCGTGGTTTGCCGGGGTTATGGTCGAAGCGATCAGCCTGGGGCTGCCACTTTTTATTCAAGCCAAACCCGGACAGTTTAGCTGCGCACAGCAAAATTTTATTTTTAAGGGGGAACTCTGATGTAAGGGGGGTTTCTGCTCACCAAACCTCCCCCTTACATCAGAGGTCCCAGCATTCCCCCTTAAATTAGGGTTCCCGAAGCCCCCCTTACATCTGAGTCCGCAGGGCACCCCTTACATCTGAGTCCGCAGGGCACCCCTTACATCTGAGTCCGCAGGGCACCCCTTACATCTGAGTCTGCAGGGCACCCCTTACACCAGAGTCCGCAGGGCACCCCTTACATCTGAGTCCGCAGGGCACCCCTTACACCAGAGTCCGCAGGGCACCCCTTACATCTGAGTCCGCAGGGCACCCCTTACATCTGAGTCCGCAGGGCACCCCTTACATCTGAGTCCACAGGGCACCCCTTACATCTGAGTCCGCAGGGCACCCCTTACATCAGAGTCCGCAGGGCACCCCTTACATCTGAGTCCGCAGGGCACCCCTTACACCAGAGTCCGCAGGGCACCCCTTACATCTGAGTCCGCAGGGCACCCCTTACATCAGAGTCCGCAGGGCACCCCTTACATCAGAGTCCGCAGGGCACCCCTTACATCAGTGTCCGCAGGGCACCCCTTACATCTGAGTCCGCAGGGCACCCCTTACATCAGAGTCCGCAGGGCACCCCTTACATCTGAGTCCGCAGGGCACCCCTTACATCAGAGTCCGCAGGGCACCCCTTACATCTGAGTCCGCAGGGCACCCCTTACACTCAGGGGGGAGTGGGGGAGACTTCAGTCCACAGACATTGGATGGTGAGCTCACTCACCCAAGGATGGAGGCTCAGGCATCGAAGCCTTTCATCCAAGATGTATCTGCCGGTTTCTGAGCTTCAAACTTCCAGCCCACGCATCCCTTTTCCCGAGGCACAGAACTCCGGGGATTGGAGTGTGCAGACAGAGGGGCGGGGCTGGGAGGAGGAGGAGCCTGTCCGTGTATGGGGGTGGGGCCCATGTGCCCACCTATGTACTCAGAGGTTACTTGGGGAGCCGCAGTCCATTCTGAATATTGTGTCCGGGTTTCAGGTGGTCTGAAAGCCGAACACACATGATTCAAAACCCGGACTGTCCGGGTGAATCCGGCAACCCTATATAAGCCGGCGGCTGACTTTCTCATGAAAGCGGTCCGAGTAGCTAATTAACCCTTGGATTGCTTCCAGTAGCAGCAGGAAGGGTCGTCCCCTCCCCCCTGCTACTTGCAGGTGTTTCTCCGGCTTACCGTTTTTACTGACGCTCTCGAGATACGATCCGATGGGTCGCATGGTTGGCCATGAAGGTGAACAGAGACCTGATTATCTCTCCCTACCTCTATGGTCTTGGAGGACCAGAGCAACATCACTTCCTGTCTAGGGCAGAAGCAAACAATTTGGCTTCTATGACTAAAATTAAATCGAAATTTGACATCAAAATTAACACTGTTTGGAAGGATCCTGACAATATTGTCAGAATCCACCCGGCTGCCTGTCTGACAGCTGGCTCCACCTTTCAGCGCATGTCTCAGAGCCAGCTGTGCCCGCCCCTTTTCCTGCCCGCCCCTTTAGTGACTGACAGCCACCGATCTGCACTCTGAGCAGAGAGAGAGCTGAGCGATCAACGATCATGTGATCACTCAGTGTTAGAGCCAATGGGGGACAGCTGCAGCATGGAGGTGAGTATGTTTGCTTCTCCATAATTCTCCTTTAAATGCTTCACCAAAAAAATTAGCAAAAAGCATGTAATGCTTTTTTTGGGGGGGGGGGGGTGGGGTGTGGATGGGTTAGACCCCCCCGTGAAGTTTTAAAAAGTCTTTGTTTATTTTATTGTGCTCAGAGTGTTAAACTGCGGGGGGTTTTATAACCCACCGGGGTGCCGCGAAGAGTCCTCGGGGATGCCGCGAAGAGTCCTCGGGGGTGCCGCAGTCTGCGTATTACCCTCTGTAACTCCCATGCACTGCAAGGAGAGAGAGAGAGAGCACAGCCCGCACCTCCTCCCGGCTCTCTCCTCCTCCCTGCAGATATCTCAACTATTGCTAGCAAAACAGAAAGCTGTGCGGGCCGCCCGCCCGTGTCCTACCAACCAATGACATCATCGGTTGCTAAGGGCATGTCTGGCGGCACCACAGCTTTGGGTTTGGCCCCCAATAGTTGAGATATCTGCAGGGAGGAGGGGAGAGCCGGGAGGAGGTGCAGGCTGTGCTCTCTCTCTCTGCATGGGAGGTAACACACCCCTAATGTGCCGTGTTTGATTACTACCCCCTATCTCCTCCCCACACTGTTCCTGTGCAGGCAGCAGAAATTGTGGGTGGGGGCAGGTAACAGATCTGAGAGCAATCCGTGTTAGCTCCAGTGGGGGAGCGGGGGATGGAAAGAACGGAGAGAGAGCACAGCCCACACCTCCCCCCAGCTCTCCCCTCCTGTCTGCTGCTGTTACTACTCCTGTAGTGATTAGATAGACAGAATTTGTGCTAGGAGGGGGGATTTGGGAAGGTTTGTGTTGGGGGGTTGTGCTAGAAGGGAGGATTTGTGCTAAGAGGGGGTATTTGGGGGGAGGTTGTGCTAAGAGGGGGGATTTGAGGGGTGGGGGGTATTTTGTGCTAGGAGAGGAGATTCAGGAGGGGGGTTGGGAGCGGGGTTTGCGCTAGGAGAGGAGATTCAGGAGGGGGGTTGGGAGCGGGGTTTGCGCTAGGAGAGGAGATTCAGGAGGGGGGTTGGGAGCGGGGTTTGCGCTAGGAGAGGAGATACAGGAGGGGGGTTGGGAGTGGGGTTTGCGCTAGGAGAGGAGATTCAGGAGGGGGGTTGGGAGCGGGGTTTGCGCTAGGAGAGGAGATTCAGGAGGGGGGTTGGGAGTGGGGTTTGTGCTAGGAGGGGGGATTTGTGCTAGTGCTAGGAGAGGAGATGTCAGGAGGGGGGGGGTTGGGAGCGGGGTTTGCGCTAGGAGGGGGGATTTGTGGGGGGGGGGGTTGTGCTAGGAGGGGGGATTTGTGGGGGAGGGGGGGTTGTGCTAAGAGGGGGGATTTGTGGGGGGGGGGGTTGTGCTAGGAGGGGGGGATTTGTGGGGGAGGGGGGGTTGTGCTAAGAGGGGGGATTTGTGGGGGGGGGGGTTGTGCTAGGAGGGGGGATTTGTGGGGGGGGGGTTGTGCTAGGAGGGGGGATTTGTGCTAGGAGAGGAGATTCAGGAGGGGGGTTGGGAGCGGGGTTTGCGCTAGGAGAGGAGATTCAGGAGGGGGGTTGGGAGTGGGGTTTGCGCTAGGAGAGGAGATTCAGGAGGGGGTTGGGAGCGGGGTTTGCGTTAGGAGAGGAGATTCAGGAGGGGGGTTGGGAGTGGGGTTTGCGCTAGGAGAGGAGATTCAGGAGGGGGGTTGGGAGTGGGGTTTGCGCTAGGAGAGGAGATTCAGGAGGGGGGTTGGGAGCGGGGTTTGCGCTAGGAGGGGGGATTTGTGGGGGGGGGTTATGCTAGGAGGGGGGATTTGTGGGGGAGGGGGGGTTGTGCTAAGAGGGGGGATTTGTGGGGGGGGGTTGTGCTAGGAGGGGGGATTTGTGGGGGGGTTGTGCTAGGAGGGGGGATTTGTGCTAGTGCTAGGAGAGGAGATTCAGGAGGGGGTTGGGAGCGGGGTTTGCGCTAGGAGGGGGATATGTGGGGGGGTTGTGCTAGGAGGGGGGATTTGTGGGGGGGTTGTGCTAGGAGGGGGGATTTGTGGGGGGGTTGTGCTAGGAGGGGGGATTTGTGGGGGGGGGGGGGTTGTGCTAGGAGGGGGGATTTGTGGGGGGGGGGGTTGTGCTAGGAGGGGGGATTTGTGGGGGGGGGGGGTTGTGCTAGGAGGGGGGATTTGTGGGGGGGGTTGTGCTAGGAGGGGGGATTTGTGGGGGGGGGGGTTGTGCTAGGAGGGGGGATTTGTGGGGGGGTTGTGCTAGGAGGGGGATTTGTGGGGGGGGGGTTGTGCTAGGAGGGGGGATTTGAGGGGGAATTTGTGTTTGAGCTCCTTATAACCCCTCAGACTCTGGAGGTACCGGACACATCCAACCAACGTTTTTCATAATTGGAGGGCTGCTACTGCTGAGAATGCTGGTCGCCTGTCTGTCATGTTGATCCTCTCACTTCGATGTTGTGACTCGCTGACATGAAAGAAGGTAACAGATGAAGGCTTTGCATTAACTTTCCTTATCAGCACATTTGCATCGCTGACTCAAGAAGTACTGAAGCCGGAGGATCAGCATGACAGCCAGGCAACCAGCATTTTCATGGTGAGAGGGTGGCAGGTGGTGGAGCGCCCTCTCCCTGGAGGGTCACAAGAGGCCAAATCTGAGTCCCGCTCTACAAGGATCTCTGAGATTCTCTATTCTGAATCCTCCCGAAATGTGCGCCAGTCTGCCGGATACACATTGGGGGCTTTGCTGGGAAATGGAAGTTCAGCCAGGAAATTGGCCAACAAAGTATTGGGGGGAAGTCCCTCCGAATGTCATCAGAGGGGACCCCGTCCACATAATAGACAATTATTTATTTATTGTAAATATGAGATGTGACGTGTGTTTGACCCCCCCCCCCCCCCTCCCCGGATCTCACATTAAAGAGGACCTGTCATGCTGGATGTTTACATTCCTTGTAATAGGAATAAAAGTGACATCATTTTTTTTCTTTTTTAAAAGGACAGTGTAAAAAAACAAAAAAAAAAGTAATAAAAAAAAAAAAAAAAAACAATTTTTTTTAAAGCGCCCCGTCCCGCTCCGCCCCGTCCCGCTCCGCCCCGCTCCGCCCCGTCCCGCCCCGTCCCGCTCCGCCCCGTCCCGCTGAGCTCACGCACAGGAGAGAAGACATTACGTAAGTCGCGCCCGCATATGAAAACGGTGTTCAAACCACACATGTGAGGTGTCGCCGCGATCGTCAGAGCAAGAGCAATAATTCTACCCCTAGACCTCCTCTGTAACTCAAAACTGGTAACCTGTAGACATTTTTAAACGTCCCCTATGGAGATTTTTGAGGGTCAAAGTTTGTCGCCATTCCAGGAAGGGGCGCAATTTAGAATTTTGAATTTACTCAACGCAACATTATCTTTCACAATATGAAAAAAAAAATGGGCAAACTTTACTGTTGTCTAATTTTTAATTAAAAAAAAAGTGAATTTTTTTTCCCAAACAATTCCGCTTGTAAGAACGCAGCGCAAATACGGTGTGACATAAAGTATTGCAACGGCCGCCATTTTATTCTCTAGGGTGTCTGAAAAAATATGTGCGTATGCCATGACTCTCTGTTTTCGACATTAATGCCGCATACACACGGTCGGAATTTCTCGTCGGAAAAAGCTCTGATGGTTTTCCCGTCGGAATTTCGATGGAATTTCACTCAAACTGTCTTGCCTACACACGGTCACACCAAATTCCGACGGTCAGTAACACAGCCGCATACAATGCGTTCGACTGCACTATAAAAGGGAAGTTTAATGCTTCTGAGCATGCGTCAAATTGTTTCCGAGCATGCGTCAGAATTTTGCCTGTCGGAATTGCTACAGACGATCGGAAAATCCGATAGAAAAGTTTTCCTTTGGAAAAATTAATAACAGGTTCTCAATCCAAAGTCCGTCGGAAATTCTGACAGAGAAAGACCGTTGGGCGTACACACGGTCGGAAAATCGATGAAAAGCTCCCATCGGACTGTTTCCATCAGAAATTCTGACCATGTGTACGCGGCATTACAGTGTTTTTCCCTTTTATTTTATGTTATTGTAATCTGTATGTTTTCATCTTTAGATAGTGAGACCCCTTTCTCTTCCTTTCAACTACTGAACCCCAAATGTGTCCTGAAGAAGTGTACAACGAAACGCGTAGACGCATTAGGGCTGACATCATGTATAGATTTTTGTCTGTATATATGATTTTTATTTATATCTCTTTCATGTCTCTGGTCTTTGTACTTTATGTATTTTTCAATAAATGTTAAAAAAAAAAATTCTGTACTCCCAGTGTTTGTTGTGCCTTTACAGGTTTTCTTTGGAACCTTTTTGTTCTTTATTATTTCCCCAATTTTTACGGATGAGGCAATGTGAGTGCTTTTTCTCTTCTTATTGAAAAAAATATATAATGTTTGGGGGTTCTAAGTAATTTTCCAGCAAAAAAAAAAAGGGCCCAGAGGCACCACCCACCCCCAAAGTTTTGACCAATAGGAACGCTAATCATAGAATGATTTGTTGCTAATAATTGATAATATGACTAACATTTTTTAACATCTTAAAGTTAAAAATTGTTAGTTATATCATCATTTATTTAAAAATAAATCGTTCTATGTTTGAGCACCATGCAGGGCGCCGGACTAATAGAAGTCTATTAGGTCCATCAGTTTTATAACAAGCACGTGATCGGAGCCTGAGGCTCTCATTGGCTTGTTTTACGTTGCCCTCGAGGCACAGAGCACTGCGCCCTCAAGACTCCCACTTTTGATTATAGCGAATCAAAATACGCCATTGCATCACTTCTGGTTTCTTGTCCCAGCCAATCAGGAGCAGGGACCAGCCTGTCCATTAAGGGCGCACAGGCGACGCCCCCTCTGTCCAGGCCACCCCCCTATATGGTTAATGGATAGATTCATGAATGGCATGAATCTATCCACGGCCCCTGCGGCCAACCCAATTCATGCGTCCGGCCCCTTTTAGGACGCCGGGCACCTGAATTACAGCAGCGTTTTTTTTTTTTTTTATGCACCTGATTAGAGCCCAGAGACTCTAATAGGCTACAAAATATGGTGGGCTCGTGGCGCAGAGCGTTGCGCTCCGAGATCACCCAGGGTGTGTTAGAAAAGCAAATGAATATTTGCTTTTCTAATGCGGCGTACACACGGTCGGAATTTCCGATGGAAACAGTCCAATGGGAGCTTTTCATCGGATTTTCCGACCGTGTGTACGCCCATCTGTCTTTTTTTGTAGGAATTTCCGACGGACTTTGGATTGAGAACCTGTTATTCATTTTTCCAAAGGAAAACTTTTCTATCGGATTTTCCGATCGTCTGTAGCAATTCCGACAGGCAAAATTCTGACGCATGCTCGGAAACAATTTGACGCATGCTCGGACGCATTAAACTTCCCTTTTATAGTGCCGTCAAACGTGTTTTATGCCGCTGTGTTAAATATTGACCGTCGGAATTTGGTGTGACCGTGTGTAGGCAACACAGCTTGAGCGAATTCCGTCGGAAAAAACGTTTTTTTCGACGAGAATTCCGATCGTGTGTACGCGGCATAACACTGAATCGCCTCTCGGCCAATCAGGAAGCGTGAGTCTGATACCCGTTTCCCGATTGGCTGAAACGTCAGGCGATCCTATTGGACATTTAGGAGGAGTAGGAAAGGGATGCACGGTGGAAGGCGCCATAATCCACACAGGAGGAGGAATAAAGCCGCTGGACACGCTGCCCGCCTGCCCGCTTCCTAGATGGGGTAAGTGCGGGGCTTTGATATCGATGACCGACCGGGGGGCTGAAGATTTGGAACACTGAAACCTTTGGGTATCAGAGGAGCCGAGACAGTCCAGGCTGGAGGCTCCGTTTGCAGGTAAGGACCTGAAGGGGTTTGTTTGCACCCTCCCAGAGGAGGTGTGAGGTCAGACCTCGGCCTTCCTGGAAGGTCTGATATTATCAGCAGAGGGCGGTCCTCGCTGGGTCAGAGGGGGACAGCTACAAAACAACTCAGAATTTGATATTCTAGTGCTGAATGCTAAAGTACAACACACTGAAATCAGTGAAAACAAGATGACTGCGATATTATATCCTCCCTCCGCCCCCCTCCAGTCTTGCACAGGTGTACCCGATAAGGCAGTACAACCGGTCCTGTGGTACTGGGCCCGGGCCTCATCAGCTAAATATGATTTCTAACAACAGCCCTGGGTGTTGCCACCTCTGATGCCACCGCACACTGTGAGCTTCTCACCATGTGCATTAAAAGCTGCAGCCAGTCACATAGAGCCCCGCCTCCTTTCCTGGATCCCATCCAGCATTATCTAGCCCTTTCCTCCACAGCCTGACTGTCCCTGGCCCTGCCTCTTTCATTGTTTAGTTTTCATTTTGCCCAATTAAACCAAAGTCTAAGAGAGTCTCCTGCACAGGAAGTAAAGGGGATTCACCCCAACATTACACAGATAGCAAAATATGTAAATCAATCAATCCTGAGATAGGAGAGATTTCTTTCCACTTCCTGTCCTGTAGATACAACAGGAAGTAAAAAGAAATATCTCCAAAATTAGGGTGGAAGATCCACTGGAAGATTTCCCCTCTATTCCTGTTGAACGTTTTGGAATTTTCACTACTAGGACCAAAAATGAGTGGGAATCTCCGACAGCAGGGACACCGACAGCAGGAACTCCGACAGCATGGACAATGACAGCAGGGACAACGACAGCAGAGACTCTGACAGCATGGACTCTGACAGCAGAGACAACAACAGCAGGGACAAAGACAGCAGAGACAACGACAGCATGGACTCTGACAGCAGAGACAACAACAGCAGGGACAATGACAGCAGGGACAACGACAGCATGGACTCTGACAGCAGAGACAACAACAGCAGGGACAATGACAGCAGAGACAAGGACAGCATGGACTCCGACAGCAGAGACAACAACAGCAGGGACAATGACAGCAGAGACAACGACAGCATGGACTCCGACAGCAGAGACAACAACAGCAGGGACAATGACAGCAGAGACAACGACAGCATGGACTCCGACAGCAGAGACAACAACAGCAGGGACAATGACAGCAGAGACAACGACAGCATGGACTCCGACAGCAGAGACAACAACAGCAGGGACAATGACAGCAGGGACAATGACAGCAGAGACAACGACAGTATGGACTCCGACAGCAGAGACAACAACAGCAGGGACAATGACAGCAGAGACAACGACAGCATGGACTCCGACAGCAGGGACAACAACAGCAGGGACAATGACAGCAGAGACAACGACAGCATGGACTCCGACAGCAGAGACAACAACAGCAGGGACAATGACAGCAGAGACAACGACAGCATGGACTCCGACAGCAGAGACAACAACAGCAGGGACAATGACAGCAGAGACAACGACAGCATGGACTCCGACAGCAGAGACAACAACAGCAGGGACAATGACAGCAGGGACAATGACAGCAGAGACAACGACAGTATGGACTCCGACAGCAGAGACAACAACAGCAGGGACAATGACAGCAGAGACAATGACAGCATGGACTCCGACAGCAGAGACAACAACAGCAGGGACAATGACAGCAGAGACAACGACAGTATGGACTCCGACAGCAGAGACAACAACAGCAGGGACAATGACAGCAGGGACAATGACAGCAGAGACAACCAAAGCATCTAAACCTGACAGAAGTTGTAACCTCTCCCCGCTCCTTCCCAGAAAAAAATTTTTTTTAACAACCTAAAGAACTTCCAGAGACAAAACTCGCCCGGAGCAAAGTTGTGAAATTGTATCAAGAATTTACAATTACGGTAATCATCCAGGAAACGCTCACAGATATGTCATATGCAAAGCACTGGGATGAAGCAGAATTTAGAGATTCCTAATGTAAGAAAATTAAAGGATCAATAAGTGAAGAATTAGAAAAAAAAAAATGTAACTCACATTTGTACAACTAGGAAGTGTTAAACAATCAATAAAACAAAAAGAATAATAACATTATTAATAATAATTATTCTATAATATATAATAGGTAATAATAATAATCATAATAACATTATTAATAATAATAATAATTATTATTATATAATATATAATAGGTAATAATAATAATAACAATAATCATAATAACATTATTAATAATAATTATTATTATGTAATAATAATAATAATGGATACATTTGAATCTACATACAGATCTCTGCACTCCCGGCTCTTCTCTCCTCCGGTATTCCTCTCCTCTCCCTGTCGCTCTGACAATCTGTTTGCAGCAGAAGGTTCATTGACAGTAATAAAAGAGAAGTTTGTTACCCAACCAAAACCAGAGATTGTGAAATATTCATCAGCCCCTCCCCCGCCCTCCGCACCTTGCTTCGTACAATTCTGACATCTCTCTTTAGGAATATTTTATTTGTAACTTCCTAAAAGTCAAATAAATTGTATGATACAGAAAAGAAGGAGGAGTCAGAAAAACTGTTTGGGGTTTATTTTTTTGGAGAAAGAAAGAAAGAAGATAAAATACGGCCAGATAGATAAATAGAACTTTTTAGAACTTTGGCAGATAATATGAAAAGATAGATAGAAATTGGAGAGATAGAAAGAAAGGAGCGCGTCCGATGCGGCCATGACAGCTATTGGCAAGATTATCAGGTCTTTGCCTGTTTCCCTGACAGTGCCCCCCCCCCCCCCCCCAAGGGGCAGCCACCGGATGCCCATACAAGCCGACTTTTCAGGATATCTATCCTGGAACTCCTGTAACAGTCTACAGGCATGTATGTTACCTGCTGGTTCCCAAGAGTTCTCTTCTGGATGAATAAACCTTCCATTTGATAAGAAATAGTTTTGCCTTCTTCTCTTCCGACAGTCCAGGATGTCTTCTACCTCAAATTCTTCTTCCTCAAAGAAAGAAGAAACATGAAATATGGCTAGATAGATAGAACTTTTCAGAACATTGCTCATGTCTAATGCTGCGTACTCGCGATCGGAAATTCCACCTGCAAAAGTCCGATGAGAGCTTTTGGTTGGAAAATGCGACCGTGTGTACGCTTCATCGGACTTTTGCTGGCCGGCTTCCCGCCAGCAAAAGATTGAGAGCAGGTTCTCAATTTTTCGCTCTGAAAAAGTTTGTCTGTAGCAATTCCAACGCGCAAAATACCTACACATGCTCGGAAACAATTCAACGCATGCTCAGAAGCATTGAACTTCATTTTCTCGGCTTGCCGTAGTGTTGTACGTCACCGCGTTCTTGACAGTCGGAAGTTCAGCAAACTTTTGTGTGACCGTGTGTATGCAAGCCAGGCTTGGGGCAGAATTCCGACGGACAAACCATCCAAGATTTTTCAGACGGAAAATCCACTCGTGTGTACGCGGCATAATGGTGGCCGATAACATGAAAACATAGAGAGATACAGAGGGTCACGTACCAGGTGCAAGGCCAAGATGCTGAGAAGGCTCCTCTTGCTGTGTTACAGGGAGAGCAGTGCCCAGAGAAGCGCGGTTTGCCAGGTACTGCGATGAGAAGACCTGGTCACCGAGATGTAGCGGAATCAGGCTGGATACCTGTAGAGCTGGCGATCACGGAAAATACCAGGTAACTTGACAGAGGAGCAAACTGGAAACAGAAAGAGGAGCCAGGCCAGGGGTCATACACGGTGAGATCGGTTCAGGTAAGGAGACTGGATAAGATGGGGGTCATAGACAGTGAGATGAATCTGTAGCAGTCTGTAAGCCAAGCCAAGGTCAAATATGGTGGAGAGAAGTCAGAAGTACAAGGCAAGGGTAAATCAGGAGATCAGAGGTCACAGGTCAGAGCAAGCCGGGCCAATAACAGGAGTTCAATCGGGATGCGCTGGGAAGCCGATGATAATCCAGCAATGCACCATTGTCAGAGGCAGGTTTAAATAGGAGATGCCAGCATCTGTCACGTTGCATGCGTTTGCACCATCTGCGCATGCCAGTACACACAGGTGCGTGTTCTGATGGGGCCATGACAGCTATTGGCAAGATTGCCAGGTCTTTGCCTGTTTCCCAGACAGTGCCCCCCCCCCCCCCAAGGGGCAGCCTCTGGATGCCCAAACAACCCCTCTTTTCAGGATATCTATCCCAGAACTCCTGTAACAGTCTACAGGCATGTATGTTACCTGCTGGTTCCCAAGAGTTCTCTTCTGGATGAATAAACCTTCCATTTGATAAGAAATAGTTTTTGCCTTCCTCTCTTCCGACAGTCCAGGATGTCTTCTACATCAAATTCTGGTTCATCCCCCACCGAGACTGGAGGAGGTGGCACTAGGGTGACCACATTTCCAAATTGCCATTCAGGGACCCCCCCCCCCTTCCCCATGCACGCCCTCGCGCCAGCCCAAAAAAAGTTTATCTACATGTATATTTTTTATTGCCCCACTTGTTAGCCTCATTTTTATTATTGCCCCCCCACTTGTCAGCCTATTTTTTTTATTGCCCCCCACTTGTCAGCCTCATTTTTATTGCCCCCCCCAGGGCAGGGCTCCACTTTGTCAGCCTTATTTATTTGTTTTCTGTCCCCAGCCCGAGTGCCCCGACTTGTCACCGGACTTGCTCCAATCAGGTTCCATTTGCTCACCTTTTAATCTGGACTGGTCTGGTGCTGTGAGCGGTTGAGTGCCAGTCTTTATTCCCTGGTCCAGGCTGTTGGGCAAGACGGGGCGTGGGTGGGAGGAGGAGAAGTCGGATCTAAGCCAGCCAGCACTGCAGAATGCTACCACACTCCGGGAGGTCACTGAAGACTGGAGGAGTCAGGAGGAGACACAGTGAAGACGCTCTGGCTGCTCTCTCTGGGTGCTGCTGCCGAGGCCAGAGAAGTAGAGGAGGTGGGTGGACTCGGAGCGCAGGGCAGCACTGGGTAAAGGCCTTGCTCCTCTCGTCCTCACTCTGCGAATGTGACGTCACTGGTTGCTAGATGCCAGGCGGGGCGGCCCTAGCAACCAGTTTGGCAATCTTCTATTAGGGTGGCTATGTGTCCTCATTTCATTCCGGGACACTGTATTGTCCGGAATGAAGGTGCCCGGGACACAGGACACAAATGCGAATTGCGGGACAATCCCGGGCAATCCGGGACACGTGGGAACCCTAGGTGGCACTTCATCTCTCCCGGGAAAAGGACTTGGTATGGCTGGTTTAAGCAGAGAGACATGAAACACCGGATGAATCTTATACGATCTCGGCAGCTCCAGTTCGAATGCCACAGGATTAACTTCCCTCTTGACCTCAAATGGCCCGACAAACCTTGGCCCCAATTTTCTGGAAGTACGAGACAATTTGAGGTTAACAGAAGAGATCCATACCTTGTCTCCAACCTTGAAGCTAGGACTGCTTCTTCTTCTTCTATCTTCTTGTCTCTTGAAGACCTCTTGAGCTTTCTGCATAGTTTCTCGGAGAGTTTGGTAATTCGTCTGGATGAATGTTATGTGATCCTGAACTGCTGGTACTGAGCCATCGGGGACGGTGTTGGGCAGGAATGAAGGATGGAACCCATAGTTTGCCCAAAAGGGTGACTGATTGGTTGCTGCATGCACAGAGTTATTGTACGCAAACTCAGCAAGTAAAGAGAGCCAATCATCTTGGGAAAAGGAACAAAAGCACCTTAGATACTGCACCAGTTTGGTTGGTTCTTTTGGTTTGCCCATTACTTCGTGGATGATAGACAGAGGACAAACATACATCTGTTGCCAAACTTCTGCAAAGACCTTTCCAAAATCTTGAAGTAAACTGGACCCCTCTATCAGAAACAATGCTGTCAGGAGGGCCGTACAATCTGAATATTTCTTTAACCACTTCAACACCGGGGGGCACTTAGACACCTTCCTGCCCAGGCCAGTTTTCAGCTTTAAGCGCTGTCGCAGTTTGAATGACAATTGCGCGGTCATGCTGCACTGTACCCAAACAATTTTTTTATCATTTTTTTCCCACAAATAGAGATTTCTTTTGTTAGTATTTGATCACCTCTGCAGTTTTTATTTTTAGCGCAAAAAAAAAAAAAGACCAAAAATTTTGGAAAAAAACAAGTTTTTCTTTGTTTCTGTTAATTTTTTTTGTAAATAAGTACATTTTCTTCTTCAATGATGGGCACTGATAAAGGCGGCACTGATGGGCACTGATGAGGTGGCACTAATGAGGTGGCAATGATGAGGTGGCACTGATGATGGGCACTGATAGGCTAAACTGATGGGCCCTGATAGGTGGCACTGATGGGCACTGACAGGTGGCACTGGCATGCAGCACTGATGGGCACTCATAGGTGGCACTGATGGGCACTCATAGGCAGCACTCATGGGTACTTATGGGTGGCACTGTTGGGTATTTATTGGTGGCACTGATAGGTGGCACAGATGGGCACTGATAGGTGGCATTGATGGACACTGATGGGTGGCACTGAGGACACTGATTGGTGGCACTGAGGACACTGATGGGTGGCATTGCTGGGCATCACTGATGTCACATGTTATATAATAGTGCCAGTCAGTGCCCTTCCCTGGTGGTCCTGGCGGCTTCCCTGGTGGTCTAGTGTGGGCATCTGAGGGGGGGTCTGCGCTGATAAACAATCAGTGCAGACCCCCACTGTCAGGAGAGCCGCGATCAGCGGCTTTTCCGGTTGACATCGTGATCAGCCGTGATTGGACGCGGCTGATCACGTGGTAAAGAGCCTCCGTCTAAGGCTCTTTACCAAGATCAGTGTAGCGGTGTGTCAGACTGACACACTGCACCACCAATCGCCTCGATGCGCGCCCCCACGGGCATACAGCGGCTGTTTTCCTGAAGGACGTGATATGATGCCGTCAGGATAACCGAACCACCGCCCAGCCATTGTTTTGCTATAGGCCGGGAAGTGGTTAATGAAGATATTTACTGTATCCGCAGTTGAAGGTGTGCCTATCTTGGGCAGAAAATGGGCCATTTTGGACAGGCGATCCACAACTACAAAAATAGTCGTGTACCCTTCTGATGGGGGCAAGTCCACTATAAAGTTCATTGAAATTCTCTTCCATGGCTGCTTTGGGACCGGTCATGGCCTCAACAGACCCCAAGTCTTGGAGTTTGACCACCAGTTTCAAAGTGGGCCACCAAAAGGAGCATTGGATGAGCTCTGTTGTCTTTCGAGTCCCGAAATGCCCAGCAAGTTGATGGCCAGGGAATGTCTTCAAAACCTGTAGTCTGGTTTGTTGTGGGACAAAGATCTTATCCTGTTGCCACAAGAACCCCTCTTGGTTTCTTAGGGAGGAAGCTTCTGATTCAATGCATTGGATGGAGGCTTGTTCAATTGATGCCTTCAAATCATGTTGAAGTAACAAGAGGTTCTGGCTTGGCAGAATTGTGTCAGGTATTGTTACTTCTGGGGTGTCGGGAAAGATCCGCGATAGAGCATTGACTTTTCCATTCTTTGACCCTGGCCGATAGGTGATATGGAAATTGAATCTGGAGAAAAACAATGCCCAACGAGCCTGTCGGGGTCTTAAGCCCCATACACACGGTCAGATTTTCCGATGGATTCTGTCCTATCGGACAATGTTGTCGGAAATTCCGACCGTGTGTAGGCACCATCGGACATTTTCCATCGGATTGTCCGACGGACAAAGTTGTATCTCCTGCTCTAAGAATTTTCCGACAACAAAGTCCGATCACACCAATTCCGATCGTGTGTAGCGAATTCCGACGGACAAAGTGCCACGCATGCTCAGATCACATTACAAGACCAAAGCTATTGGCTACTAGCCTCTACGTAGTCCCGTCGTAGGCAACGAACGTCACCACGTTCAGAATGATCGGATTTTCCGACAACTTTGTCTGACCGTGTGTATGCAACACCAGTGTCGGACTAAATCCGTCGGAAAAAATCCGATGGATTTTGTGGTCGGATTTTCCGACCGTGTGTATGGGGCATTAGACGTTTGACTGTCCGATGATATTCCAGATTTATATGGTCAGTAAAAATCATAATGGGGTGCGCGGCTCCAGCACTATTTTTATGGCCAAGAGTTATCGGTCCCCAACGTCATAGTTCCTTTTCGGCTGGCTCATTCTGCGAGAAGAAAAAGCAACGGGGTGGAGTAACGCCTTATGCCGCGTACACACGATCGGAATTCTCGTCGGAAAAGACTCTGACGGTTTTTCCGACGGAATTTCGCTCAAGCTGTGTAGCCTACACACGGTCACACCAAATTCCGACGGTCAATAACGCAGCGGCATAAAACACGTTCAACAGCACTATAAAAGGGAAGTTTAATGCTTCTGAGCATGCGTCAAATTGTTTCCGAGCATGCGTCGGAATTTTGCGTGTCGGAATTGCATACACACGATCGGAAAATCCGATAGAAAGGTTTTCTGTCGGAAAAATTGAGAACAGGTTCTCAATTTAAAGTCCGTCGGAAATTCCGACAGAAAAAGACCATTGGGCGTACACACGGTCGGAAAATCCGATGAAAAGCTCCCATCGGACTGTTTCCTTCGGAAATTCCGACCGTGTGTACGCCGCATTAGATCCCTGACGTTATGACAGGACTGCCCCTGTGGATACTTCTGAAGCGTCAACCTCCAAAATGTAAGGTAAAGCAGGGTCGGGGGGTGCTGGAGAACTGGAGCGGAAGTAAACAGGGACTTTAGTTCATCAAAGGCTGCCTGGGCTTCAGGTGACCACTGGCATCGGGTATACTGGCGGGTGACAGGTGAGATTAGGCAGATACACAGAAGTGCCATTAATTGTTAATGACACCCTCACGCATTGGCTGAGATGTGCGTATTCACATGCACCACAATTCACGGTGCTGTGGCGCCATGTTATTTTGAAAAAGGGTTCCACCTCCAATCTGCTTACCTTTGCAGAACAGGCTGATGTTGGGCTTAAAGGGGTTGTAAACCCTCAGATTTTCTCACCTTAAAGCATTCTATTCTGGGTTCTGGGCTTATAGCAGAGCCCGGACCAGGGTTCTGGGCTTATAGCAGATATAGAGAAGTGTGGATTCTTTGGTATCCATACAACTCAGCTCCCAGGCTCTTACCGAGATGCCAGCTTGTTGGCCCTCCTCCGAAGAGTCCTCCCCCGGTCACTTGTATGAGCTGCGGTGCCCCTCCAGTACTGAGAGCACACCGGGACGCCTTGAATCCTCCTTCAGTTACTGGGCCTCGGGCTAACCGGGTCCGAGACTCGGGAACAGACGGATCCCCACCCCAGACCATGCGGGTCTATGGGGCTAGTCAAACTTGTAAGGAAACGTGGGAAGTGTAGAGTTACTCTTTAACCACTTTCAGCCCGGACCAATTTGCAGCCAAAGGACCAGGCCCCTTTTTGCGATTCGGCACTGCGTCGCTTTAACTGACAATTGCGCGGTCGTGCGACGTGGCTCCCAAACAAAATTGACGTCCTTTTTTTTCCCACAAATAGAGCTTTCTTTTGGTGGTATTTGATCGCCCCTGCGGTTTTTATTTTTTGCGCTATAAACAAAAATAGAGCGACAATTTTGAAAAAAATGCATTATTTTTTATTTTTTGCTATAATAAATATCCCCCAAAAATATATAAAAAAACTTTTTTTTTTCCTCAGTTTAGGCCGATACGTATTCTTCTACATATTTTTGGTAAAAAAAATCGCAATAAGCGATTATTGATCGGTTTGCGCAGAAGTTATAGCGTTTACAAGATAGGGATAGTTTTATAGCATTTTTATTAATAATTTTTTTTTATTATTAATGGCGGAGATCTGCGATTTTTTTTGTGACTGCGACATTATGGCGGAACACATCGGACATTTTTGACACATTTTTTGGGACCATTGTCATTTTTACAGCAATTAATGCATTTAAATGCATTGATTTCTGTATAAATGACACTGACAGTTTAGGGGTTAACCACAAGGTGGCAGTGTAGGGGTTAAGTATGCCTAGGGGTGTTTTTTTTTTTACTGTGGGGGGGGCGTGGCTGTCAGCTAGTGAATGCTGATCTCTGCTCCAATCACAGGGAGCAGAGATCGGCGTCACTAGTTGCTAGGCAGAACGGGGAGATGCTGTTTATCTCGGCATCTCCCCGTTCAGCCGCTCCGTGAGACGATCGCGGGAGTCCCCGCGGCGATCGAGTCCGCGGGGAACGCGGCCGGACTCACGGGGGTCCCGACCGGCGGGGAGCGCGCCGCTCCCGGCGCGCTCCCGATGGCACGGACAGGCTAAAGGAGGGACGTATATATACGCCCTCCTGCCTGTACGTGCCATTCTGTCGACGTATATCGTCGTGCACCGGTCGGCAAGTGGTTAAGATTTAATAGTATTGTACAAAGATGTTTTTCTGTTTTTCTGTATCTCACACTCATACTTTCTCATAACAAATTTGCTGTTTTGTGCTTCTGTATACCAAAACATGCTGAGAACCTTGTCAAGGACATATATTGCGTGAGACATTTTTAGAGTAAATATGACGTTGAGTTTGAAGGAAGAAATATTATGAATCTTGCAGATCAATATTGATTGTATAACAAAATGCTTAAATGTGATTGGATGTTCAATTGCGTTCTCCCTATGCAACCTCCCCCTTTGATTATTGTACTGTATATGCTCTGTATAGCGGGAAGTAAAGGTATTCTTTTATCAACCACACACGGTGTATGGTGTCTTTTTTGCCTGTCCGGACAGACAAGGGGGGAAAAAGGGCGAGAGTTTTCCATTGACCGTCAAAGTCCAGTTGAGGGAAAGAGGAGCTGATGCAGAGGACAATACAGAAAACCTAACAAAACTGACCATGTTTGCGGGACGGCAAACGCTCCCAGGCCCGGGACCCCTGGCGGGGCTACCACGTTCCGGGAGCAGGAAGCAGGACTGCGGCCGAACCCCGAACACGTGACTTCAGCACCTTAAGTACCCTTCCCCAGACTACCCAGCAGGGCCAGACGCGCCCACTGATTGGCTCCGGGGAAGACTGATACCTAAGACGTCCAACCAGGCCTGGTTTTAGGTCTGTTATGGGTGCCTCACTGCACCTATGACCAGGCAGAGTCCTAGTACAGCCCAGCCAGACTGATGCCAAAGTAAACCTGTATGTCACAAGTACTCACCGGGGCCGAGATGCTGAGAGCTGCTCCCCTTGCAACTAGGCACACAGTGCCCTTGGAGTGGGTACAGTAGGCACTGGGCACGAAGATGCACGGGTTGCCAGCAGGTGGTTGCAGGTTGGTTGCAGAAGAGCAGGAGTCCGTGCAGAGGTAATGGAGTAACTGGAAGTAAACACCCGGCAGGGCACCCGGCAGGGCCAACACTGAAGAAAGGCACAGGGTCTTGATAAACAGGCCGGGTCATACACAGGAAGGCAGTCCAAGGGTCCAGGCATCAAACACAGGGGAGAGGCAGAGACAAAGTCCAGGAGGCAGGCCGAGGGTCAAACACTGGCAGGTAAGCAGAAGAATATCCAAGAGACAGGCCGGGGGTCAAGCACAGGAGATCATATAGCGGTAGTCAGGAGCAGTCCGGGTCAAACACAGGTAGGCAACAAGGAACAGGATACAGGAACAGGAGATACTGGAACTCAGGAGCTGAAACAACAAACCAGCAAATCAATGGTGTACAGGAAGGCCTTTTATAGGCCAGGTAAGTGGTCAGGTGGGGCGCCTAGGCGTGCGCATGCGCACGAACTTCCTGCCTGGATTGCGCACAGACGTGCGCCGCGCCGAACAGCTGAGTGCGCATACCAGTGGCTCGCGCACCGGTTTTGCGCGTACCCGCTGCCTTGCGTACCCATGTGCGCCGCTGCGCTGTTCTGCCCCGCATGCGCATAGGGAAAAGCCGGCGCTGGAGCGCAGTGTTTCCCTGACACTGTACAATTAACCCTCAGAACCCCATTACTGTTCTGAGGAAAAAACAAAATTTCCACTTACAGCGCACACTTGTCCAAGTGTGACTGACCGCTACATGTCCCTTTATTGTCACAAGTGTATCAGACAAACACAGGACAAGCAGCCGACGCGTTTCACAAGCGATAGCCGATAAAAGGGTTTGTTGTGAACAAGCAAGCTATCGCTTGTGAAACGCGTCAGCTGCTTGGCCTGTGTTTGTCTGATACACTTGTGACAATAAAGGGACATCAAGCAAGATTTTTGGAAATCTCGGAGTGTGACCGTTGCTTTGTCTTATTTCTATTCGTAGTTCAGATCTTCCGTTATTTATATTTTCTGGTTCTTTGTCCAGGAATTAGTCATAGAGAAGACTGAGAGATCCCTTATCACTTCTGTCCGTTATTTGGGGAAGCTGGTGTCAGGAGGCGGCCACAAGTGTCTCCAGGGGCGCTACCAGATAGCCGAGCGGGCGGTTTGTTCGCTGTGCGGTGTTACACAACAATCACCTGAATGAGAAGCCTGATAAGTCTGAAGGTGTGAAAACTAAACTGAACATCAAAAGCCCCCCCTCCCCCCCCCCACCCCACCCCACGCCGGGACAGATTATCAACACCATCCATCCTATTTCTATACACGATATTACCAAAAGTATTGGGACGCCTGCCTTTACACACACATGACCTTTCAGCCCCGGACCAATTGGCAGCCAAAGGACCGGGCCCCTTTTTGCGATTCGGCACTGCGTCGCTTTAACTGACAATTGCGCGGTCGTGCGACGTGGCTCCAAAACAAAATTGGCGTCCTTTTTTTTCCCACAAATAGAGCTTTCTTTTGGTGGTATTTGATCGCCCCTGCGGTTTTTATTTTTTTTATTTAATATTTGCGCTATAAACAAAAATACAGCGACAATTTTGAAAAAAATGCAATATTTTTGGCTTTTTGCTATAATAAATATCCCCAAAAATATATAAAAAAACATTTACTTTCCTCAGTTTAGGCCGATACGTATTCTTCTACATATTTTTGGTAAAAAAAAATCGCAATTAGCGATTATTGATCGGTTTGCGCAAAAGTTATAGCGTTTACAAAATAGGGGATTGTTTTATAGCATTTTTATTAACATTTTTTTTTTTTTTACTAGTAATGGCGGCGATCAGCGATTTTTATTGTGACTGCGACATTATGGCGGACACATCGGACATTTTTGACACATTTTTGGGACCATTGTCATTTATACAGCGATCAGTGCTATTTAAATGCATTGATTCCTGTGTAAATGACAATTGTAGTGAAAGAGTTAACCACTAGGGGGCGGGGAGGAGTTAGTGTGACATGTGTGTTTTTTTACATTAGGGGGCGGGGCTGACGTCTGACGTCATTGATCGGCTTTCCCGATGACAGGGAACAGCCAATCAATGACAGGCAGAGTAGGAAGCGCGGGGAGAGGTTTGTTTATACAGACCTCTCCCCGTTCTTCAGCTCCGTGACCCGATCGCGGGACACCAGCGGCGATCGGGTCCGCTGGTCCGCGGCCGTGGTCACGGAGCTCCCGACCGGGTCGCGAGCAACGGGCAGGCAATTAAAGGGCCACGTACAGGTACGTGGTTTTGCCTGCCCCTGCCATTCTGCTGACGTATATATGCAGTGGGCGGTCGGGAAGCGGTTAATGACATCCCAGTCTTAGTCCGGAGGGTTCACTATTGAGTTGGCCCCGCCCTTTGCAGCTAATATGCCGCGTACACGCGATCGGAAATTTGGTCAGCAAAAGTCCGATGAGAGCTTTTGGTCTGAAAATGCGACCGTGTGTATGGCTCCATCGGACTTTTGGTGGCGGAATTCCAGCCAGCAATAGATTGGGAGCAGGTTTTCAATTTTTCGGTCGGAAAAATTTCCGACTGGAAAGTCTGTAGCAATTCCGACGTGCAAAATTCCTACGCATGCTCGGAAACAGTTCGGCGCATGCGCGGAAGCATTGAACTTCGTTTTCTCGGCTCGTCGTAGCGTTGTACGTCACCGCGTTCTTGACGGTCGAAAGTTCAGCGAACTTTTATGTGACCGTGTGTATGCAAGACGAGCTCGAGCAGAATTCCGTCGGAAAAATCTTGGATGTGTACGTGGCATAACAGCTTTAACCCTTCTGGGAAGGCCGTCCACAAGGTTTAGGAGGGTGTCTATGGGAATGTTTGACCATTCTTCCAGAAGGGCATTTGTGAGGTCAGGCACTGATGTTGGACGAGAAGGCATGGCTCGCAGTCTCCGCTCTAATTCATCCAAAGGTGTTCTATCAGGTTGAGGTCAGGACTCTGTGCAGGCCAGTCAAGTTCCTCCACCCCAAACTCGCTCATCCGTGTCTTCATGGACCTTGCTTTGTGCATTTGGTGGAGGGAGAGGGGGGATTATGGTGTGGGGTTGTTTTTCAGGGGTTGGGCTTGGCTCCTCAGGGGTTAGAGTTGGCCCCTCAGGGGTTGGGCTTGGCCCATTAGTTCCAGTGAAGGGAACTCTTAAGGTATCGGCATACCAAGACATTTTGGCCAATTTCATGCTCCCAACTTTGTGGGAGGAGTTTGGGGACAGCCCCTTCCTGTTCCAACATGACTGCCCACCAGTGCACAAAGCAAGGTCCATAAAGAGGGGGGATTATTTTTTGGGGGGAAACTTTGGCTTGCAAAGGGAATGTTGGCTTAGTGCAGTGATGGTGAACCTTTTTGAGCCCGAGTGCCCAAACTGAAATAAATACATTGGTTTTTGTGTTGCAAAGTGCCAACACGGCAATTCGCGCGAGAGAGAGAGGGATGTGAGAGATATGCTGAGAGAGAGGGGGGGCAGAGAGAGAGAGAGAGGGAGAGGGGGGGCAGAGAGAGAGGGAGAGGGAGGGGGGACAGAGAGAGAGGGAGAGAGGGGGGAAGAGAGAGAGAGAGAGAGGGGGGGACAGAGAGAGAGAGAGAGGGGCGGGACAGAGAGAGAGGGAGAGGGGGGACAGAGAGGGAGAGGGGGACAGAGAGAGAGAGAGAGAGGGGGGGACAGAGAGAGAGGGAGAGGGGGGACAGAGAGAGAGAGAGGGGGGACAGAGAGAGAGAGAGGGGGGACAGAGAGAGAGAGGGAGAGGGGGGACAGAGAGAGAGAGTGAGAGGGGGGACAGAGAGAGGGAGGGAGAGTGGGGGACAGAGAGAGAGGGAGAGGGGGGACAGAGAGGAGAGGGGGGACAGAGAGAGAGAGAGAGAGAGGGGGGACAGAGAGAGGGAGAGGGGGGACAGAGAGAGAGAGAGAGGGAGAGGGGGGACAGAGAGAGAGGAGAGGGGGGACAGAGAGAGGGAGAGAGAGGGAGAGAGGGGGACCAGAGAGAGGGAGAGGGGGGACAGAGAGAGAGAGAGAGAGAGAGGGGGGACAAGAGAGAGAGAGGAGAGGGGGGACAGAGAGGGGGGGAGAGGGGGACAGAGAGAGAGAGAGAGAGGGGGGGGACAAAGAGAGAGAGGGAGAGGGGGGACAGAGAGAGGGGGGAGAGAGGGGACAGAGAGAGAGAGGAGAGAGGGGGACAGAAGAGAGAGAGGGAGAGGGGGGGGGACAGAGAGAGAGAGGGGAGAGGGGGGACAGAGAGAGAGGGAGAGGGGGGACAGGAGAGAGAGGGGGGACAGAGAGAGAGAGAGGAGAGAGAGGAGGGGGGACAGAGAGAGAGAGAGGGAGAGGGGGGACAGAGAGAGAGGCAGAGAGGGAGAGAGAGGGACAAAGACAGAGAGAGAGAGGGGGGACAGAGAGGGAGGGAGAGAGCGAGGGACAGGGAGAGGGAGAGAGGAGGGACAGAGAGAGAGAGGGAGAGGGGGGACAGGGGAGAGAGAGAGAGGGAGAGGGGGGACAGAGAGAGAGAGAGAGGGAGAGGGGGAGTGGGACAGAGACAGAGAGAGAGGGAGAGAGGGGGACAGAGAGAGGGAGAGGGAGAGGGGGGACAGAGGAGAGAGAGAGAGAGGAGAGGGGGACAAAGAGAGAGAGGGAGAGGGGGGACAGAGAGAGAGAGAGGGAGAGGGGGGACAGAGAGAGAGAGAGGGAGAGGGGGGACAAGAGAGAGAGGGAGAGGGGGGACAGAGAGGGAGGGAGAGGGGGGACAGAGAGAGAGGTAGAGAGAGACAGAGAGGGAGAGGGGGGGGACAGAGAGAGAGAGAGGGAGAGGGGGGACAATGAGAGAGAGGGAGAGGGGGGACAGACAGAGGGGGGACAGGGAGAGGGGGGGACAGAGAAGGAGAGGGGGGGGACAGAGAGAGGGAGAGGGGGGACCAGGGAGGGAGAGGGGGGACAGAGAGAGAGAGAGGGAGAGGGGGGGACAGAGAGAGAGAGAGGGAGAGGGGGGACAAAGAGAGAGAGGGAGGAGGGGGGACAGAGAGGGAGAGGGGGGACAGAGAGGGAGAGGGGGGACAGAGAGAGAGAGGGGGGACAGAGAGAGGGGGGAGAGAGAGAGAGAGAGAAGAGGGACAGAGAGAGAGAAGAGGGACAGAGAGAGAGAGAAAGGGGACAGATAGAGATGCTGAGAGAGGGGTGAGCTGAGAGAGAGGGGGAACAGAGAGAGGGGGACACAAAGAGGGGGGGACACAAAGAGGGGGGGACGGAAAAAGAGGGAGGGGGGCTTAGAGGAGAGAGAGAGAGAGAGACCTCTAACTCTGTCCTGGTCCCTCTTGTGTGCCCACAGAGATGGCTCTGCGTGCCAGCTGTGACATGCGTGCCATAGGTTCGCCATCACTGGCTTAGGGGTAAGTGTGAAGAAAAGTGCTCTAACTTTTTGGGGGGAATGGAGAGGACTTATGCTCATACGTTTTTTTTTTTTTTTTTGCACCATTTGGCATTTTCCCTCTGGACGGTAGATGACCTTGTCCCGGCATTGGTTGGACCAAAGTAGTGCGTTAATTACTTTGAAGTCGCTATGACTTTAAGTTGCATGCATATGACTGGTTATCATTGGAAAACTCGGGGCACAACATGTCCTACATACACCGAATCAGTACTGAGCTCCATTAGTACTTGTGTAGACAGAAAGGAAGCGTATCGAGGTCTTTCCCAATCAGAAGCCCCGGATTTCCAAGAGAGATTGTTGTGGGTGGAACTCCGCTTTAAGATCTACTATTATTCCCCCGATACCCCAAAAAAACAAATATAGATAGTTTGAAGGACTATATACCCCGGTTATACTGAAGTGCTTTCAGGGTTTGGTTTTACAACGTATTAAAACGTCTTCACCTGGTAGTTCTGACCTTCACCGATCTGCGTAGAGAGCCAATAGAAGCTCTCGGGACTCTATTGCTCTTCATGTGGCTTGAAGTCATCTGGCCCTTCTCTCCTGGCCCACGGCTCTTCTCACTCTGGAACACTCTGGCAACCACGGCAGAATCTTTTTCATTGACTGTAGTTCGGCCTTCATCACCGTTGTCCCAGATCTATTGGTGGAGAAGATGTTGAAGCTGAATTTCCCGCCCTTCCCTTTGCTCTTGGATAAAGGACTCCCCGGTAGACCGCCCACAGGTGGTCAAACTTGGTAAGCGCGTTTCTTCCCATCGTGGGGTCAGCAGAGGAGTACCACAAGGTTGTGTACGGAGCCCCCTCCTTTACTCTCTCTATACACTTGTGATGGTGCTCCTCGCTTTTCTACAAACAGCATCATCAAATTCTCAGGTGACATCACCTGTCCCGTACCTGACGAGCAGAGGGAGTCCTCTCTTACAACCATGGCTCAGGGACCACCGATGTTGTAACAGTATCCTCAAGAGCGCGGTGGTGTAAGGGTACCTGAACTTTCTTCCTTGTGCAGGGTGTGGTACCAGGGTGGGCCAGGAAGCCAGATGGCAGACGTGGGTAGATCAGCAGATGCTGGGCTGAAGGAGACAGGTAGTAGGAGGCACCAGATATGTGGTCAGACAAGCCGGGTTGGCAACAGAAGGTCAGATATAGGCATAGACGGCAGCAGTGGTGGCTGGTGCTCAATATTTTTGGGGGGGCGCAAACTGAAAAATTCTGAAACCACCCCCATCAATTGCAGCCTCACTGTACCATCAAATGCAGCCAGTGTGCCCATAAATTGCCACCACTGTGTAATCAAATGCAGCCACTGTGCCATAAAACGCAGCCACTGTGCCCCATCAATTGCCACCACTGTGTAATCAAATGCAGCCACTGTGCCCATCAAACTGTGCCATCAAATGCAGCCACTGTGCCCATCAAACGCTCCCACTGTGCCATCAATTGCTGCCACTGTGTCATCAAACGCAGCCACTGTGCCCATCAATTGCCACCACTGTGCTATCAAATTCAGCCACTGTGCCCATCAATTGCAGCCACTGTGCCCATCAAACGCTCCCACTGTGCCATCAATTGCTGCCACTGTGTCATCAAACGCTCCCACTGTGCCATCAATTGCCGCCACTGTGTCATAAAACGCAGCCACTGTGCCCATCAATTGCCGTAACTGTGCCCACCCATCAAACGCGGCCACTGTGCCCATCAAACGCTCCCACTGTGCCATCAATTGCTGCCACTGTGTCATCAAACTCAGCCACTGTGCCCATCAATTGCCACCACTGTGCTATCAAATGCAGCCACTGTGCCCATCAATTGCAGCCACTGTGCCCATCAAATGCTCCACTGTGCCCATAAAACGCTCCCACTGTGCCATCAATTGCCGCAACTGTGCTATCAAACGCAGCCACTGTGCCCATCAATTGCCACCACTGTGCTATCAATTGCCGCCACTGTGTCATCAAACGCAGCCACTGTGCCCATCAAACGCAGCTACTGTGTCCATCAATTGCCACAACTGTGCCCATCAAACGCTCCTACTGTGCCATCAAACGCCGCCACTGTGTCATCAATTGCAGCAACTGTGCCCATCAAATGCAGCTACTGTCCCATATCAAACGCTCCCACTGTGCCAGATGTTTGACGCCTATTAGATGAAAAAGTGTCAAAAGTGTCAGTTAGGTGTCCGATTTGTCCGCCGCAATGTCGCAGTCCCGCTAAAAATTCCTGATTGCCGCCATTACCAGTAAAAACGAAATAGATAAATAAAAACATCCCCTATTTTGTAGATGCGATAACTTTTTGCAAAAAAAACAATCAATAAACGCTTATTGGTATTTTTTTTAACAAAAATATGTAGCGGAATACGTATTGGCCTAAATTATATTTAAATAATAAAAAAAAAAATTCTTGGATTTGTATTATAGCAGAAAGTAAAACATTGTTTTTTTGTTTTTTCACAATTTTCTTTTTTGTTTACAGTGCAAAAAAAATTAAAACCGCAGAGGTGATCAAATACCACCAAAATAAAACTCTATTTGTGGGGAAAGAAGAAGGCCATCGGTTTTATTTGTGTAGAGCGTCACAGGACCGCGCAATTGTCAGTTAAAGTAACGGAGTGCCGTATCGCAAGAAATGGCCTGGTCACGAAGGGGGGGGGTAATACCTTCCGGGACTGAAGTGGTTAATTTCTATGTATATGGAAGATTTTTTAAATTGGCGCACAAGTGGGAGGAGTTCTCCGCCGTCGCACTTCTATTATCTGCTCATCTCTGTCTTTTCTGACACATTTTCCTATTCGGATTGAATTGGTTAGAAGTATAAATCCCGGTGAAAATCGCGTGAATCCCGAGTGAAACCTTTCTAAGGAATTCAGTGACTCTCTGTGTGCCGCGGATCCGGAGCTCAAGGTTCAGGGTCACCACAAAAACAAATTCCCTTTTCCCATAAACCCGATAAACATCGCCGACATTTAAAGGGACATTTTCTTTTCTTGTTTTTTAAACCTTTTTTAATGAAAAAAAGAAGCAATAAAAAAAAAATGAGGGACAAAAACAAGGAAAAGCTCCTTTCCACTCATTCACATCTCATAAAGTGAACAGAAAATGAAACAACCGAGAAAAAAAAGACACATTTCCAAAAGTAAAAGCACTCCAGAGCCCAAATACACAAGAAGATCCCTTAGGTGAAGGGTGTGGGGATCCCATACTGGGATGATCCCTCCACCCGCACACAGGAGGGTCAAACACACCGATTCCCACCCCGGGGGTGAGGGGTGCAAAGAGGTCCCGGCGGGGCTGGACTGGGACAAAAATTTGGTCCTGGACTTCATCCAGAAGTGCAAAAAACACAAAACCAGAATATAAACTACACACAATTGTGCAAAGATCCTCCCCCTTACATCAGAGTCCCCAGAGAGCCCCCCTCCCTTACATCAGGGGTCCCCTTACATCAGAGTCCCCCTTCCAGAGAGCCCCCCCCCATCCCCCCCCCCTTACATCAGAGCCCCTCCCCCTTACATCAGTGTCCCCAGAGAGCCCCTCCCCCTTTACATCAGAGGTCCCCCTTACATCAGAGAGCCCCTCCCCCTTACATCAGAGTCTCCAGAGAGCCCCCCTTACATCAGAGTCCTCAGAGAGCCCCTCCCCCTTATCAGCCCAGTCTTTGGGGACTCTGATGTAAGGGAGGGCTCTCCCCTTGTGCAGGGTGACTGGTCTTGTCTCCGCCCCCTCATGTAGTGGGTGGGGCCTGATGGTCCCTCCCACAGCTCTGCTCAGGCTATGTACAGCACAGCGATGATGTCACAGCTACTTTTACAGAGTAATATCTGGGTTTTCAAAGGTATTTGGTGCTCAGAAAGGGAATTTCTATCCTTTGTAGTGATTGAGGAATAGATTTAGAATAAAGTTTTTATTTCCTCGGATGCCGCACGCCATTTCCCTCTCTCATCGGGCTTTGCGTGCAGAATATAAACCCCCCGATTATTTTGGCCTCTCGCTGTACATTTATATTTGGCAGCAGAAGTTCCTCTTCTGTGATGTGCAGATTACGTGAACTTCTGTTTTTTTGCAGAATTGCACAGGAGGAACTATGTAACAATTATCGCTACAAAACATCAGGACCGCCGCTGATAATACCGGAGCCCCCCCCCCCCCGCTATCACCCAACCCACCAGCAGGGGGCAATATATATTCTTAAAGGGAACTGCACTCTTTTAGGGCCAGTCCACACAACCTGCAGTCCAGTGTCCATCAAAAACGCATGGAAAGTCATTTGTATGGATTTCAGTGCCGTAGTTCCCACCAGTGCTTGCAGTTTTCCTGCACTGGAATGTACCGGAACGCTGTAAAACGCACCAAAAAACGCACCGGAACACACAGGACTTTATTTAAGGTTGAGAAAAAAGAGGGGCAAAAAGTGCACTGGACTGCATCAAAAACGCATGAAAACCGCGCATGCAGAAAGTCATGTAGGAGGATTTTGTGAATTGCCCTCCATGTTTTGGAATTGTTGCCCCTTTATCTGTACAGTGCAGACTCTGAGCTCCTCACACACACAGTCTGGGCTTTCCGCTTACAGTGATTGGCCGGTCCTCTTATATCAGCACAGGATCTGAACGATCGCTTACACCAGCTCTGCAGTCTCTAATGATGTGAAGCACCCACAATGCTCCTTGTAGGCAGAGACCATGTGATCTGTCGCCTCGGTATAAGGTCACTCGGGGGAAGCTGAAGGGGCGCACAGCGGCCGGGGATCTGTCAGTTACAGCGGGGGGGGGGGGGGTTCAAAATTTCTGGAAAATTCTTCCAAAACCCAACAGTTAAAAAAAAATTGGTTTATGTTCACACAATAAAAGTCTGGGGGATGCAGAGGATGTATTGAAATGCTGGAGGGCCCCGGGTGGGGTGTCACTTTGAGGGTGCGGAGGGGTTAGGAGACTCTACAGTAGACTAGGTGGCCCTGTAGGGGGTTGGGTTTCAGGAGGCACTGTGGGGGGTTGGGTGGCAATGTGGAGGCTGAGGGCTCTCAGGGGGTCTGGGGGTCTCTGAGGCACTATAGGAGGTCGGGGGCGCTGTGGGAGCTGAGAGACCTGGGGGGACTGTGGGCCACTATAGGAGGTGGGGGGGGGGCACTGTGGGCCACTATAGGAGGTGGGGGGGGGCACTGTGGGAGCGGAGAGGCATTGTGGAGGCTGAGAGCTCTTGGGGTGCTTTGGGGCACTGTGGGCCACTATAGGAGGTGGGGGGGCACTGTGGGAGCTTAGTGGCACTGTGGAGGCTGAGAGCTCTTGGGGTGCCTGGGGGCACTGTGGGCCACTATAGGAGGTGGGGGAACTGTGGGAGCTTAGTGGCACTGTGGAGGCTGAGAGCTCTTGGGGTGCCTGGGGGCACTGTGGGCCACTATAGGAGGTGGGGGGCACTGTGGGCCACTATAGGAGGTGGGGGGGGCACTGTGGGAGCTTAGTGGCACTGTGGAGGCTGAGAGCTCTTGGGGTGCCTGGGGGCACTGTGGGCCACTATAGGAGGTGGGGGGAACTGTGGGAGCTTAGTGGCACTGTGGAGGCTGAGAGCTCTTGGGGTGCCTGGGGGCACTGTGGGCCACTATAGGAGGTGGGGGGCACTGTGGGCCACTATAGGAGGTGGGGGGCACTGTGGGAGCTTAGTGGCACTGTGGAGGCTGAGAGCTCTTGGGGTGCCTGGGGGCACTGTGGGCCACTATAGGAGGTGGGGGGCACTGTGGGGCACTATAGGAGGTGGGGGGGCACTATCACTATAGGAGGGGGGGCACTATGGGAGGTGGGGGGCACTGTGGGGCACTATAGGAGGTGGGGGGGGCACTGTGGGAGCTGGGAGGCATTGTGGAGGATAAGGGCTTTTTATTTACTTTTTTACACTTTTTTGGTGAATGAGTAGGGGTACAATGTACCCCATACTCGTTCACATGGGGGGGGGGGCTGATCTGGGGGCTTCTAGATTTTGATAAGCCCACTGCCTACAGACCCCTACCACTGCCGGCCAGGGTTGTGGGGAAGAGACCCTTGTCACTATCAACAAAGGGACCGGGTCCTTTGGGGAAAGGGTCAGAGCCCCCCTACCCCAAACTCCCCACCCTCCCTCCTGAGTGCATATGGTCTGGTATGGTTCAGGGGGGGGGGGGGTGCAAGCTTGACCCCCTCTTTCCTGACCTGCCAGGCTGCATGCTTGGGTAAGGGCCTGATATTGATTTTACACAGCCGATCACATGGTCAAAGAGCAGCGGCCGCGGCTCTTCACACAGATCGGGGTCATGCCATGTCCTAGCAACATGGCGCGCCCGGTATCGCCACGCTGTGCGCCCCCGGGGGCACAAGAGCGCTCGTTCTGGGGGGCCGTCATATGACGGTGGGCGGGCGGCAAGTGGTTAAGAATGCAGTGACCGGCTTTCTGACCCACATCTTAACAAACAGATATTGGGGGGAGGGGGACCCCCATGCTGCACCTGAGCGATACGTCATGTGACAACGCCAGCACAACCCCCCATGATAAATACCTCTTTTTACTCTCCGTTCTGTTTGTGAATTGGACTTCGCAGCTTTCTGCTTGTTTTTTTTTTGGCGATATTTCCTCATTTTGTATTTCATACCACATGATCATCATTGTTTTGTGAATTGGACTTTTTTACCACATGCGATAATTTATGTAAATGAGTCACATGACCGTGTTTTGGCATGCAGAGATCTTTAGTGAATTGACCCCCTTCTAGAATTACATTATGTAGACTTGTGGCGCTCGTTCCGCGCACACCTGACACACAGCGAGACGTTTTATCTCCAACCGTTATCTTCAGAGTGCGGAGAATTGGGAAATCTCCTTTATCTTCTGTCCAGCAGATACAAATCCCCACCACAGAGGATGGAAGGAGCGCGCAGGAGGGAGGAGATCAGCAATGAGGAGGAACCTGGAATATAGATAATCAATAAAAAGGGGGGGGCGGTTCTGACATTAGGATAGGTGGGTGGAGCTTATGTAACCCTCAGGAGTCATTTAACCACTTGCCTACCGGGCACTTACCCCCCCTTCCTACCCAGGCCATTTTTCATCCTTCAGCGCTTTGAATGACAATTGTGCGGTCATGCTACACTGTACTCAAACACATTTTGTATAATTTTCTTCACACAAATAGAGATTTCTTTTGGTGGTATTTAATCACTGCTGGGTTGTTTATTTTTTACTTTAAAAAAAGACCAAAAATTGTGATAAACAATTTTTTTTTTACTTACTTTCTGTCAGTAAATTTTGTAACTAAGTAATTATTTTCCTTCACTGATGGGCACTGATAGGCTGAACTGGTAGGCATTGATGAGGTGGCACTCATGGGCACTGATTAGGTGGCACTGATGAGCAGGCACCAATATGCTGCAGTTATGGGCACTAATAGGTGGCACTGATGGGCACTGTGGGGTCGGTCTGTGTGGAGTCAGTCTGTGTGGGGTCGGTCTATGAGGGGTCTGTCTGTGTGGGGTCGGTCTATGTGGGGTCGGTCTGTGTGGTTGTCGGTCTGTGTGGGGTCGGTCTATGAGGGGTCGGTCTGTGAGGGGTCGGTCTGTGTGGGGTCGGTCTGTGTGGGGTCGGTCTGTGTGGGGTCGGTCTGTGTGGGGTCGGCCTCTGTGGGGTCGATCTGTGTGGGGTCAGTCTGTGTGGGGTCGGTCTATGAGGGGTCAGTCTGTGTGGGGTCGGTCTATGTGGGGTCGGTCTGTGTGGTTGTCGGTCTGTGTGGGGTCGGTCTGTGTGGGGTCGGTCTATGAGGGGTCGGTCTGTGAGGGGTCGGTCTGTGTGGGGTCGGTCTATGAGGGGTCAGTCTGTGTGGGGTCGGTCTATGAGGGGTCAGTCTGTGTGGGGTCGGTCTATGTGGGGTCGGTCTGTGTGGTTGTCGGTCTGTGTGGGGTCGGTCTGTGTGGGGTCGGTCTATGAGGGGTCGGTCTGTGAGGGGTCGGTCTGTGTGGGGTCGGTCTGTGAGGGGTCGGTCTGTGTGGGGTCGGCCTCTGTGTGGTCAGTCTCTCTGGGGTCGGTCTGTGTGGGGTCGGCCTCTGAGGGGTCGGTCTGTGAGGGGTCGGTCTGTGAGTGGTCGGTCTGTGTGGGGTCGGTCTGTGAGGGGTCAGTCTGTGAGGGGTCGGTCTGTGTGGGGTCGGTCTGTGAGGGGTCGGTCTGTGTGGGGTCGGCCTCTGTGTGGTCAGTCTCTCTGGGGTCGGTCTGTGTGGGGTCGGCCTCTGAGGGGTCGGTCTGTGAGGGGTCGGTCTGTGAGGGGTCAGTCTGTGAGGGGTCGGTCTGTGTGGGGTCGGTCTGTGTGGGTCGGTCTGTGTGGGGTCGGTCTGTGTGGGGTCGGTCTGTGTGGGGTCGGTCTATGAGGGGTCGGTCTGTGAGGGGTTGGTCTGTGTGGGGTCGGTCTGTGAGGTGGTCGGTCTATGAGGGATCAGTCTATGAGGGGTCGGTCTGTGTGGGGTCGGTCTATGAGGGTCGGTCTGTGAGGGGTTGGTCTGTGTGGGGTCGGCCTCTGAGGGGTCGGTCTGTGAGGTGGTCGGTCTATGAGGGATCAGTCTATGAGGGGTCGGTCTGTGTGGGGTCGGTCTATGTGGGGTCGGTCTGTGTGGTTGTCGGTCTGTGTGGGGTCGGTCTATGAGGGTCGGTCTGTGTGGGGTCGGACTCTGAGGGGTCGGTCTGTGTGGGGTCGGTCTGTGTGGGGTCGGTCTATGTGGGGTCGGTCTGTGTGGTTGTCGGTCTGTGTGGGGTCGGTCTATGAGGGTCGGTCTGTGTGGGGTCGGACTCTGAGGGGTCGGTCTGTGTGCGGTCAGTCTGTGTGGGGTCGGTCTATGAGGGGTCAGTCTGTGAGGGGTCGGCTTCTGTGTGGTCAGTCTCTCTGGGGTCGGCCTCTGAGGGGTCGCTCTGTGTGCGGTCGGTCTCTGAGGGGTCGGCCTCTGTGTGGTCAACCTCTGTGTGGTCAGTCTCTCTGGGGTCGGCCTCTCCACATACTATATAGGAGATTGCGTCTTTTTTTTTTTATTATTGTGTAATCACCTTTGAATGTGTCCAAATAATAAATAAATTAATAATAATAAAAAAAGAAGAACTTTTCTGCTCAGATGGGTGAACATTTCCCTGGAGCCCCTCGGGTTGCCCCTTTAAAAGAAGGTTGGACACCTTCCGCCTCCTCGGGTTGTTTTGCTTGGGGTTGTCCTCCCTCGGCCGCCATCTTTGGTGAGGTTTTCCCCATAGCCTTTCTGTTGTTTTGGTCTTCGGAGAGATGGCCGCCGGCTGTAATTTCCCTCCCGCAGCGGAGACGTCTGTGAGAGATCCTCCAGAGGCCTCTATCGGTGATCTCGGGAGTGGAGGACATGGCCCCCTGAGTGTGTGGAGTCCGGGGACACATGCTGCTGAGGAAAGTGCTGACCAGCTGCAGGAGGCTGTCCACCATGAGGCTGCAGAGCCCGGAGTTCCAGGCCTTGTTCACTGAGGGGCTGCAAACCCTGACAGGTGAGAGACAGGGGGGGAGGAGAGGAGACCCCGACAGGTGAGATACAGGGGGGGAGGAGAGGAGACCCCGACAGGTGAGAGACAGAGGGGGAGGAGAGGAGACCCCGACAGGTGAGAGACAGAGGGGGAGGAGAGGAGACCCCGACAGGTGAGATACAGGGGGGGAGGAGAGGAGACCCCGACAGGTGAGAGACAGGGGGGGAGGGGAGGAGACCCCGACAGGTGAGAGACAGGGGGGGGGAGGGGAGGAGACCCCGACAGGTGAGACAGGGGGGGAGGGGAGGAGACCCCGACAGGTGAGATACAGGGGGGGAGGGGAGGAGACCCCGACAGGTGAGACACGGAGGGGGTGATGTTTTACATGCCATTTTCAGGTCAGCAATAAGAAAGGGGGAGGGGGGATACACGTCCACTTGGCTCCCCTCCCCCTCTACCCGCCATGCCGGTCCTTGTCTGCACATGCTGAAGGGTTTAGGGTCCCACTGGGCAGATTTCCCTTCACTTCCTGTCATGGTGACACAACAGGAAGTGGGAAGTTGGGCGCTCTGTACATACAATGTGACGGATCTTTCTTTTATCTCAGGCCTGTTCGCTCAGGAGAAGTACGAGTTGCGCATCGCGGGCGGAGCCGTCCGGGACCTCCTACAGGGAGATCAGCCGCACGACATCGACTTTGCCACCACCGCCACCCCGGAGCAGATGAAGGATCTCTTCCTGAAGTCCGGGATCAGAATGATCAACAACAAGGGGGAGAAACACGGCACCGTCACCGCCAGGGTGAGTGCGGACAAGGGCTTGGCGCAGCCTGGGCCCACCCACAACACCGTCCATCGCACCACGTGGTCGGGGGGTGTGTTGAGGCGGCTTCTGGGTAAATTGTGATGCATTCAAAGTTGTAAACTTTAACCGCTTCTACGCCGGGTCTCTTTGACACTTTTTGTTTACATGTAAAAAGTATTTTTTTTTGCTAGAAAATGACTTGGAACACCCAAATATATATATTTATATATATATATATATATAATTTTTTTTTTACGTCACACGTTATTTGCGCAGCGATTTTATTTATTTTTTTCAAACATTTTTTGGGGAAAAAATATTCACTTTTTTTTTAATTTTAATGCAAACAAAAACAGTACACAACCTATTTTTGTATAACATTTGATGTTACACTAAGTAAATAGATACCAAACATGACACAATTGAAAATGACGCAAGGAGCATACGGCGGTAAATGACGTACATTTTACTATCCATAGGCGATGCTTTATATAGCGCTTTACAGGTCACCACTTTAGATATACATAGGAGGTCTGGTGCCATAATTACTGCCCATGATCTGATGTTCGCAGTAAAACCTCACATGTGTGGGACGGTCACTGTTTGCGTGCGGACCAATGCACTAGTTCGTGTGCTGGCATGTGAGGACGGGGAAATTTTTTTTTTTTTTTTTTTTTTTTTTACTATGTTCACTTTTTTTGCTGTCACAAGCAATGTAAACATCCATGTGACAGTAATAGGAGGTGACAGGTCCTCTTTATGGAGAGATCTGGGGTCTATAATGAATGTAAACATCCCATGTGACAGTAATAGGAGGTGACGGGTCCTCTTTATGGAGAGATCTGGGGTCTATAATGAATGTAAACATCCCATGTGACAGTAATAGGCGGTGACGGGTCCTCTTTATGGAGAGATCTGGGGTCTATAATGAATGTAAACATCCAATGTGACAGTAATAGGAGGTGACGGGTCCTCTTTATGGAGAGATCTGGGGTCTATAATGAATGTAAACATCCCATGTGACAGTAATAGGAGGTGACGGGTCCTCTTTATGGAGAGATCTGGGGTTTATAATGAATGTAAACATCCCATGTGACAGTAATAGGCGGTGACGGGTCCTCTTTATGGAGAGATCTGGGGTCTATAATGAATGTAAACATACTATGTGACAGTAATAGGAGGTGACGGGTCCTCTTTATGGAGATATCTGGGGTTTATAATGAATGTAAACATCCCATGTGACAGTAATAGGAGGTGACAGGTCCTCTTTATGGAGAGATCTGGGGTCTATAATGAATGTAAACATCCCATGTGACAGTAATAGGAGGTGATGGGTCCTCTTTATGGAGAGATCTGGGGTCTATAATGAATGTAAACATCCATGTGACAGTAATAGGCGGTGACGGGTCCTCTTTATGGAGAGATCTGGGGTCTATAATGAATGTAAACATCCAATGTGACAGTAATAGGAGGTGACGGGTCCTCTTTATGGAGAGATCTGGGGTCTATAATGAATGTAAACATCCCATGTGACAGTAATAGGAGGTGACGGGTCCTCTTTATGGAGAGATCTGGGGTTTATAATGAATGTAAACATCCCATGTGACAGTAATAGGCGGTGACGGGTCCTCTTTATGGAGAGATCTGGGGTCTATAATGAATGTAAACATCCCATGTGACAGTAATAGGAGGTGACGGGTCCTCTTTATGGAGAGATCTGGGGTCTATAATGAATGTAAACATCCCATGTGACAGTAATAGGAGGTGATGGGTCCTCTTTATGGAGAGATCTGGGGTCTATAATGAATGTAAACATCCCATGTGACAGTAATAGGCGGTGACGGGTCCTCTTTATGGAGAGATCTGGGGTCTATAATGAATGTAAACATCCAATGTGACAGTAATAGGAGGTGACGGTTCCTCTTTATGGAGAGATCTGGGGTCTATAATGAATGTAAACATCCCATGTGACAGTAATAGGCGGTGACGGGTCCTCTTTATGGAGAGATCTGGGGTCTATAATGAATGTAAACATCCCATGTGACAGTAATAGGAGGTGACGGGTCCTCTTTATGGAGAGATCTGGGGTTTATAATGAATGTAAACATCCCATGTGACAGTAATAGGAGGTGACGGGTCCTCTTTATGGAGAGATCTGGGGTCTATAATGTAAACATCCCATGTGACAGTAATAGGAGGTGACGGGTCCTCTTTATGGAGGGGTGTCCGGGGGCGGTTGGCCGGGGTATTTGGGGTTGGTTCACCTTTTATTTTTTTATTTTTAGTGTGATAGTGAACATACCATTTGGGTCCGATTCGCATTGCGTGATTTACGGAACATGAAGCTGTGTGTAGAATACATCATTGTCCTCCGTCACTTCTGGCGCTTGCTGGCTCCTCCCCCCGTGCGTTTCGTCCTCGTGCTGCAGATTTAGAACTTGTAATCTCTTCACTCCGCAGATTAAAGATCAGAACTTTGAGATCACCACTCTGAGGGTGGACCTGATAACCGACGGGCGCCACGCCGAGGTACAGTTCACCACGGACTGGGAGCAGGACGCGGAGAGGCGGGACCTTACCATCAACTCCATGTTTTTAGGTGAGGAAAGGGGCGGGGTTATTAATAGCGCACTCTCTCAGATCTTTTGGAATATTATGGAAAAATTGCCTCTCCTGGGGATTCTAGTGCTGGAATAAAATGAAAACTCGGGGTGGGGGGAGTTACCGGTTTGCACATCTTAATTACTGCTTTTGTGGGAGGGGCTGAGACACAAATCTCCCCTGATTGGATTCTCGGAGATATAAGAAGCTGCCCCCCCTCCGGTAAGACAGTAGTGTCTTGTTGTGGATGGGAATGTCTCTTTTAATTGCTCTCTTTCCCTCCCCCCAGGATTTGATGGCACTCTATACGATTACTTCAATGGTTACGAGGATTTGAAGAGTCACTGCATCCGATTTGTAGGCGATCCGGCAAAACGCATCCAGGAGGATTATCTGCGAATCCTGCGCTACCTCCGGTAAGAAAATCATTCCTCAGCCTCTTTATAGAGATCAGTCTGGGGACCTCGTGGGGGAGGGGGGTCACCCAACATGACCTCTCCCGTACATAGAGTCCCACCCCATACAGAGATGGATAGAATGTCCCAAAAAATGTGAACCCCCTCAACATCAAAACTTTGTGAACAAGGCAGTGGACATTACACCTCTATGAGCTCCTTGGGGTGGGGGGGGGGGGGGGAATAGACATTACACCTCCTATGAGCTCCTCAGGGTGGGTGAGGGAGACAGTGGACGTTACACTTCTATGAGCTCCTCGGGGTGGGAGGGGGGAGGCAGGACATTACACCTCTATGAGCTCCTTGGGGTAGGGGGGGGGGGGTCGGATAGACATTACACCTCCTATGAGCTCCTCGGGGTGGGTGAGGGAGACAGTGGACATTACAACTCTTTGAGCTCCTCGGGGGTGTGGGAGGAAGGCAGGACATTACTCCTCCATGAGCTCCTCTGGGTGGCGGCAGTGGACATTTCACCTCTATGAGCTCCTTGGGGGTGGGGGCAGTTTTCATTACACCTCCTATGAGCTCCTGGGGGGGAGTGAGTGGACATTTCACCTCTATGAGCTCCTCGGGGGTGGAGGCAGGCAGTGGACATTGCACCTCTATGAGCTCCTCAGGGGTGGGGAGGTAGTGGACATTGCGCCTCTGTGAGCTCCTCGGGGGTGGGGAGGTAGTGGACATTGCACCTCTATGAGCTCGTGGGGGGGGGAGACAGTGGACATTACACTTCTATGAGCTCCTCGGGGTGGGAGGGGGGAGGCAGTGGACATTACAACTCTTTGAGCTCCTCGGGGGTGTGGGAGGAAGGCAGGACATTACTCCTCCATGAGCTCCTCTGGGTGGCGGCAGTGGACATTTCACCTCTATGAGCTCCTTGGGGGTGGGGGCAGTTTTCATTACACCTCCTATGAGCTCCTGGGGGAAGTGAGTGGACATTTCACCTCCTATGAGCTCCTCGGGGGTGGAGGCAGGCAGTGGACATTGCACCTCTATGAGCTCCTCAGGGGTGGGGAGGTAGTGGACATTGCACCTCTATGAGCTCCTCGGGGGTGGGGAGGTAGTGGACATTGCACCTCTATGAGCTCGTGGGGGGGGGAGGTAGTGGACATTACACCTCCTATGAGCTCCTCGGGGGTGGAGTGAGGTGGGGGGGGCAGTGGACATTACACCTCCATGAGCTCCTCGGGGGGGGCAGTGGACATTACACCTCCTATGAGCTCCTCGAGGGTGGGGCAGTGGACATTGGACCTCTGAGCTCCTCGGGGGCGGGGGAAAGTTGTAAACTTGGAGGGATGTCCTCCTTCTTTCAGCCATATATAGTCTATGAATGAGTATAACGTTTGGGTTCCTCTGATGTTCTTCCGGCAGGTTCTATGGGAAGATCACAGAGAAGTCGGGAGTTCACAGCTCGGCTACACTGGACGCCATAAGAGACCATGCCGGGGGGCTGAGCGGGATCTCGGGGGAGAGGATTTGGGTGGAACTGAAGAAGATCTTGGAGGGAAGACACATCACTCATCTGATGCAGCTTATATATGAGCTGGGCGTGGCTCCACATGTCGGTGGGTGGTACTATTTATCCCTTAGGGAATGTATGTCATCCTATTCTCCACGTGGCAGATAAGAAATACTTCATATTAGTCTTATGATGTATTCCACTTGTAGCCAGCAGGGGGCAGACTCCATGTAAGAGCAGCAGCTTTGTGGCTGTTGTACCTGAACAGACATCAATAGCAGGGAGATCAGATTACACAGATTGCTGCCTTACACATTTGCTCTTTATTTTGGATCCTCGGGTTTCCCTGGGGAGGATTCTGTCAGGAAAGGGGCGGGGGAGGTTGTCAGACCTTTATATGTGGAATGTTACTATCATTGCTTATCATAGTGAGTGAGGGGAAATCACGGGACGTGGGATCCCCCGGGATGTGGCATCTAAAGGCGGCCATACATGGATGGAAATTCTGCTGATTCAACAGAGACTGTCCGAATTTCCATCCATGTATGGACAGACGAGGGCAGGGGGGCGGACAAGCACAAGGGGCAGACTAGCATGGGGGGGGCAAACGAGCATAGGGGCAGGGGGGGGGGCATAGGGGCATGCTACCGGCGGGGGCGCCACACGCCAGAGGGGCTGGGGGGGGGGGCAAACGAGGGGGGGGCTTGCCGGCGGGCGCCAACCCCAGGGGCAGGGGGGGGGCTCCCACCAAATGCCCACAAGGGCGGACCCCACGGCGGGGGGGCACCCGGGGCCCCCAGGGTCATGGGGTCAAGGGTTCCAGGGCGCAACGAACCCACCCGCCTAGGGGGGGGCGGGGGCACGGGGGGCACGCGCACAACCATCCACTGAACTGCGGTTAGGCACCGTCAGGAGGCCAAGGGGGCGGGGCGGGACGACCACTGCGGGCTCACGGCAAACCCATCCCCCGAGGGGGACTCATGGCCAGGGGGAACCGCCTTACCCCCACCGGGGCTGCTCCGGCGCGGGACGAGGGACCGCGGCATGGCGCCAATCCGTCGGGGGCAGCTGCCCACGGCCCCCAGGAGCAAAGGACCGCCATTAGGAGGGTAGGGGGGGCGCCGGATGGGCATGCGGCCGAAATTCCCAGGCACGGGCACAACGTGGCCGCTCCCCGGGGGGAGGGGGGGCAAACGAGTTGATGAGCAGAGCGGCAGCCGGCCCCCATCGGCATAGAGCCACCCGGCCCCCCACCTGACCCAGGCCCGGCCTATCGCACGCCGGGGGGGCCGAATGCCGCCAACCCAATTCAACCCCTATCACAACCCGGGGGGCCCACACACAGGCACCGGGGGGCTGGCCCGGGGTGCCGGTGAGCCCCCACCGCGGAGCCGAGCCGGGGCCCAAACAACACGGGCGGGATGGGGGGGCGACCAGGCCCACGCCCACCACCCCATGCACACCGGGGCGGTGGCATCGGCAGGTAGCCTCCCGCGCCCAGCCCGACCAACGGGGGCGCATCCCGGCCACCAATCACAGTCACCCCCGGGGGGGCAAAGCCAGCCACCGGGGGAAATATAGCCACAGGCCGGCGGGGGGCGGGCCGCAAGGGGGGGGGGGGGGCCGCCAGGGCAATCCCTCACCACCCCGGGCTGCGGGGCCTGGGCAAACTACACACGGCTATGGCTCGGGGGGGTGCGCACCCCGTCGGGGGTGGGGGGGCCCAGCGCACAAAGGGCGCCCAACCGCCCAAAACGGCCGCGCAGAAGGCCATCCAAGGCGAGGGCAACACTCTAGAGGCGGCAGGAGTTAGCCGGGGCGAAAACAGACAACCCCAGGTGCGGCTGCCACGGCAGGGAGGAGGGGGGGGCCGGGGGGGTGCGACCAATCACACACCGCCAACCACCAGGCCCCCCACGGGGGGGGGGGCGGGCCCCAAATAACAGCCGGTGGGTGGCGCCGCCGGGGCGGGGGGGGACAGCCGTGGGGGAGGGCGCCGGGGCACGGGCGCCGCGGCCCCCCACGGCCCAGCACCCATTCAGCAAGCTAGGCGGGCCGCAGGCACAAGGGGGGGATAGGCCAAGGGGCGCTGAGCAAGCGGGGCAGGGCACCGAGGGTGGGGGGGAGCCCAGGGGTGGCCCAGGGCAGGAGCAGGGGGGGGCCCACTGGCGCCCAAAACCCCACCCCCCCAGGGGGCGGAGACCCACACCAGCCCACACCGGCGGGGGCCCGCCAACCCGCAGGACGGGAAGCGCCCCAGGGCCAAATGCCACCCGAACCATGGAGGCTGGGCAATCGCAAAATGGGCCCATAAGCAGGCCCAACAGGCGGCGGGCGCCCCACAGGGGGCAACTACGGAAGAGGGCACGCTGCCACGGGGAGGGCCAACCACACGCAGGGGGGGCCCCCAAGGGCCACCGAGCTCCTCCCACGGATGGAAGACGGACGAACGGGGCCACGTGGAGGCAATCCCACGCCTGCGGGGTGGGACACAGGCCTGGGGGAGTGCCGGGCGGCACGCGCGGGGCCGCGAAGCACGGCGCATCGGGGGGGCACAAGCACCCAGGCCCCAAAGGGGGAAACCCACAACCATAGCCACCCCCATCAGCACACACTCGCGCGGGGCCACGGGCCACGCGGCCGGTGGGGCAGGGGGGGCCCACGCAAGGCGGGGTAGGGCAGCTCGCCCACAACCGGGGGGCGCCCGGTCAGCGGGAGGGGGGCCAATCCCTGGGGCACCAACCCCGGGAAACCCCACGCCCCCCACCCCCCGTGTGGCAACTAAAGGCGGCCATACATGGATGAGAAACCCCCCCACGGGGGGCGAGCCGCACTACCCAACCCGGGACCCCCCAGCCCCCCCCATAGGCTGCTGATTCAACAACCACAAGAGACCCCCCCCCAACCCCCCCCAACCTCCCCCCACCCCCCCAGGGCCCCCCACCCCCACACCCCCCGAATTTCCCCGCACCCACCCCCCCCGTCCTTTGGGGGCGGCGGGCGGCGGGGTGTTCACGACCCGGCCCTCAACCCCCCCCCCCCCCGACAGCAGGGCCCCCGGGCCCCCCCCCCCCCCCCCCGCACAACCCCCCCAACCCCCCCCCCCATCAGGGCAGGGCAGCGGGGGAGGCCCACCGGGGGGGACCCACCCCCCGCCCAAGGGGAGGGCGGCAGGGCAAACCCCCCCCCCCACTGGGGGCATCACCAAACCAGCAGGGGGACAATTGGCACCCACCCACCAGGGGGCATCCAGGGTCCCCCCGGGGGCGGCCCAAGGCGGGGGACGCAGGGGGCCACGCGGTCGGGAGGGGGCAAAGAGTGCACACGCAAAACCAGACTGGGATCCCCACCAGCAAACGCGCGCGCCCCCATCCAGGTCAGAAGCCACGGGGGGGCGCGCACGGGAGGGCCACGGCTGGCGGCGGTGGCGCTCGGGGGATGGGGGCAAATTCACCCCGGGGCAGGGCCCGGCGGGGGCGCACGGGGCGCGGCGGGGCAGACGTGCAGGGAGAGAGGGGCAAACCACAAGTCGACGCGACCCTAAGGAGGCATAACCGGTGGGCGGGGACGAGGGGGGGGCGGCAAGGCACGGCGCCATAGGGGAACCATCTGCGGGGGCAAAATCAAAAAAAGCCCACGCTGGACATATTTTTTCCCACCGGCCCAGCGGCAAGCAGGAGGATCCCAGGGCCCACACGGCCCCATCCATTCATGAGAGCACTGCCACATGTCCCCACTAAAGGCCACCACACACCACGGCCCCGGGCTACTGCTCGCCACCCTAGGGGGCATAATACACACGGAGGAGAGCCCAGCCAGACCCCGAGGCCCGCGGGGGGAAGGACAATGCAGGCGCGGGGGCGGGGGCAGCGCAAGTCACAGCGGGCCGCACGCGAGGCCAACCCGGGAGCGGACGGGGTGGGCCTGCAACCCCCGGAATCCACTACGGCCACCAACAAGGGGGGCCACAAACACAGGGTGCGGGGGGGCACAAGGGGAGCCGGCAGGGGCAGGGGGCCACCAGCAGGCCGCCCTGAAGTGGCGAGTCGGGGGGCCGGGCCTTGCGGGGGCCCCATGGGGGCGCCCATGGCCCACACAAGAGGGGCAGCCCCATGGCCCAAACCGGCACCCCACGGCCCCGGGGACGGGGGCACTAGCGGCCCCCACACCCACCCCCCCAACCCAAACGCACCCCCCAACACCAGCCCCCCCCAAGGGGCGGGGGGGAGCAGAGTGGGCCCACCCGGAGCAAGGGGGGAGGTGAGGGCCCAGGCACCAACGCCAACGGGCCAACCAACGGGCAACGGGGGGGAGGCAGGAGCCCCCCCCACTACCCAGCCCCCACCGGGGGGGTAGTGGCGGCCGGGGCCTGGCGGGGGGGGGGCCTTGGGACCCCCCAAGAACCCCCCACGCCCCCAACCACGGCCCCAAAGGGGGGGGGGGGGGGCACAGAGCCGGGGAGGGAGGCCCGGGGACCCCCCGGCTCAACCCAACCCCTCAGCCCCCCAGGGGGGAGGCCCGTCCCCCCCCCCCCAAACGCAAAGGCATTCAGGGGGGGGGGGGGGGGCTGGGGCAGCGCCAACGCGGGTGGGGGCGCGGGGTTGGCCCAGACCAGGCGGAGCGGAGGATAGGGGCCGGGCAGGTGCCCCCCCACACCCCCCACACCACCGCCCAATAGAGGGGCATAGTTGGCACATTCGGTGGAGTAGCGTGCCCAGGGGGGGGCAACGCACGCTAGCGCGGTGCATTCAAGACCAGGGCCCCGGGCGGGGGCTGCAGCAACCCCCCACCATAGGCCCTGGCGGCCCCCCGGGGGGCCCACAGGGAACAAGCGGGGCGCGCACCCCCACCCCATAGCCTGGGGGGGCATGGGCGGGCCCAACCCCCCACCAGGAGGGCCAGGCCCCCCGAGGCAGGGGAGGGGGCATCAGTCTGGCACAAGCCCGGGGGTAGGGGCAACCAAACGAGCCCGAACACCGCCAGGGGCGGAGGGGGGAAACCCACCATCCCCCGGGGCCCCCCCACCACAACACCCCCCCCCCATGGGTGGGCACACACCACATGGGGGCGGCCTCCAGGGCCCCCACAGGGCACAAAACGAGCATAGGGGCGGAGGGGCATGGGGGGGGGGCATAGGGGGGGGGGCAAACGAGCATAGGGGCGGAGGGGGCATAGGGGCAGGGGGGGGCAAACGAGCATAGGGGCGGAGGGGGCATAGGGGCGGAGGGGCAAACGAGCATAGGGGTGGGGGGGCATAGGGGCGGAGGGGCAAACGAGCATAGGGGTGGGGGGGGCAGGGGGCAAACGAACATGGGGGGGAGCAAACGAGCATAGGGGCAGGGGGGGGCAAACGAGCATAGGGGCAGGGGGGGCAAACGAGCATAGGGGCGGAGGGGGGCATAGGGGGGGGGGGGGGGCAAACGAGCATAGGGGCGGAGGGGGGGGGCATAGGGGCGGAGGGGCAAACGAGCATAGGGGTGGGGGGGGCATAGGGGCGGAGGGGCAAACGAGCATAGGGGGGGGGGAGGCATAGGGGCGGAGGGGCAAACGAGCATAGGGGTGGGGGGGGCATAGGGGCGGAGGGGGGCAAACGAGCATAGGGGTGGGGGGGGGGGGCAGGGGGGCAAACGAACATGGGGGGGGGGGGGGGAGGGGGGGGAGGGCGCAAACGAGCATCCGGGGCAGGGGGGGGGGCAAACGAGGCGTGGGGGGGGGCAGGGGGGGGGGGGGGAAAACGAGCATTAGGGGCAGGGGGGGGGCAAACGAGCATAGGGGCAGGGGGGGGGCAAACGAGCATAGGGGCAGGGGGGGGGGGGCAAACGAGCATAGGGGCAGGGGGGGGGGGCAAACGAGCATAGGGGCAGGGGGGGGGAAAACGAGCATAGGGGCAGGGGGGGGGGGCAAACGAGCATAGGGGCAGGGGGGGGGGGCAAACGAGCATAGGGGCAGGGGGGGGGGGCAAACGAGCATAGGGGCAGGGGGGGGGGGGCAAACGAGCATAGGGGCAGGGGGGGGGGGGCAAACGAGCATAGGGGCAGGGGGGGGGGGGGGGCAAACGAGCATAGGGCTGGGGGGGGGGGGCAGAAAAGCAAATCTGAACAGCAGACAAGGTTGGTACATGAGAAAAACAAACACATGAAAGGGGCTCAGGCACAGGCCGGAGCATTGCTTGAACTCAGCACATGTGGTTGCGTCCTTTAAATAGGTATGGCCCCTTTAAGAGGCACACACCTATGACGTCATTGGCTGTGACACCTGAGCCAGAGAGGGAACCCAACCGTGCAGGAGCGAGAAAGGTAAGTGGCAGTAGGTGGGGTCTGAGAGAACTGTGTACAGTGAGGGGGAAAAAAAGTATTTGGCTGCTGATTTTGTACGTTCGCCCAATGACAAAGAAACGATCAGCCTATCATTTTATTGGTGGGTTTATTATAACAATGAGAGACAGAATAACAACAAAAATATCCAGAAAAACGCAATTCAAAAAAGTTATAAATTGATTTGCATTTTAACCACTTGCCGACCGGCGCGCGACGATATACGTCGACAGAATGGCACGTACAGGCAGGAGGGCGTATATACAAGTCCCTCCTTAATGTCTGTCTGTTCCATCGGGAGCGCGCCGGTCGGGACCCCCGCGATCGTGTCACGGGAAGGTTGAACGGGGAGATGCCGAGATAAACAGCATCTCCCCGTTCTGCCTAGCAACTAGTGACACCGATCTCTGCTCCCTGTGATTGGAGCAGAGATCAGCATTCACTAGCTGACAGCCACGCCCCCCCCCACAGTAAGAAACACACCCCTAGGCATACTTAACCCTTACACTGCCCCCTTGTGGTTAACCCCTTCACTGCCAGTGTCATTTATACAGGAATTAATGCATTTTAAATAGCATTAATTGCTGTAAAAAATGACAATGGTCCCAAAAATGTGTCAAAATGTCCGATGTGTCCACCATAATGTCGCAGTCACAAAAAAAAAAATCGCTGATAGCCGCCATTACTAATAAAAAAAAAAAAAATTATTAATAAAAATGCTATAAAACTATCCCCTATCTTGAAAACGCTATAACTTCTGCGCAAACCGATCAATAATCGCTTATTGCGATTTTTTTTTTTTTTTTTTTTTTTTTTTTACAAAAAATATGTAGAAGAATACGTATCGCCTAAACTGAGGAAAAAAAAAAATTTTTTTGGGGATATTTATTATAGCAAAAAGTAAAAAATATTGCATTTTTTTCAAAATTGTCGCTCTATTTTTGTTTATAGCGCAAAAAATAAAAACCGCAGGGGCGATCAAATACCACCAAAAGAAAGCTCTATTTGTGGGAAAAAAAAGAAAAAAAAAAGGACGTCAATTTTGTTTGGGAGCCACATCGCACGACTGGGCAATTGTCAGTTAAAGCGACGCAGTGCCGAATCGCAAAAAGGGGCCTGGTCCTTTGGCTGCAAATTGGTCCGGGGCTGAAAGTGGTTAATGAGTGAAATAAGTATTTGGAGCACTCTCTTAAAGTGGAAGTAAACCCCCCTATCGTTTTTCAGCCAAGGAAGCTGCCATCTTTGCCTCTGTTTAATCTTCAACTGCCACAGTGCTGCACATGTGATCCGTTATGACACCAGCCATTGGATGGTTTGACTGTTTGGTTGAGAGCACAGCCAATTTGCAGTTAGCATTCCCGGCATGCCTTTTTTTTTTTTTTTTTTAGACTGTTAAATCGATGGGTTTACTTCCGCTTTAAAGGGAGTGCTCCTAATCTCAGCTTGTTACCTGTATAAAAGTCACCTGTCCACAGAATCAATCAGATTCCAATCTCTCCACCATGGGGAAGACCAAAGATCTGTCCAAGGATGTCGGGGAGAAGATTGTAGATCTACACAAGGCTGGAATGGGCTACAAGACCATCGCCAAGCAGCTCGGTGAGAGGTGACAACAGTTGGTGGATTATTCACAAATGGAAGAAACACAAAGTAACGATCGATCTCCCTCGGTCTGGGGCTCCATACAAGATCTCACCTGGTGGAGGTTCAATGATGATGAGAACGGTGAAGAATCAGCCCAGAACTACACGGGAGAATCTTGTCAATGATCTCAGCTGGGACCAGAGTCACCAAGAAAACGATCGGTAACACACTACACCGCGATAGACTGAAATCCTGCAGCCCCCGCAAGGTCCTCCTGATCAGGAAATCACATGTACAGGTCTGTCTGAAGATCACTAATGAACATCGAATGATTCCGAGGAGAACCGGGGGAAAGTGTTGTGGTCAGAGGAGACCAAAATCCAGATCTTTGGTATCAACTCAACGCGCCGTGTTTGGAGGAGGAGGAGGAGGAATGCTGCCTATGACCCCAAGAACACCATCCCCCACCGTCATACATGGAGGTCTATGACCCCAAGAACACCATCCCCCACCGTCATACATGGAGGACCTATGACCCCAAGAACACCACCCCCCCCACCGTCATACATGGAGGACCTATGACCCCCAAGAACACCATCCCCCCCACCGTCATACATGGAGGACCTATGACCCCAAGAACACCATCCCCCCCACCGTCATACATGGAGGTGGAGACATTATGCTTTGGGGGTGTTTTTCGGCTAAGGGGACAGGAGAACTTCACCTCATCAAAGGGACGATGGGCGGGGCCATGTACCATCAAATCTTGGGTGAGAACCTCCTTCCCTCAGCCAGGACATTGAAGATGGGTCATGGATGAGTCCTCCAGCATGACAATGACCCAAAACATGCCGCCAAGGCAACAAAGGAGGGGCTCAAGAAGCACATTGAGGTCCTGGAGTGGCCTAATCCCATAGAAAATATGTGGAGGGAGCTGAAGGTTCGAGTTACCAAATGTCAACCTGGAAACCTTAATGACTTGGAGAGGACAAAATCCCTCCTGAGATGTGTGCGAACCTGGAGGCCAACTACAAGGAACGTCTGACCTCTGTGATCACCAACAAGGGTTTCGTGAAGGGTTCACATACTTATTTAACTCATTAAAATGGCAAATCAATTTATAACTTTTTTGAAATTGTTTTTCTGGATATTGTTGTTGTTCTCTCACTGTTATAATTAGGGTTGTCCTGATACGATAATAGTATTTTTGTACCGATACTGAGTATTTTGCCGAGTAATGCTCCGATGCTTCACCTGATACCTGGACAGTGATCGTGCGGTGGGGGAAGTTACCCTGTGTCCCCCCTCTGTGTCCTGCTCCGTGTCCCCCCTCTGTGTCCGGCTCCGTGTCCCCCCCCTCTGTGTCCTGCTCTGTGTCCCCCCCCCCCTGTGTCCTGCTCCGTGTCCCCCCCCCCCTGTGTCCTGCTCCGTGTCCCCCCCCCCCCCCCCCCCCTCTGTGTCCTGCTCCGTGTCCCCCCCCCCCCCCTCTGTGTCCTGCTCCGTGTTTCCCCCCCCCTCTCTCTGTCTTCCCAATGTGTCCTGCTCCGTGTCCCCCCCCCCTCTCGTGTCCTGCTCCGTGTCCTCCCCCCCTCTGTGTCCTGCTCCGTGTCCTCCCCCCCCTCTGTGTCCTGCTCCGTGTCCTCCCCCCCCCACGTCTGTGTCCTGCTCCGTGTCCTCCCCCCCCCCCTACAAATAATCCTGCCCTACTTGTGTCCTCCCCCCCCCCCCCCCCCCTCTGTGTCCTGCTCCGTGTGTCCTCCCCCCCCCCCCCCTCTGTGTCTGCTCCGTGTCCTCCCCCCCCCCCCCCCCCTCTGTGTCCTGCTCCGTGTCCTCCCCCCCCCCCCCCCTCTGTGTCCTGCTCCGTGTCCCCCCCCCCCTCTGTGTCCTGCTCCGTGTCCCCCCCCCCCCCTCTGTGTCCTGCTCCGTGTCCCCCCCCCCCCCCTCTGTGTCCTGCTCCGTGTCCTCCCCCCCCCCCTCTGTGTCCTGCTCCGTGTCCTCCCCCCCCCCCTCTGTGTCCTGCTCCGTGTCCTCCCCCCCCCCCCTCTGTGTCCTGCTCCGTGTCCCGTCCCCCCCCTCTGTGTCTGGCTCCGTGTCCCGTCCCCCCCCTCTGTGTCTGGCTCCGTGTCCCGTCCCCCCCTCTGTGTCTGGCTCCGTGTCCCGTCCCCCCCCCGTCCCCCCCTCTGTGTCCGGCTCCCTGTCCCCCCCTCTGTTCTAGACCTGTCAGGATGGAGAGCAGAGATGGGAGTTGGTAAACCCGGCTCCTTCCTTTTCCGTATGAACAGAGTCAGTGATCGCTGTCCATTCACATAACTGAAACATTGTAACCTGTGTTTACGATGTCTCCGTTTATGAATGGAGAGGAGCCGCTGTCTCCTCTCCATTCACTTTCAGTGCAGCTGAGAAAGGCAGTGGGGAATCTGTGTCCTCAGTCCCTTTCTCTGTGTCAAAGGGGAGATGTCAGGGGTCTGTTAAAATGATCTCATAAAAAGAAAAATTAAAAGAATTGCAATAAATAATAGAAAAAATGAATTGTAAAATTGGGGGGGAGTATCGGTACCTGTAAAGTGGTATCGGGACAACCCTAGTTATAATAAACCGACCATTTAAAATTAGACTGGTCATTTCTTTGTCAGTGGGGCAAACGTACAAAATCAGCAGCCGATCAAATACTTTTTTCCCCCTCACTGTAGGTTCTGTATGCCCTTCACTGGATCAGGACATCCAGAAAACATGGCAAGTCCCATTCACAGTCCTAGCGATTGACGAAGCCTCTCCCGCTTTGTTCCCAGGATTACCAGAAGACGGCAACCTGGAGGAATTTTCTCAGGTCTGTTCACACGCCGAGCACTTATCTCCCAGACCCATGACCCTCCTGGCTGCACTCTTCTCCCACCCGGACTCCATCCAGAAACTGGATCTGAGGCTGAAGATCTCCAAAGAGGAGAAAGGCCTGGCGCTTTTTCTACTGAAGGAGAGGCGAGACCTGAGGGCGGACCACGCCGACAGAGCGCCACTGAAGCCCTATCAGGACTACATTATTGACGTGAGTACGCCCATCCTACCCAATTCATAGGTGAACAATGTACAGCGCTGACAGCGCAGGTCTTCTAATACCCACAATGCACCACTCTGATTGGCTCCCGATCATGTGCTCACTGACAGACCAATCTTTGCGACTATGTGGGTTTCTTTACAAAACAAACCCGCCCCCTTAGCTGTCGTGGTGCCAGAGGGAGGCAAAGGGACAGTTACAACCAGTGGGTTTGTTTACAAAACAACCCCCCCTCCCCCCACAATGATTGGCTGTTCTCCATCGTTAGTGCTGGCAGTGCACAAGTGTGCGCTCCTAGTTCTCAGCTGCAATTTCAAGTGACTAACTGCATTCTGCTTTATTTGTAACCCCCTGATACTTGCTAGTGTAATATAAATGTAATGTTGCACCCGACCCCCAACATCCCTTTATGATATTATGGCAGGAAATTATCTTGCAGACACGGAGTTCCTACTGTTTTTAGGATTTCAGTAAATTGTCTTTCTGCAGAATTAAAAAAAAAAATTAAAATAATAAAATAAACGATGAGCCAATTGTAAGTAGAGGAAAATGTAAAACAGTACAGTCGGGTTATGCTGCCACCTACAGGGTGATTTGGGCAATAGCAAACTGATACATCATAAACCAGCCCCCCAATTATAGCACTATTAGCCAGCATGCCTCGGTGTTGTATCGGTGAGGTCCAACACAACACCCTATAATTCCGAAGTGATGGCATAAGACTGTGTTCCCCCAGAAATAGACTGTTGGGACTTGGAGTCATTAGAACTGTGACCCAATGTGATCTATGGTCTCCAGGAAGGGGGAAGGGGGCTGAGATAAACTGGGGATAGCGCCAGAGAACATCAAGAACCTCTGCCGTCAATATGTACAAGAAGTTGAGTGTGTTGTACGGACTGAGGGTGAATGTCCCTGTGGACTTTGCCCAACCCGATGGAGCTGAAGAAGACTCTCTGATGGTGAAGACCCCATAACTATAGGGTACCGGGTTCCAGATTACAGCTGCCGTTTTTTCTCAGAGGATAAAGTGTAGATGTCCCTAGAACCATCAAGGCTGTATAGGCTGGGACAGTGGTGGAACTACCAAGGTCGCAATTGCACCCGAGCCCTAGCGTTCCGCCACTGTCAGGGGGCCCCAGTACGGTTGCTAGCTGCAGTGCTCTGAGCTGAGAGCGTCTCTCACACATACAGCCCAGAGCCTGCAGTGGCAGTTCCCCCTCCCTCCCCCTCACACGGATGGGAGAGGAGAAAGCTGATCTGCTCCTTTTTCCTCCCACCCCTCTCCTCCTGTGTGGACTGTGGAAAGTGTGAAGCTGAGCAGCTGAATTTCATCATTCACAATTCCCGCGGTGCACAACAGAGGAGAGGGGTGGGAGGAGAAGGAGCAGATCAGCTCTCCTCTCCCATGGGAGGGAGGAGGGAGGGGGAACTGTCGGTGCAGGCTCTGGGCTGTATGAGAGAGACGCTCTCAGCTCAGAGTTCTGCTGAGGAGGCACTGATAGGTGCCACTGATGGGCATTGATAGGCAGCACTGATAGTATAAACCATGTACTGACAGTTAACGGCTCTCCTTTCCTCATACAGACATAGCATGGAGGAAAGGACTGCTGATAACCAGCAAGTCTGTTTACACGTGATTAGCTGATCACATTATAAAGGGCGCTGTGATTGGCCCTTTACCGTGATCAGCTGTATGGTATGCGGAAAGCAGGTTTCTGGGGGGGTGATGTCCATAGACCTCCTCCCAGAACTGGAAGCCTGGGGCGCAGATAGAGGGGCTCTTCATGGCTTGCTGCACTGGGGCCCTGAAGTTTCTAGTTACACCTCTGGGCTTTGATCATTCTTAGCAACAGGACTGTCCCCTCATATGTCAAATGCAAAACCAGGCCTGCCAGGCCTTGTCATGTGGCCCTCCCACCATGCTTTGCAGCCAGAACTCCACTCCGCCATATCCAGCTCTCACTTTCAGCTCCCCACTGTCACTTGTAAACACAGAAACCGTCTACGTTTACAAGGGACAGCTTTGCTCTCAGCGCCTCCCAGATCTAACAGATCCCGCACACACTCGCGGCAGGGACAGATCTCCAGAATCTGAGAGTACCATCTCCCTGCAGAGCCACCTACACAGAGAGGTACTAGAGCTAGGCCAGGTAGGAGAGGGTAGAGATGCAAGGAAGCTTTGGGGGGAGGGGGGTTGGGGTGCACAGCGCACCCCCTGAACCCTGCTCTCAGCGCATCCCCTGAACTCTGCGCACAGCGCACCCCTGAACCCTGCACACAGGGCACCCAACATGCAACCAACCCTTTGAGGGCAACCATACTGCTAATGCAGCCCATGGTGAAATTGAATTTGACACCCCTGATCCAAGGGATGACAGTGGTCCTTCGTCCTGTCGGAGACGGGGGTCATGCTCGGGGGGACGGAAGAGTCTTTGGAGACGGGGGGGGGGGGGGGGGCGGAAGAGTCTTTGGAGACGGTCGTGCTCGGGGGGCTGCAGAGTCTTTGGAGATGGGGGTCACGCTCGGGGGGGGGGGGGGGGGGGGGGGGGCTGCAGAGTCTTTGGAGACGGGGGCTACAGAGTCTTTGGAGACGGGGGCTACAGAGTCTTTGGAGACGGGGGCTACAGAGTCTTTGGAGACGGGGGCTACAGAGTCTTTGGAGACGGGGGCTACAGAGTCTTTGGAGACGGGGTGGTGCTGGGGGGGGGGGGGGGCTGCAGAGTCTTTGGAGACGGGGTGGTGCTGGGGCTGCAGAGTCTTTGGTGACATTGTCACACTGGGGGGGCTGCAGAGTCTTTGGTGACGGGGTCACGCTGGGGGGTCTGCAGAGTCTTTGGAGACGGGGTCACGTTGGGGGGTCTGCAGAGTCTTTGGAGATGGGGGCTGCAGAGTCTTTGCAGACGGGGTCACGCTGGGGGGCTGCAGAGTCTTTGGAGACGGGGTCACGCTGGGGGGGCTGCAGAGTCTTTGGAGATGGGGGCTGCAGAGTCTTTGCAGACGGGGTCACGCTGGGGGGCTGCAGAGTCTTTGGAGACGGGGTCACGCTGGGGGGGGCTGCAGAGTCTTTGGAGACGGGGGCTACAGAGTCTTTGGAGACAGGGTGGTGCTCGGGGGGGGGGGGGGGGGGGGGGCTGCAGAGTCTTTGGTGACATGGTCACACTGGGGGGGCTGCAGAGTCTTTGGTGACAGGGTCACGCTGGGGGGGCTGCAGAGTCTTTGGTGACAGGGTCACGCTGGGGGGGCTGCAGAGTCTTTGGAGACGGGGTCACGCTGGGGGGGCTGCAGAGTCTTTGGAGACGGGGTCACGCTGGGGGGGCTGCAGAGTCTTTGGAGACGGGGGCTACAGAGTCTTTGGAGACAGGGTGGTGCTGGGGGGGGGGGGACTGCAGAGTCTTTGTAACGGGGTGGTGCTGGGGGGGGGGCTGCAGAGTCTTTGGTGACATGGTCACACTGGGGGGGCTGCAGAGTCTTTGGTGACAGGGTCACGCTGGGGGGGCTGCAGAGTCTTTGGAGATGGGGTCACGCTGGGGGGGCTGCAGAGTCTTTGGAGATGGGGGCTGCAGAGTCTTTGGAGACGGGGTCACGCTGGGGGGGGCTGCAGAGTCTTTGGAGACGGGGTCACGCTGGGGGGGGCTGCAGAGTCTTTGGAGACGGGGTCACGCTGGGGGGGGCTGCAGAGTCTTTGGAGACGGGGTCACGCTGGGGGGGGGCTGCAGAGTCTTTGGAGACAGGGTCACGCTGGGGGGGGGGCTGCAGAGTCTTTGGAGACGGGGTCACGCTGGGGGGGGGCTGCAGAGTCTTTGGAGACGGGGTCACGCTGGGGGGGGCTGCAGAGTCTTTGGAGACGGGGTCACGCTGGGGGGGCTGTAGAGTCTTTGGAGACGGGGTCACGCTGGGGGGGGGCTGCAGAGTCTTTGGAGACGGGGTCACGCTGGGGGGGGCTGCAGAGTCTTTGGAGACGGGGTCACGCTGGGGGGGGCTGCAGAGTCTTTGGAGACGGGGTCACGCTGGGGGGGCTGTAGAGTCTTTGGAGACGGGGTCACGCTGGGGGGGGGCTGCAGAGTCTTTGGAGACGGGGTCACGCTGGGGGGGGCTGCAGAGTCTTTGGAGACGGGGGTCATGCTCGGGGGCCGCAGAGTCTTTGGAGACGGGGTCACGCTGGGGGGGGTACAGAGTCTTTGGAGACGGGGTCACGCTGGGGGGGCTGTAGAGTCTTTGGAGACGGGGGTCACGCTGGGGGGGGCTGCAGAGTCTTTGGAGACGGGGGTCATGCTCGGGGGCCGCAGAGTCTTTGGAGACGGGGGTCGTGCTCGGGGGCCGCAGAGTCTTTGGAGACGGGGGTCGTGCTCGGGGGCCGCAGAGTCTTTGGAGACGGGGGTCGTGCTCGGGGGCCGCAGAGTCTTTGGAGACGGGGGTCGTGCTCGGGGGCCGCAGAGTCTTTGGAGACGGGGGTCGTGCTCGGGGGCCGCAGAGTCTTTGGAGACGGGGGTCGTGCTCGGGGGAGCTGCAGAGTCTTTGGAGACGGGGTCGTGCTCGGGGACTGCAGGAAGGCTTTGGAATTGGAAAGTGCCGCGGGTTACCTTTTACCTGTACATCTAGGTGTGGAAAGTGCCACAATGCAGAGCTCAGGGCCCAGAGGTCATATTTGCCCCACACATCTCAGCCAGCGGGGTCCAGGTATGGCCTCCAAGGTGAGGATGAGGAAAGGCCGGTGGCTGCTCTATAGAGCTCAAGCAGTGATGTAGCAAGAAATCTAGATTAACTTCAACAGAGAAAATAATAAAAAAACGCACAAAAAAAAAAAAAAAAAAAGTGAGCACAAAAATGAGGTCAGACTTCTCAGCGGAGTTGGAGGAATGATTTCTGTCCTCTTGGGATCATTTTTCTGCTTTCCATTGTTCTCCTGGAGGCGGCTGTATAACCCAACGGCCTCTGAATAGCTGTGTCCTCGGGGGACGGAGGAGAACTCTTGCCGTGTTCTGTACAGACAGGATGGAGATGACACAACAATTTGTGCAGCAATGATGTACTTTGTATTAATTCCTCAAATAAAAGTAAGACGTAACCCAAGACTTTTTGTGGAAGGTCACGGCCCGACCTAAAGGGCCGTCTCTAGATGTCACCTCTGTTATTTACCGACTGCTGTGATCTATCCCACAATGCACAGCATACGATGGCCGGCCATGCCATACATTATACACTTTTTTTCCTTTTTAGGTTTACCAAAACCGTATAATATGAGGTCACATCTCAACACAGACAGGGCTGTGCTCTGTGACAGAGCTGTGTAAATCTCAAGACTGGATGGACAAAAATACAAATCTTCCAGCAGATAAAACAGCTCTATGAATGCCGTCGGTGTATTTAGCGGTTTGTCCGGATTGAATAGTTACTGTAAACACAAACGGGGTTCACATTTAGTTCGCTGAAGTGCCATGTAGGGAAACGATCGCTATTTATCTTTTTTTGCTTCACCTACTGCTGTGGATTTCCTGTCGCCATGCACTCCGCTGATGATGGCCGCACGGCTTTTTCTCAGCGACTGATGGTGACAATAGAGCAGCATAGCTGTGCAATGACCTTCACAACACATTTATAGTCTATATTGTGCTGTCATCATCATCAGCTAATCAGAAGACCGGTGACAACTCGGGTGTGCGGTGGGGGGGGGGGGAGGTAGAGACACAGCGTTGTCACCCTAAAACAGGAAGTGCCTGAACAAGAACCTTTTATGGCAGGATCATCAGGGATTAATGAAAGATGGGATTTAAAACACCTTTTTTTTACCGATAACCTAAAATATTTTAGTGATCCGCTTTTACTTCTCGGTCCCTCTCTACCAGTCCCGAGACGTGGAGATCCAGAAGAAGGTGTGCGAGCTGCTGAAGTACCAAGGTGAGGAGCGCCTCCTGAAGGAGATGGAAGGCTGGACTCTTCCTCGCTTCCCGGTCAGCGGGCACGACCTCCGCCGATTGGGAGTCTCTTCCGGAAAGGAGATCGGGAGGATCCTGCTGGAGCTCCGGGAGCAGTGGAAGGAGAGCGGGTACCGGAGCGACAAAGAGGAACTTCTGAGCAGCGTTCAAGGGGGCGGATCCTGAGAACGCAGACTACCCTGTGGGGGGAAGGGCCTGAGAACGCAGACTATCCTGTGGGGGGAAGGGACCTGAGAACGCAGACTCCTGTGTGGGGGCGGATCCTGAGAACGCAAACTACCCTGTGTGGGGGCGGGACCTGAAAACGCAGACTACCCTGTGGGGGCGGGACCTGATAATGCAGACTACCCTGTGGGGGCGGGACCTGATAACGCAGACTACCCTGTGGGGGCGGGACCTGAGAACGCAGACTACCCTGTGGGGGCGGGACCTGAGAACGCAGACTACCCTGTGTGGGGGCGGGACCTGCGAACGCAGGCTACCCTGTGTGGGGGCGGGACCTGCGAACGCAGACTACCCTGTGTGGGGGCGGGACCTGCGAACGCAGACTACCCTGTATGGGGGCGGGACCTGCGAACGCAGACTACCCTGTGTGGGGGCGGGACCTGCGAACGCAGACTACCCTGTGTGGGGGCGGGACCTGCGAACGCAGACTACCCTGTGTGGGGGCGGGACCTGAGAACGCAGACTACCCTGTGTGGGGGGGGGACCTGAGAACGCAGACTACCCTGTGTGGGGGGGGGGGACCTGAGAACGCAGACTACCCTGTGTGGGGGGGGGGGGACCTGAGAACGCAGACTACCCTGTGTGGGGGGGGGGGACCTGAGAACGCAGACTACCCTGTGTGGGGGGGGGGACCTGAGAACGCAGACTACCCTGTGTGGGGGGGGGGGGGGACCTGAGAACGCAGACTACCCTGTGTGGGGGGGGGGACCTGAGAACGCAGACTACCCTGTGTGGGGGGGGGGGGGACCTGAGAACGCAGACTACCCTGTGTGGGGGGGGGGACCTGAGAACGCAGACTACCCTGTGTGGGGGGGGGACCTGAGGACGCAGACTACCCTGTGTGGGGGCGGGACCTGAGAACGCAGACTACCCTGTGTGGGGGCGGAGCTACCTCACAGCAGAGGTAGCTACAGAGCTCCATAATAGGAACACCCATAAATCGGGCTTCATGCAGGGGAGGAACTGACAGGCAATAATTGTAGCTGTAAAGATGAGATTTATTAGAGAAGCAGAGATCTGTGATTACACACCAATGAATAGCCACCATTTATGTTTCCATTACTCCTTCTTCTTTAAAGTGTAACTCCAGGAATACAGTAAATGTGTTCAGTAGTCATTATGTGGCTCTGCTTTACCTGTGTCTTCTGTGACCAGAAATCCATCCATCTATCCATCCATGTAGCTTCAAGCTAGACGTGTGCAGTGCATTTAGTTCCAAATACGTTTAACGAAGTTTCAACAAATTTGGAAATATCTGAATAACGCATTTTTCTGAATATTCGAAAATTCATAAATGGAAATTCGAAAATAGAAATTTGAAAATGAGAACAAAAATTTTAATTATAGGGATTGGAATTTCCTTTCAAATTTGTCTGTTATTGAATGTAACGAATATGAATTTATCCGTTACAAGTTAGTTACAAATTATCCAAAATAACAAATGTCGCATCTAAACAAAGTGAACAAATTATTAATAATAAAACATTTTTTATTATTATTGTTATTTATTATTATTATTATTATTAATTTGTTCCATTTGTTTAGATGCAACATTTTTTATTTCGGATAATTTGTAACTTCGGATAAATTGGTGAACGTAACGAATACGAACAGCCAAATTTGAAAGGAAATTCCAATACCTAGAATTTAATAGTTTTATTATTTTTTTTTTTTGAATCTTTCTTATTTTTGGATTTTCTAATTACCGAATTTCGATTTTAACAAAAGACCCCAAAAAATTAAAACAAAATCAAAAATTCTTCATCAGGGCGGAGGTCTACGTCAAGCTGATCTCCAGGTTTAATGAAACATTGTTTACCTTTTTCCTTGCATTAAGGTAAAAAATTGTTTGGGCATCTGTAACCCCTCCCCCCACACGCTCACCTGACCCCCCCCCCCCCCCACCTGCTCACCTGACCCCTCCTGGGATCCAGCGATGTGCACGCCTGCAGCTCTTCTCTCCCCTCACTGGATTTGCTGAGGCAGCTGCGAATCACAGCCAGTGATGAGAGGGGCGGGGCCAAGTCCTGCTGTGTCACTGGACGCATGCAGAGTGGCTCGAGAGCACAGCTGTCTATGGGGGCACGCACCGGGGGGGAGGGGCCAGGAGCGCCGGCAGGAGACCTGAGAAGGAGGTTTCATTGCACAGAGTAGGTAATTATACACCTGGTCATTTTTAGAGTATTTACAATTACTTTAACCCCTTCATGGCAGAGGTTCGCATATATGCGACCTCTGGGTGGGCGGGCTTTAAGTCTGAGCCGCTGCATGTATGAGTACTAGAATGTAAACAGAGCTGTCCCCCGAGCTCCTCCCCTGCCTGCACTCAGCATATGCGGACTTAAGTGGAACCCCTCATTTCTTTGAATGAAGAATGAAAGCGCCACAAACTCTAGATTGCACATGACAATAAAGACAGAAAAGAGAGTCAACGCGTTTCGGCAGTCGTGTCACCTGTGGCTGTAAGACCCCTTTCACGCTGCAGGCGGTTTTCAGGCGTTTTAGCGCTAGAAATAGGGCCCTCAAAACCGCCTCCCCTGTGTGAAAAGGCTGAGTGCTTTCACACTAGGGTGGTACGTTACAAAGTCCTGCAAGCAGCATGTTTGGGAGGGGTGTATACGACGCTTCTAAACCGGCCCTGCCCATTGGAATGAATGGGCAGCACTCCTAAACCGGCCCTGCCCATTGGAATGAATGGGCAGCACTCCTAAACCGGCCCTGCCCATTGGAATGAATGGGCAGCACTCCTAAACCGGCCCCGCCCATTGAAATGAATGGGCAGCACCCCTAAACTGGCCCCCGCCCATTGATATGAATAGAAAGCACTCATAAACCCGCCCCGTCCATTGGAATGAATGGGCAGCGATTCCGAATCGTGGCAACACAGCCGGTTACACTTTCTTCAGCTGCTGGCGGGGTTAAAAGCGGCCAATAATGCGGCGCTTTATCGCTAATGCGGCTACAGTGTGAAAGTAGCCCAAGAGTACTGTTATCATTCTACAACCTTTTTTGGGGCCCCTGAAACGCGTTGAATTTCACCTTTTGTGGGGCTCTTAACCTTCAATCTTTCTGTCCTCGTTGATGATTTACGTTCTCAGACTTCACACAGCCCAGTTCATTCTCATCCCTGAGAACCCCTCTAACTGGCCACTCAGATATCATGTGACTTTAAAGGAATGTAATTGGCCGGATGGTCAGCACTGACAGAGTGCAGGGGGGGGGGGGGGGGGGTGTCCTACAGGTTGATGTCTGTGTCTCAATTTCTGAACCCCGATAATAAAAACAGTTTTTATTTTTATGTGATTTCTTGTTTTCTGTATTCGGACAAATAAATCAGACAGGCGGGACGCCGTTCTCCAGCATAGAGAGCGTTTGGCTTCATATTTATTTCTATATTCTATAGACATCGATCGATTTGCAGTGCAATAGTCACTTCTGGTTCAATAGAAAAAAAACAAACATACAAAAACAACAAAACAAAAAAAAAGATCGCCCAGCAAACGGTGTTATGGGGAGGAGGCGGGGCAAGCCTAGAGCTGAGTGATCCACCAATCAGATCTCAGTATATACAGCGGGAGGGGGCGGGACTTATCATTGCACTGTACAGGATTATTTAATAAGGCGAAGAGGATGACGAGCAAATAACGGACGGCAGCCGGATCGCCTGAAGCTTCTCACTATCGATCGGATCATCGGTTTAATGGCTGCCAAATCCGATCGACTTTTACATGAACATATGAAGAACATCACAGAAACAAACAGAAGAGTGTAGAGAAGTCCTCATACTATCTGTCCAATCACATAATCCCTTAAAGAGAACCTCCCACCTCAGAGGAGGGATCGAATGCCGGCGGACAGTTTTGGGGCGAACGTGATTTACGTCAAAATGCATCAAACATCAAAACAATCATCTTACAAAGTATTGGGAAATTGAATTACTAAGTTATCCCTCCGCCAAATTAAAGATGATCGTAAAAACAGCGGCTCCGGTCCGGACCGCGCTCACCCATGACATCCGAGCTCTATGGAGTATTATACAATAATTAGATGGATGGTCAAACTTGCAGCTAAAGAGGGGAGGTTTTCACACATTTCACCCACCTCCAAACACAGGCGTTGTCAGGACAAGGGGGAGGGGCCAGGACTCTTCTGCTTTTAATTCTGCCTCCATCTGCAGTTCTGCACCTGGTCACTAGTTGTAGCAGTGTACAATGGGGAGAAGAACTAGTGGCCAGGTGGAGAACTGTAGATGGAGGCAGAATTAAAAGCAGAAGAGTCCTGGCCCCTCCCCCTTGTCCTGACAACGCCTGTGTTTGGATGTGGGTGAAACGCATTACAACTTCTCGCCCCCCCATTTTTTTTTCTTTGGTGGTGGGAAAAAAAAACTCCCCTCTGTACCTGCAAGTTTGGCCATAAATAAGATATTATTCGGTAATACACTTTTTTTAAACATGCGCCTGGTCTGGATGAGGGAGGGGCCATGACTCTTCTGCTTTTAACTCCGCCTCCATCTGCAGTTCTCCACCTGGCCACCAGTTGTAACAGTGTACGATGGGGAGGACAACTAGTGGTCAGGCGGAGAACTGAAGATGGAGGCGGAGTTAAAAGCATTCGAGTTCTTGTCCAGACCAAGCTCGTGATTAGGAGGTGGTGAAACGCATAAAAAAAAAACCCAAACAATTATCAAATAATAGCGTTGATAATCAAACTTACAGGTAAAGTGGGGAGGTTTTAACACGTTTCACCCACCTCTAAAGAAAGGCTTGGTTTGGACAAGGGGGAGGATCCATGATTTTTCTGCTTTTAGCTCCGCCACTAGTTGTAACAGTGTAGGAGGGGGAGGACAACTAGTGGCCAGACATAGAATTGCAGATAGAGGTAGAGCTAAAAGCAGAAGAGTTCTGGCCCCTCTCCCTTGTCCAGACCAAGCCTGTCTTTAGAGGTGGGTGAAACACGTTAAAACCTTCCCACTTTATCTGTAAGTTTGATTATCAACGCGATTATTTCATAATTTTTTTGGGGGTTTTTTTTTTATGCATTTCACCTCCTCCTAACATGAGCTTGGTCTGGACATGGGAGGGAGCAGAACTTTAATGCTTTTAACTCCGCCTCCATCTGCAGTTCTCCACCTGGCCACTAGTTGTAACAGTGTACGATGGGGAGGACAACTAGTGGTCAGGCGGATAGAACTGCTCATGGAGGCGGAGTTAAAAGCATTAAAGTTCTGGTCCCTCCCTTGTCCAGACCAAGCTCATGTTAGGAGGTGGGTGAAACACATAAAAAAAAAAAACAATTATTATAAAAACATTGCGTTGATAATCAAATTTACAGGTAAAGTGGGGAGGTTTTAACACGTTTCACCCACCTCTAAAGACAGGCTTGGTCTGGACGGGGGGGAGGAGCCAGGAAGGAACTCTTCTGCTTTTAGCTCTGCCTCTATCTGCAATTTTCTGCCTGGCCACTAGTCGTCCTCCCATCGTACACTGTTAGTGGCCGGGTGGAGAATTGCAGATGGAGGCGGAGTTAAAAGCAGAAGAGTTTTGTCCCCTCCCCCCTGTCCAGACCAAGCCTGTGTTTGGAGGTAGGTGAAACGCATTGAAAAAAATACATAAAAAGTTTCAAATAATTGATGGCCAAACATGCAGGTAAAGAGGGGAGGTTTTAACACGTTTCACCCACCTCCAAAGAGGGGCTTGGTCTGGATGTGGGGGGAGGAGCCAGGACTCTGCTTTTAAAGTGGTGTTCCAGCCCCCCCCCCCCCCATGGAAAAATGAAGTCATCAGCTACCATACCGTACATATACTGAAGCTGCTGACTTTTAATATTCGGACACTTGCCTGTTCTGGAATCCAGCAATGTCAGCTTCACAGCCGGTTCCCTACTGCGCATGAATGGCCCAGCGGCGGGGGAGGGGGGCTGAACTTCTTACGTACCTAGCGAGGTCTGATGGAAGTGGGGGTCAAAAACAGGTACCCGCTCCCTCCCCCGCGGCACCAGAGGGGGGGCAGATAAGCGGAGCTTCCACTTTTGGGTGGAACTCTGCATCCATCTGCAGTTCTCCACCTGGCCACTAGTCTCCTCTTGTAGACTTCATTTGATTATACTCCACAGAGGTCGATTATCATGGTTTCGGTGGCTCCAGGGGGTGTGATCCAGACAGGAATGGGTGTGGTCCGGACAGGAATGGGTGTTTTCATGACATCCTCATTGGGTCCTCCCAATCTTTTATTTTTGCTTCCACCCCAGTGGCACAAGAAGCCCCTCCCCCTTCCTATAACACTGCATACCTTTAGGTGGGGGGAGGGGGACTATACTCACCTTTCCTCCAATGCGGTAGTGCAGGGGGGGGGTCGTGTCATCTTCCTGCCACCAAGATCCCAGGAAATGGGAGGAGCCAAAACCTCGGGAGAAGACGGTGCAGCACAGGACAGGATCTTCTCGCAAAGTTTGGGCCAATCATCATTCTTTCTGAGCTGGCGGGGGAAGGAGGATGACGTCGCCCCCGCCTAGGCAGTGCAGGAGGAAGATGGGGAAAGGTAAGTATATTATCCAACTTCCTACCCGGCGGGTATTTTTTCAGAAGGGAGGGGGGAGGGGGACTTGTATGCAGCCCAGAGGCAGATCTGCTGTAAATGATTGTAAGCTCTGTGTGCGAGGATCCTCCCCGGAGGAGGTACAAAGTTTGCTGCTTCATCTTCTGATTGGTGGAGAAGGGAATCAGGCTGAGAATGCGATTCCTTCTGTGCGATCGTGGAATAAAGACGCAGATCTGTCCCGTCCCCCCGAGAGACGAGCCATTTATAAACCCCAAACATTTGGACCAATCACAATCCTAGAACTGAAACCGCGTGATATGTGAACATTTACAGACTGACAATCAGATCTATTTTTAGTCCATCAAATAAAGTGCAGTTGTCACCCGTAGCAACCGACCAAATGCACACCAAAAGGTAGAGGGCGCCGCTCTCTGGCTGGGTCACCCTTACAGACTGGTGGGGGCCCCATAAATCATGAGTCTAGAAAGGAGCGGGGGCTGGCTGCACTCCAGTATACTTCAAATGATGGCAACTTTATTGTTCCAGATATACAAAGAGTTCCCTCCCCCAGGACCTCCCCTGATGTCTCACCTTTATCAAGAAAACTACCTATACAGGCAAGGGGGAGGGGGGGGGGCTGTAGATAAAAACAAACAGTGCAGCTCTGACAAACATTGGATAAATGACCTTGCTATAGGTGTAGGCACCTTCCAAACCCCCCCAAGAGAAAGCATCATCCTGTCCTGCCTTGTTGCTAGGATGTTGCTAAGACACTACCAGCCATCATAGGAACAAGCTCCTGGACCCCCCCCCCCCCACATGTGGTCTACTATTCCCTGCATCACAGAATTGCTAAACTCAGGGCTACTGCGACAGGGGGGAGAGTACATATGGGGGGGGGGGGGGGGGGGGGGGGGGGGGGGGGGGGGGGGGGGGGGGGTGGGGGGGGGGGGGGGGGGGGGGGGGGGGGGGGGGGGGGGGGGGGGGGGGCGGGGGGGGGGGGGGGGGGGGGGGGGGGGGGTTTTTAAGGGGGGGGGGGGGGGGGGAATTGGAATCAGCTGGGAGTGTCCTAGCAACATCCCAGCAACAAGGGAGGACACAATGATGACATCTCTGGGAGTTTTTAGCCAACCTTCAGGAGGTATCTAAATGGCCTTCACCTATAGGAAGGGCATTACCTGACTTTAGTCAAGGCTGCAGTTTATTTTCATCTAGATCAGTGGATGAACACGTAACGATGAACACATAACGTTCAATATATGTAATGCTGAAGAGGACAGTCAGAGACTACAGACTTATTAGAGGTAATGAGGGTCAGAGAGTGAGGATAGGGGGGTGGGGTATGGAGGGGATGGCTGTGGACAGGATACATTGTTGGCTGGGGAGATGCTGCAGGAGACAAAACCAAACTGAGAAGATATTACATGAGTCTAATAGAGATCAATGCTATTCCCCTAATCAATGTTCCCACTACTGACTGCTGAGCCCCCGAGGGCCACACATCATATCTCAAAAGGGCCGACATTTGGGCACCAGGAGTCTAGAGAAGACCCTTACCTGCATTGGTAATTTTTTGGTAAAGGTGGACTAACGCTAACTGTTAGAGGACCGCAGGTTCATGACCATAATCCAGTTCTCCATGACCATGGTCCTGTTCTCGATGGCCATGGCCCAGTCCTCCATGGCCCCATTGTCCAGGGCAATGGCCCAGGTCTCCAGGACCACGGCCTAGTTCTCCATGGCCACAACCCCATTGTCCAAGGCCATGGTCCAGGTCTCAAGGGCCATGGTCCAGGGCCAGTGCCCAGTTGTCCAAGGCCATGGTCCAGGGCCAGTGCCCCGTTGTCCAAGGCCATGGTCCAGGGCCAGTGCCCCGTTGTCCAAGGCCATGGTCCAGGTCTCCAGGGCCAAGGCCTAGTTCTCCATGCCCACAACCCCATTGTCCAAGGCCATGGTCCAGGTCTCAAGGGCCATGGTCCAGGGCCAGTGCCCAGTTGTCCAAGGCCATGGTCCAGGGCCAGTGCCCCGTTGTCCAAGGCCATGGTTCAGGTCTCCAGGGCCAAGGCCTAGTTCTCCATGCCCACAACCCCATTGTCTAAGGCAGGGATCCTCAAACTACGGCCTCCAGCTGTTGCAGAACTACACATCCCATGAGGCATTGTAAAACTCTGACATTCACAGACATGTCTAGGCATGATGGGAATTGTAGTTCCTGAACAACTGGAGGGCCGTAGTTTGAAGACCCCTGGTCTAAGGCCATGGTCCAGATCTCCAGGGCCACGGCCCCGTTGTCCAATGCCATGGTCCAGGTCTCCAGCTTAGTTCTCCATGCCCACAACCCCATTGTCCAAGGCCATGGTTCATGTCTCCAGAGCCACGGCCTAGTTCTCCATGGCCATGGCCCCAGTGTCCAGGTCTCCAGGGCCACGGCCTAGTTCTCCATGCCCACAACCCCATTGTCCAAGGCCATGGTCCAGGTCTGCAGGGCCACAGCCTAGTTCTCCATGGCCATGACCCCAGTGTCCAGGTCTCCAGGGCCATGGCCCAAAGCCACTTCTGCAAACCACCAGCCACCCCATCCCTCGTTATGCAAAATATGCATTCATCCTTATGGGGAAGACTATCTATAGTTGGGAAGCTTAAAAGACGACCTCTCCTTCAGAAAGGCATTTTCTTAGGCACGTGCTTGAAGAACAGGGCCAGCTGGGAGAGTTTGCAGTACCGTACAGAGGACCTCTACGATTAACCCCACCTTTGTAAGTGAAACGCGTTAAGAGGGAGGTCCGAGGTGGGGACTCTGCTTTTCTGTCTGAAATAATAAAGTTGACAGCATTTGAACTTTGCTGGAGTGCAGCCGGCTTTCTATCCCTCAAATACCTTCTGAGGTGCTACAGGCTGGACACGTTCCCGGGTGGGTTCTAGATCTACCAAGAGGTCGGGGAACCCGGAAAACACAATTGTACAGAAAGCCAAAGAGAAAAGTAAAAGGATTTTTCTGCAACTGATCAGCGAGGTTGAGGCCTACGATAGGGGCGAGGGAGAAAAGTCAGAGGTACTCTGGGTGGGACAGTGAGGATCCTGGGGGGAGGGGAGTGTACAGCGGAGGCACCAGAACAGTGAAAGAAGTGTGCGATGGAAGCAGCTATGTGGGGGGGGGAGGGGTAGAAGCACACAGGGCTTTCCTTCATGTCCATCTGAATTGATGGCTGGGAGCGTCTTCTGCTTCCATCCTTAGAGACTTCTGGAAAGACAGGACTTCCTCTTGCCAACGGATTTGGTGTTACATGCGGGGGGATGGGCTGTGTCAGTGATATTCCCCCTGAAGGGTATTCAGGGGGCGGAGCTAGGAAAAGACAAAGCGGGGGATGTGGAAATGTTCCGGATTCACAGGCAGAGGATGGGGGACTGATCCTGTCGGGACTCCTCGTCTTCTGGCACTGGGATTCGTGGCTGCAAAGCGGAACGCGTCAGTCCCCAAAACCTCTGCGGGGAGAGATCCTTCCGGACCGCCGTGAACTTCCAGCCCATGTGACTCCCGCACACCCGGCACTGCGCGATCGTCCAGGCGTACCTGCAATATACAAGAGAATTCAATACAAGAAGCTTTATTTTATGAACATTACAATCCTATCCTGACAATGCAGCCTGTCCAATCACTAGAGAGCGGTGACATCACTCAGAATGCAGCCTATCCAATCACTAGAGAGTGATGACATCACTGAGAATGCAGCCTATCCAATCACTAGAGAGCGGTGACATCACTGAGAATGCAGCCTATCCAATCACTAGAGAGCGGTGACATCACTGAGAATGCAGCCTATCCAATCACTAGAGAGCGGTGACATCACTGAGAATGCAGCCTATCCAATCCCTAGAGAGCGGTGACATCACTGAGAATGCAGCCTATCCAATCAATAGAGAGCGGTGACATCACTGAGAATGCAGCCTATCCAATCACTAGAGAGTGCGGTGACATCACTGAGAATGCAGCCTATCCAATCACTAGAGAGCGGTGACATCACTGAGAATGCAGCCTATCCAATCACTAGAGAGCGGTGACATCACTGAGAATGCAGCCTATCCAATCACTAGAGAGCGGTGACATCACTGAGAATGCAGCCTATCCAATCACTAGAGAGCGATGACATCACTGAGAATGCAGCCTATCCAATCACTAGAGAGCGGTGACATCACTGAGAATGCAGCCTATCCAATCACTAGAGAGCGGTGACATCACTGAGAATGCAGCCTATCCAATCACTAGAGAGCAGTGACATCACTGAGAATGCAGCCTATCCAATCACTAGAGAGCGGTGACATCACTGAGAATGCAGCCTATCCAATCACTAGAGAGCGGTGACATCACTGAGAATGCAGCCTATCCAATCACTAGAGAGCAGTGACATCACTGAGAATGCAGCCTATCCAATCACTAAAGAGCGATGACATCACTGAGAATGCTGCCTATCCAATCACTAGAGAGCGGTGACATCACTGAGAATGCAGCCTATCCAATCACTAGAGAGCGGTGACATCACTGAGAATGCAGCCTATCCAATCACTAGAGAGCGGTGACATCACTGAGAATGCAGCCTATCCAATCACTAGAGAGCAGTGACATCACTGAGAATGCAGCCTATCCAATCACTAGAGAGCGGTGACATCACTGAGAATGCAGCCTATCCAATCACTAGAGAGCGATGACATCACTGAGAATCCCAGGACTCTTTAGACGATCACACAAAGGACTGATTGGACGCACACACGATCGAATCTCATGAATCTCGGATCACTGAGAACGATTTCAGTAAATTTTTCCTATATAGTTGCAAGTGACCTTTATAAGGGTGAGTACATGGATTGAAAACTGGCTACAAGGGCGAGTTCAGAGGGTGGTGATAAATGGGGAGTACTCGGATGGTCGGGGGTGGGGAGTACTCGGAATGGTCGGGGGTGGGGAGTACTCGGAATGGTCGGGGGTGGGGAGTACTCGGAATGGTCGGGGGTGGGGAGTACTCGGAATGGTCGGGGGTGGGGAGTACTCGGAATGGTCCGGGGTGGGGAGTACTCGGAATGGTCGGGGGTGGGTAGTGGGGTCCCCCAGGGTTCTGTGCTGGGACCAATCCTATTTAATTTGTTCATAAACGATCTGGAGGATGGGGATGGGGGAAACAATCTCTGTATTTGCGGACGATGCTAAGCTAAGCAGGGCAATAACTTCTCTGCAGGATGTGGAAACCTTCCAAGAAGATCTGAACAAATGAATGCGGGAGGGGCAACTACATGTGTAGAAAAATATAAAATAATGCATTTGGGTGGCAAAATCTGAATGCAATCTATAGACTGGGGGGGGAGAACCTCTGGGGGGATCTAGGATGGAGAAGGACCTGGGGGTCCTAGTAGATGATGGGCTCAGCAATGCCAAGCTGCTGCCAACAAAGCCATCAGAATATTGGCATTAAAAAGGAGATCAACTCCAGAGATAAAAGGATAATTCTCCCGCTCTACAAGACTCTGGTCCGGCCGCACCTGGAGTATGCTGTCCAGTTCTGGGCACCAGTCCTCAGGAAGGATGTACTGGAAATGGAGCGACTACAAAGAAGGGCAACAAAGCTAATAAAGGGTCTGGAGGATATTAGTTACCCCACAATATATAAATACCGGACTGGTGACCCCACTATATATATATATATATATATATATATATTATATATATATATATAATATACTATATATATATAAAAATACCGGACTGGTGACCCCACAATATATAAATACTGGACTGGTGACCCCACAATATAGAAATACCGGACTGGTGACCCCACAATATACAAATACCGGACTGGTGACCCCACAACAGGGAGGAAAGTTTTTTGCAGAAGGAAGTATAACAAGACTCGTGGCCACTCATTAGAATTAGAAGAAAAGAGGTTTAACCTTAAACTATGTAGAGGGTTCTTTACTGTAAGAGCGGCAAGGATGTGGAATTCCCTTCCACAGGCGGTGGTCTCAGCGGGGAGCATCGATAGTTTCATGAAACTATTAGATAATCACCTGAACGACCGCAACATACAGGGATATACAATGTAATACTGACATATAATCACACACATAGGGTGGACTGGTGTCTTTTTAGCCTCACCTACTATGTAACTATGTAATGACCTTTCATGTAAAACATCAAAACAAGACAAACAAGATAAGGATCTCGGTTTCCTGCTGCTGTAAACATCTGAAATTCTGTCCAAATATCGTCTCAGACCACTTCTGTTTTCTCACGAACGTGCGCTTATCTGTACACCGCATCGGCTCAGGTGACTCCGCCCTCTGCAATCATATTATTGGTTGTCACAGAAGGCGTGACCTCCCTCCAATGTTCCATGGGGACCCCCAACAATCCCGGAGAGGGGGAGACCTACCTGACCAACATGGAGGAGATCACCGGAGAGATAACCCTGCACAGCCCCATTAAAAAGTGTGAAGAGTTCAAATGTCAGTAATAAGCAACGTACAAGTAATGCAGGGTGCAGAGGTCAGTAGTAATGCAGAGTGCAGAGGTCAGTAGCAATGCAGAGTGAGGAGGTCAGTAGCAATGCAGAGTGTGGAGGTCAGTAGCAATGCAGAGTGTGGAGGTCAGTAGCAATGCAGAGTGTGGAGGTCAGTAGCAATGCAGAGTGCGGAGGTCAGTAGCAATGCAGAGTGAGGAGGTCAGTAGTAATGCAGAGTGAGGAGGTCAGTAGCAATGCAGAGTGAGGAGGTCAGTAGTAATGCAGAGTGCGGAGGTCAGTAGTAATGCAGGGTGAGGAGGTCAGTAGTAATGCAGGGTGAGGAGGTCAGTAGTAATGCAGAGTGAGGAGGTCAGTAGTAATGCAGAGTGAGGAGGTCAGTAGCAATGCAGAGTGAGGAGGTCAGTAGCAATGCAGAGTGAGGAGGTCAGTAGCAATGCAGAGTGGGGAGGTCAGTAGCAATGCAGAGTGAGGAGGTCAGTAGTAATGCAGGGTGAGGAGGTCAGTAGTAATGCAGAGTGAGGAGGTCAGTAGTAATGCAGAGTGAGGAGGTCAGTAGCAATGCAAAGTGAGGAGGTCAGTAGCAATGCAGAGTGAGGAGGTCAGTAGCAATGCAGAGTGGGGAGGTCAGTAGCAATGCAGAGTGAGGAGGTCAGTAGCAATGCAGAGTGAGGAGGTCAGTAGTAATGCAGAGTGAGGAGGGCAGTAGTAATGCAGAGTGAGGAGGTCAGTAGTAATGCAGAGTGAGGAGGTCAGTAGTAATGCAGAGTGCGGAGGTCAGTAGTAATGCAGAGTGAGGAGGTCAGTAGTAATGCAGAGTGAGGAGGTCAGTAGCAATGCAGAGTGAGGAGGTCAGTAGTAATGCAGAGTGAGGAGGTCAGTAGTAATGCAGAGTGCGGAGGTCAGTAGTAATGCAGAGTGAGGAGGTCAGTAGTAATGCAGAGTGAGGAGGTCAGTAGCAATGCAGAAGTTAGTAGTAAGTAAATGAAGAGTTCAGAGGTCGCCTTGTATGTGATCACATGGTGAAGATCAGAGCGATTCCCAATCATCAGTGGGGGAGGGAAGCTGTCAGTCGGGGTGGCCGATGCTGGGGGGGTATTTATGAAGGGGGTGTAATCTGGTGATTTGGAAAGACTGCCCCCAACAGACGGTCAGGTGATCCTGCAGAGTGGGGGAGGGGTCCTATCGCCACGGTGTATGACAAGCCCTGATTGGAGGAGGACTCACCCCGGGAACCAGCTGTTCTCTGTAGACGCTCGCCCCACCAGGCTCAGGTTCAGGGCTTTGTAGACGGTCAGCGTTTCATGAACGTAGCCATGAGGATTGACGTAGGCGGCCATGGGACCGCACAGGGACAGACTGCAACACAGGAAACCAGGAATGAGAAAAACCGCATAATACAGCAAAACAGCCGACATACAGGAGACCCGACACAGGCGGATCCAGTGCAATCAGAACCGCTGATGGACACACAGAACACTATAGGCCAGAGATCCTCAAAGTACGGCCCTCCAGCTGTTGCGGAACTACACATCCCATGAGGCATTGTAAAACTCTGACATTCACAGACATGACTAGGCATGATGGGAATTGTAGTTCCTGAACGACTGGAGGGCCATAATTTGAAGACCCCTGCTATAGGCTGATCTGAGGAGTCCAGTATTTTCAAGGACCTCCTTACACAACGAAAACCAACAAGACTTCCGAGAATGTTAGAGAGACCCGTAAAGCTCCGAACGAGTCTCCGATGTAAAATCCCGGGAAGCGACGTCACTTCCGGTTTACTCGGCTGCCAATGGCGCCGGTTTTTGAAAATAATGACAATATTCAGAACCGCCAATTTTGGCCAACTGAATACTTAAGTGCAAAAGGAGGGATTAAAGAGGACCTGTCACCGTCTATTACCGGGAGGTTTACATTCCTTGTAAAAGCAATAAAATTGGTCAGAATTTTTCCATTTTTTTTAAAGTGACAATGTAAAAAAATAAAAATAAATAAATGAGTAAAAAAAAAAAAAAATAAAGTAAAAAAAACGCATACGCAAGTCACGCCCGCAAATATATATATATGTGTATGTATGAGGTTTTGCCGCAATCGTTAGAGTGAGAACAATAATTCTAGCACCAGACCTCCTCTGTAACTCTAAACTGGTAACCGTAAAAAATTTAAAGCGCCACCTATGGAGATTTTTAGGTACCGTAGTTTGTCGCCATTCCACAAGTGTGCACAATTTCAAAGTGTGACATGTTGGGTATCTATTTACTCGCCGTAATATCATCTTTTATATTATACAAAAAAAAAAAAAATTGCGCTAACTACTGTTTATTCTATTTTTTTTTTATTCATGAAAGTGTTTTCTTTTTCCAAAAAAAATTGCGTTTGAAAGACCGCTTTGCAAAAACCGTGTGACATAAAATATTGCAATGGTCGCCATTTTTTTTCTCTAGGGTCTTTGATAAAAAATTATTTTATATTTATATACACACACATACACACACATATATACACACACACACACACACACACACACACACTATATATATATTATATACACACACACACACACACACACACACACACACACACACACACACACACACACACATATAACTGACTGATATTGTGACTGAGGGGACTGAAGCCGGGAGAGACCCCGAAGGATCTCAGGATTATCATTAATACATTTCTCACACATTATTTGCTCTTTTATCATCTCAGGCTGGAAAATCTGCATCTTATACATGAATCCATAACCTTGTCTGTAGGGGGCGCTCTCTGCGCACCGCCCGCTCACACAGCAGCCAATCAGCCTCACCTGAAGATCTCGTTCTTGGTCGTGATCTCCGTGTCGTGACAGCGCTTACAGCAGAGGGATGTGCACTACAACAAGAGACAGGGTCATAGGCAGCGCCCTCTACAGGCGGGGGGGGGTTAGATGGGCTGGGGGCATAGAGGGGTACAAAAGGGACTCACTTTGCTCATGATGTCCAGCTCACAGCGCAGGCGTTGGATGGCGTTTCCGATCTGCAGCAGCTGGATACGTAGGGTGTCATCGATGGGCAGACAGGCCGCCACCCGATAAGAGAAATCTAGGAGAAGCATAAAAAGAAGGGAACTCGTTGATTTTGAGGTGGTGCAGCGCATGCCCGAGCTTCTCCCCGTCTGTGTCTCTGCGATTCCCGCCCGGCCTTCCCGGAACACACCGCACACGCTCCCCATGGGCCGCACTGTGGCGTGATCTGTCACTCGCAGTGTTCCCCGGACACAGTGAATGACTGATCAGTGTACTGGCTGCTGCCGGTACCATGTGATCACTGTGACCAATCACAGCAGATCACATAAGAATTGTACACAATGGGTGGCTTTGATTCATGATATCCATTGTGTAATACTGTGTTGATCTCTGTGATTGGCCCCATCTGTACCATGTGATCACTGTGACCAATCACAGCAGATCACATAAGAATTGTACACAATGGGTGGCTTTGATTCATGATATCCATTGTGTAATATTGTGTTGATCTCTGTGATTGGTCACAGCGATCACATGGTACAGACAGGGCCAATCACAGAGATCAACACAATATTACACAATGGATATCATGAACCAAAGACACCCATTGTGTACAATTCTTATGTGATCTCTGTGATTGGTCACAGCGATCACATGGTACAGACAGGGCCAATCACAGCAGATCACATAAGAATTGTGATTATGGTATCCATGCTTTGATTCATGGTATCCATTGTGTAATATTGTGTTGATCTATGTGATTGGTTACAGTGATCACATGGTACAGACCGAGCCAATAACAGCCCATCTGTACCATGGGATTAGCTGTGGCCAATCACAATACACACTGAATGAATCAGTTTCATTCAGTAAAAATGGTTGCTTATATTATTATTATAATAATATATAATTCACTGGTATAAGAAATCACAATGTGTAAAGAAAAAAAAAAGAAAAAATCCTGATCACTTCCCCAAAGTAAATGTTTGGGGGTTCTAAGTAATATTCTAGTCAAAAAAAATGTAAACAAAAAGTGGGGGGGTTGGGGGGGGGGTCAGCGCTCTCACCTATTGGATTAGCAGGCAAAGAGTCGTCTCGCAGATTCTCATCCCATTCATGCAGCTGCAGCTTCACTCGTTCCATCAGAGAGTCCTGGAGAGAGACATCATTAATATATACATGGAAAACATGGGAGGTTCTCTAACCACCTCCAGCTCCGCCTACAGCCAACTGACGGCTGGGTGGGACATTCGTCATTTTCGGGTGGCCTCCATATGACGTCCTCCCGCAGCTGCACTGCAGCTCTGTCTTGTTACCAGCTGTGTCAGCTCACTGCCGATACCATGTGATCGCTGTAACCAATCACAGCAAATCACATGACAATTGTTCATGCCATCCATTGTATATTATTTTGTTGTTTAGCTGTGATTGGTCACAGTGATCACTTAGTACAGACAGGGCCAATCACAGACCATCTGTACCTTGTGATTAGCTGTGGCCAATCACAGACCATCTGTACCTTGTGATTAGCTGTGGCCAATCACAGATAATCACAATACACACGGAATGAATCAGAATGAAATTCACTGGTAAAAGCAATCACAGCGTGTAAAAAAGAAAAAAAAAACTCTGATCACTTCCCCAGAGTAGTACAGCGTTACTATGGTAACATTATATTGCTTTGGTCACATAAAAAAAAAACAATTATTATTTCTTTCCCCCTTACATACTGTGAGGAGTCAGGTGTCCCTGATCACCGCCGCACCAGTCATATGATGGCGCTGTACTGCACTGGTCTGTATAAGAAATAAATTGTGAAATAAAAACTATTTATTTTAATTTCTTAATTTTTCCAAAAATTGTGACAAAAAAATGACAACTTCAAAAAACTCGCCATACCTCTTACTAAATACCTCATTTGGGGGGTATTTGTATTGGGGAGTATTTGTACTGGGGGAGTGATTTGGGGGGTATTTGTACCGAGGGAGTGATTTGGGGGGTATTTGTACTGGGGGGGGGTGGTGATTTGGGGGGTATTTGTACTGGGGGAGTGATTTTGGGGGTATTTGTACTGGGGGGGGGTGTGATTTGGGGGGTATTTGTACTGGGGGGGGTGATTTGGGGGGTATTTGTACCGAGGGAGTGATTTGGGGGGTATTTGTACTGGGGGAGTTATTTTGGGGGTATTTGTACTGGGGGGGGGTGATTTGGGGGGTATTTGTACTGGGGGGGGTGATTTGGGGGGTATTTGTACCGAGGGAGTGATTTGGGGGGTATTTGTACTGGGGGAGTTATTTTGGGGGTATTTGTACTGGGGGGGTGATTTGGGGGGTATTTGTACTGGGGGAGTTATTTAGGGGGTATTTGTACTGGGGGAGTGATTTGGGGGGGTATTTGTACTGGGGGAGTGATTTGGGGGGTATTTGTACTGGGGGAGTTATTTGGGGGGTATTTGTACTGGGGGAGTTATTTGGGGGGTATTTGTACTGGGGGAGTTATTTGGGGGGGTATTTGTACTGGGTAGTAATTTGGGGGGTATTTGTACTGGGGAGTGATTTGGGGGGTATTTGTACTGGGGGAGTGATTTGGGGGGTATTTGCACTGTCTTGGCATTTTCACGCATCAAGAAATGATATTGGTCATCAGTATTGATCGATTGATCAGATATATATCTCATAGATTGTGGACTGTATAACTTTCCCACAGATAAATATTCACTGATTTGGGGGATTTTCACCAAAGAAATGGAGCAGAAAACATTTATGAAGATTATTTATTGACTCTTCCTCTGTAATTTTATAGATCACCTATTTGTTACCAAAACTCTTATATTGTAGCCGTTTTATATATTAACTTTTCTTTTGTACCAGAATTATTGAAATAACTTATGTAGGGCGTATATTTTATTCATTTACATTTGGATATGATGTATACATTTCTCTTCATATTGTATATTGTCTCATTTTTGTACCACAATTTTTTCTCAAATAAAAGTTTGTAAAGAAATTAAGTAAAAGATGTTTTTTGGGGTTTTTTTTCTCAATTGTTTGTAGTTTTTTTCAGCAGAAATCAAAAAAATCTCAGTGGACTGAGACTCAACTTGAATTACAAATCAAGCAGCCGATCAGTAGATTGCCCAGATAAAAGTCTGCGGCACCCGGCTGGCCAGCAGAGATGCCCATCTAAAAGGGATGCCGCGGACGCGTTCTTTCATATAATGCTCGGGGGGGGGCGGAGCTGTGATATTTAAAGCCCCTCCCACCGAACTCCATCTCGCTATGAGGAGGAAAGGCTCAGCGATGATGAAATCATTGGATTGAAAACTCTTCACATTAAATCAGGAAAAAGGCGACATTTACTCGTGGAGGTTGTAAAGGCGTCACGGATACTCACCGCGTCGTACAAAGCGTAGAGCCAGCACGGCCAGGAGGTGAGGTTGGCACCATAGAACTTTCTCTGCAGGAAGAAGGGACAGGAAACGTTCAGTCTTTTTGTTGTTTATATAAATACATACAGAGGTGACGACACACCACCAAAAGAAAGCTTCGTGTGAGAGAAATTATATAAATGTTATTTGGGGACAACATGACCAGTTAAAGTAGTGCAGTGCTGAATAGAAAAACATGGCCTGGTCATGAAAGGGGGGGGGGGGGGGGTAAAACTTTCCGGAGGGTAGAGAGCCGGTGTTGTCGGGGGTGTATGACTTGTATGGGGGGGGTCAGAAGAAGCTCCATAAATTCTAAATAAATGTATGAAGTGTCCCAGACCAATCAGGTTTGTTCAGAAGGGCGCTGACACCCCGCCCTGCACCCGCCCCCGAGCTGCGCACAGCCAGCCAATAGCGGTGGATGCAGACGCAGCCGGCTGAAAGGACACAAATCTGCCAGCCAATCAGGAGCGTAAAACACACACTATCCACACAGGCTGTGCTGTGATTGGCTGTTCTGTCTGCATTTCACATCTCTCTGATGAATATTCATGAATCAGAAATCAATTGAATGAAATTCAAATGCAAAAAGTAATTAAAGAAAAAATAATTACAAAAAAAAAAAAAAAAAAAAAAGTATTATATTATATATATATATATATATATATATATATATATATATATATATATATATATATATATATATATATATATATATATATATATATATATATATATATATATATATATATATTTTTATATTATATACACACAGATACTGTACATCAGCCCTCAAATTTTCCACTCGCCTACTCGCTTTTTGCGAGTGGAAAATTAGGGCTGGCGAGCTGCTGGGCTGCTTGTCTGCAGGGGGGGGGGGGGGAGCACCGTCGGCAGGTCGATCGGGAGCCGTTCTCCCAGCGATCGCCCCGGGGAGGAAGAGGAGAGCCGGCGGGATGGCGCGCTGTTACCGGCGCTTACATTATACTTGTCTCCGCTCTGCTCGACACAGCCCCGCCTCCTCGACACAGCCCCGCCTCCTCCTGACCCGTGCCAGTGATAGACAGAATGCCGGACCAATGCTGCAATGTGTTCTATCACTGGCACGGGTCAGGAGGAGGAGGCGGGGCTGTGTCGAGGAGGCGGGGCTGTGTCGAGCAGAGCGGAGACAAGTATAATGTAAGCGCCAGTAACAGCGCGCCATCCCGATTCCCGCGGCTCTCCTCTTCCTCCAGCCGAGTATTCCCCTGCCCAGGCGAGGCTGAAATGGGCACAGTGAGACTACAATGGTCACAGTATGGCTGCAACGGTGGGCACAGGTGAGGCTGCAACGGTGGGCACAGGTAAGGCTGCAACGGTGGGCACAAGTAAGGCTGCAATGGTGGGCACAAGTAAGGCTGCAACGGTGGGCACAGGTAAGGCTGCAACGGTGGGCACAAGTAAGGCTGCAACGGTGGGCACAAGTAAGGCTGCAACGGTGGGCACAGGTGAGGCTGCAACGGTGGGCACAGGTAAGGCTGCAACGGTGGGCACAGGTGAGGATGCAACGGTGGGCACAGGTGAGGCTGCAACGGTGGGCACAGGTGAGGCTGCAACGGTGGGCACAGGTGAGGCTGCACTGATAAAGTTGTTTTAAATGTTTAATGGAAAAATATTAACCACTTCAGGACCGCCTCCTGCACATTTACATCAGCAGAATGGCACGGCTGGGCACATCAAGAGCCCAGCTGTGGGTGGTCCTACGCTCCGTGACCGCGGGACCAGCGGACCCGATCGCCGCTGGTGTCCCGCGATCGGGTCACAGAGCTGAAGAACGGGGAGAGGTCTGTGTAAACAAACCTCTCCCCGCGCTTCCTACCGAGCCCGACACTGATCGTCTGTTCCCTGTCATCAGGAAAGCCGATCAGTGATGTCAGACGTAAAGCCACGCCCCCCTACTGTAAAAAAAAAAACACAACACGTCACACTTAGCCCCTACACTGCCCCCTAGTGGTTAACTCCTTCACTGCCAGTGTCATTTACATAGGAATCAGTGCATTTAAATAGCAATGATCGCTGTATAAATGTCAATGGTCCAAAAAATGTGTCAAAAATGTCCGATGTGTCCGCCATAATGTCGCAGTCACAATAAAAAAAATAAAAAAATAAAAAAAAATAAAAATAAATAAAAAAATCGCTGATCGCCGCCATTACTAGTAAAAAAAATAAAAAATATTCATAAAAATGCTATAAAACTATCCCCTATTTTGTAAACGCTATAACTTTTGCGCAAACAAATCAATAAATCGCTTATTGCGATTTTTTTTATCAAAAATCTGTAGAAGAATATGTATCGGACTAAACTGAGGAAAACAATTTTTTTTTTATATTTTTGGGGATATTTATTATATCAAAAAGTTAAAAATATTGCGTTTTTTTCTAAATTGTCGTTCTATTTTTGTTTATAGCGCAAAAATAAAAACCGCAGGAGGTGATCAAATACCACCAAAAGAAAGCTCTAATTGTGGGGAAAAAAAGGACGCCAATTTTTTGTTTGGGAGCCACGTCCCACGACCGCGCAATTGTCAGTAAAAGCGACGCAGTGCCGAATCGCAAAAAGGGGCGTGGTCCTTTGGCTGCCAATTGGTCCGGGGGCTGAAGGCCGCAGTCACACCTCAGCGTTTTGTCGCCTGAAGCTACAAAATGCTGGAGGGGAAGAAATCCATTATTCTTTATGGAGACGCTTCACATCTCCTCTCCAAAACGCCTGAAGCTCAAACAAGTTCCGGACCCTTTTTTGTCGCTGGAATTGGGCAGATTTGGGCGTTTTTCTTCTTTTTACATTGGTGACCTTTTGCTCTGTGCAAAATCGTGGCAAAAAACGCCGTAAAAAACACTGCAATTTGTGCGATTTTCTGCCTGAAAATGCTCCGCTCAGGTGTGAATGCAGCCTAAGTGGTTAAAGTGTCATTTCATGAGATCATTTATGAGGGCGTGTCTAGGGCGGAATTAGGGGCGGGGCAGGGTAGGGGTTGGGAGGGGCACTGGTGGCGAGTAACCTTTGAGGCCCGGCTAGTAGCTCAGGACTTGAAATTTTGAGCCCTGCTGTATATATATATATATATATATCGCACTCTTAATAAAATGATCTCCTTAGTAAATCCCCCATTCCTTACCCTGCGGTATTTGTGCAGCCAATGGCAGCTGCTCTGCGGGTCCCGCCCACCGGCTGCTTTACTCGATGGCACCACCTGGTGGCGGTTCTGGGAATCCAGCTGGATTGATATCATTGGACAGGGCAGGACCCTCTCCGGCAGGATCTGTACCCGGGCCACCTGAATCCTGACAAGGAAAGAAATCTCTTTATATTATTGATAATATCCAGGAACACCAATCATGTGCTGCGCTCACAACACCGGCTCAACAGTGTTTTACATCTCCAATCAGAAACATTTTACATTCAATATATTCCTCAACAAAGGATGTGAATCCTCAGCGCCCCCCGGAGCCCGAGCAGAGATGTGACAGGTGAGCTTTGTGTGTTCTCTCCAGATCTGTTCAGTGTGAGACTTCCTGTAATAAAGACCGCCCACTGCTGCTCTCTCTCCTTCTGCAGGGGGACTGGTCTTGTCTCCGCCCCTCCTGTAGTAGGTGGAGCCTGCTGGACCCCTCCCAGAACTCTGCTCTCTCTCTCTCCTTATGCAGGGGGGACTGGTCTTGTCTCCGCCCCCTCCTGTAGTAGGTGGAGCCTGCTGGACCCCTCCCAGAACTCTGCTCTCTCTCCCCTTGTGCAGGGGGACTGGTCTTGTCTCCGCCCCTCCTGCAGTTTTCTGGCTGTAGTGGGTGGAGCCTCCTGAACCCCGCCCCCCCCCCCCCCCCCCCCCCCCCCCCCCCCACAGCTCTGCTCTCTCTCCCGAATTTATCGCTCCTAACGATCGCGACGAAAGCGCGGATTTTCCTTCGCGATTTTCGGTTCCATGTGTTATGGGTAATTACCCTCCCATCTCCCACAATCCTCTTGCCCGAATACCACTCCTCCTTTAGCCTCCCATCCCCCACAATCCTCTCCCAGTTACCCCACCCGCCCATCTCCCAACCAATGATCTGCCTTCCAGTACCACTCCCCATCCTTTACCCTCCCTCCCCCAGCTATGCTCTGCCTGTTACCCCCCCCCCCATCTCCCACAATCCTCTGCCAGTACCCCTCCCCCTCTTACCCTCCCATCCCCCACAATCCTCTGCCAGTACCCCTCCCCCTCTTACCCTCCCATCCCCCACAATCCTCTGCCAGTACCACTCCCCCTCTTACCCTCCCATCCCCCACAATCCTCTGCCAGTACCCCCCCCCCCCAAAGTTGTGTATAATCTTTACTACTCACAATAAACATGTCGCCGTGAAGACTGCTCTATGCTCTCCAAAGTGTCTCATGTGCACACTAGATGTATCTTACTCTGGCTCTGTTTGTCGTATATATAATCCCTAGACTCAATTATGCTTGCGGCTTTCTGCGCGTTGGTTGTCCAGTATCTCCACCCCGTGCCCATCTCCCACATTACTCTGCCAGTACCCCTCCACACTAGCTCGCTCCACACACTCCATCTACACCACAATCCTCTGCCAGTACCCCTTCCCCCTCTTACCCTTCGCCATCCCCCACCATCCTCTGCAAGTTACCACTCCCCCTCTTATTAACCTCTCCATCCCCCACCAATCCTGCGCGCTCTCGCTAACTACCACGTCCCCTCTTACCCTCCCATCCCCCACAATCCTCTGACAGTTACCCCTCCCCCTCTTACCTCCCCATCACCCCACAATCCTCTGCCAGTACCACTCCCCTCTTAACCTCCCATTCCCCCACAAATCCTCTGCCAGTAAAACCCCTCCCCCTCCCCTCTCCCCCTATCCTCTCTCCCACTCTCACTCTCCACAGGCTACGTACAGCCCCATGATGATGTCACAGCTACTTTTACAAGGTAATATCTGGGGTTGCAAAGGCATTTGGTTCACACAAATTTCTTATTATCAAGAGAATACAATTTCTTGATATCTCCCACAATCCTCTGCCATTACCCCCTCCCCCATCTTACCCTCCCATACCCCACAATCCTCTGCCAGTACCCCCTCCCCCATCTTACCCCCCCTCCCCCCCTCCCATACCCCACAATCCTCTGCCAGTACCCACTCCCCCCTCTTACCCTCCCACAATCCTCTGCCAGTACCCCTCCCCCTCCCATCTCCCACAATCCTCTGCCAGTACCCACTCCTCCCTCTTACCCTCCCATCTCCCACAATCCTCTGCCAGTACCCACTCCCCCCCTCTTACCCTCCCACAATGCTCTGTCAGTACCCCCAGTATCCCACCTGTTATCTGCCCATCTCCCACAATCCTCTGCCAGTACCCCCCTCCCCCTCTTACCCATCAGCCTGTGTCCTCATCTCCAGAACCTGAAACCTCTGCCTGCCAACGGCTTTCACTTTCACCGTCTCAATCCCGTATTCCTGCTCCTCGCGGTAGGCGTAGATCTCGGCGGTGGTTCCGAAGTGCGCTTCTCTCTGAAGGCTGTCACTGCAGGAGGGACGCTTCATGTTATTCACACTTACAGGGTTCAGACTTAGAAGAGTTTATAGAGATTCAGATCGATCCGTCTTCATTTCTTTCTGACATAGTGCATTGCCTTCCGCATTCCCCCCAATCTGAGCCATTACAGTCGGTGTGACCCCAAACAATCCACTTCTCTTATTTGACAATTTTGGGTCCATAAAATATTCCATTGAAAGAGATTTGTGACAAAGAGATGCTGACCTGCCAGAAATCAGCCGATAACTTCCTCGGCCTCTGTTGTACTGTCATCAGTTACTTTGTTCCCAGTTATCTCTGGACTACAGCTACCCCCCTCCCCCCATGTTTTGTAGAAGCAGAGAGGGAAGATCTTGTAGTCCTAACAAATGTCCTCCCCCAGGGTAACACCACTCCTCAGTATGTATAGTACAGCTGGTGAACGTTGTCACCCTAGCCCCCCCCCCCCCCCACCCCCCCCCCCCCCCCCCGGCTCCATATGATACAAAGGAAAGTGATGGCGTCCTAGGGCAGTGATGGGGAACCTTGGCACCCCAGATGTTTTGGAACTACATTTCCCATGATGCTCAAGCACTCTGAAGTATAGTGGAGCATCATGGGAAATGTAGTTCCAAAACTTCTGGGGTGCCAAGGTTTGCCATCACTGCCCTAGGACGCCATCACTTTCCTTTGTATCATATGGAGCCGGGGGGAGGGGCGGGGTCTCTTATTTCTGAATTTAAATAGCAGAAGACTGAAAAGCAACCACTGAAGACACAGATATACTATATGAGCAAAAGTATATGAACCCCTCCATATGATGGTGTTCGGGGGTCTCCAGTGAAGGGTCCTTCATCATACATATCATTACTTCCCAGTCCCAGAAAACTTCCATCTCTGAATTATAGCAGCTCCTGCACTTCTGTTGAGCCCCTCTTACAGCGAATTACCTTTCTCTGCCGTCAATTTTCTCCTGGGCATTACATGAAGAACACATCCCTGGCATCCCTCGTGATGCAGCAATCGTAGACTATAGCTGTGCAATCTGCTGATCACTTGTTTGATTACAAATCAAGCGAAAGGTCTGCAGCGCCCAGGGCATGCACGTCTAAAGGGGCGCTGAGTATGTGTTCTTTCATATAACACTTTAGAAAAAAAGATCCAAGGGTGGGTGCTTTGAAAATTTACAGGACTCTGAAGGCCCCTCCCAATAAACTCAGAGCAAAGACCAGCACACAGATTTGCCCTTCTCGGTGGCACTTCAGCGGCATGCAGTCTATAGACTGGTATTCCTGCCTCTCTATACACCGCTGTCACCTCAGGCCCGACACCGACATCTCCCAGAGAAAGTTATAAGTAGTCATTGATCCCATCAGGGTCCCTCTCGGGGGTCCTGAACTCTCCCTCCACCACATACCTGTAGGCCAGCACAGCGAACGTTCTGTCCCTCTGGATGAGGCCGCGCACCATACTGACCTCTTGTGGCCGGGAGAGGTGCAGCGGCAGAGTCTGACCCGGGATCAGCATCACTTGTAAATGGGGCAACACTGGGATCTGCTGACAGCTGTCATCATCATGTACAGTCCGACCGTGGAACTCCTCCATGTCCATCCCCAGGTACTGCGGGGGAGAAGAGAGCGTCACATCCAACACCCCGACACTCTCATCTGACATTCTTAAATGTGTTCATTATTTACTATTCCCAGCTTTCCTCTGTGGACTACAGAACCACCCCCCATGTTCTGGAGAGGAGGAGAGCGGGGGGTGTTCTGTAGTCCTATCCTAGTGTGAAAATGCTTTTACAGATTCTGAACAGTGAGTGTTGTCACCCTAATACCGGAGGTGTGTTAAAGTATAAAAAAACTTTCTGGAGAGTGGAGCGGGATTAGACCCCCTGTAAGGTTTTTATTGCTGTCGGTGTCCCCGTTAAGGAGATTCCTCCTCTCTATTTGTTCTGTTTTAACATTATCATCGAAAGTGAAAGTAAAAGAAAATCCCCAAAATAATAATATAGAGGGAAAAACTTCCAATCTAGTTCTGGTGACCTGGAGGGGGCAAGGGATTCCTCTCACTTCCTGTTTTGGCTACGAGACAGGAAATAAAGGGCAATTTCCGTAATGGGACACAGATGGCTAGAAAAAAAAAAAAAAAAAAACTTGACAGGGGTTATAACCCTCCTTTACTCTATCGAAAATGAAAACAAGATTTGAATTTTGGATCATCAGGTGAAAAGAAAAAGGAGTGCGGACACCACATCTATGGACTGGTGAGCTGCAATCTATGAGACTTCAATGTAGAAAAGGTTTAGGAGACTTCCATACGCACTGCGTGAGACGTCGGCAGGCTGGTGTCAAAGTTAATAATGGTCGGAGCCTCGGAGTCTCCTCCATCCGGATCTTCCATCTCCATGTCATCGTCCTCCTCACTCTCTGCAGAGAAAAAACACAGAGTAATGGGGGATACATTGTATAGAAGAGGAGGAGGAGGAGGATGATACATTGTATAGAAGGAGGAGAAGGAGGAGGAGGAGGAGGAAGGCGGAGGAGGAGGAGGAGGAGACATTGTATATAAGAAAAAAAGTTTAGGGGTAAGTGGGCGGGGTGTAGAGGGGGCGGGGAGTAGAGGGGTAGGTGGGAGGGGTCAGGTCGTACCTGGGATGAGCTGTAGTTGGTTCCCCATGTTGTGGTAGGTGGGCGGGGTTTAGGGGTAAGTGGGTGGGGTGTAGAGGGGGCGGGGAGTAGAGGGGTAGGTGGGAGGGGTCAGGTCGTACCTGGGATGAGCTGTAGTTGCTTCCCCATGTTGTGGTAGGTGGGCGGGGAGTAGAGGGGGCGGGGAGTAGAAGGGTAGGTGGGAGGGGTCAAGCCGTACCTGGGATGAGCTGTAGTTGGTTCCCCATGTTGTGGTAGGTGGGCGGGGTTTAGGGGTAAGTGGGTGGGGTGTAGAGGGGGGGGGCGGGGAGTAGAGGGGTAGGTGGGAGGGGTCAGGTCGTACCTGGGATGAGCTGTAGTTGGTTCCCCATGTTGTGGTAGGTGGGCGGGGTTTAGGGGTAAGTGGGCGGAGTGTAGAGGGGGGGGGTGTAGAGGGGTAGGTGGGAGGGGTCAGGCCGTACCTGGGATGAGCTGTAGTTGGTTCCCCATGTTGTGGTAGGTGGGCGGGGTTTAGGGGTAAGTGGGCGGGGAGTAGAGGGGTAGGTGGGAGGGGTCAGGCCGTACCTGGGATGAGCTGTAGTTGGTTCCCCATGTTGTGGTAGGTGGGCGGGGTTTAGGGGTAAGTGGGCGGGGTGTAGAGGGGCGGGGGGGGCGGGGAGTAGAGGGGTAGGTGGGAGGGGTCAGGCCGTACCTGGGATGAGCTGTAGTTGGTTCCCCATGTTGTGGTAGGTGGGCGGGGTTTAGGGGTAAGTGGGCGGAGTGTAGAGGGGGCGGGGAGTAGAGGGGTAGGTGGGAGGGGTCAGGCCGTACCTGGGATGAGCTGTAGTTGGTTCCCCATGTTGTGGTAGGTGGGCGGGGTTTAGGGGTAAGTGGGCGGGGTGTAGAGGGGGCGGGGAGTAGAGGGGTAGGTGGGAGGGGTCAGGCCGTACCTGGGATGAGCTGTAGTTGGTTCCCCATGTTGTGGTAGGTGGGCGGGGTTTAGGGGTAAGTGGGCGGAGTGTAGAGGGGGCGGGGAGTAGAGGGGTAGGTGGGAGGGGTCAGTCCGTACCTGGGATGAGCTGTAGTTGGTTCCCCATGTTGTGGTAGGTGGGCGGGGTTTAGGGGTAAGTGGGCGGAGTGTAGAGGGGGCGGGGAGTAGAGGGGTAGGTGGGAGGGGTCAGTCCGTGCCTGGGATGAGCTGTAGTTGGTTCCCCATGTTGTGGTAGGTGGGCGGGGTTTAGGGGTAAGTGGGCGGAGTGTAGAGGGGGCGGGGAGTAGAGGGGTAGGTGGGAGGGGTCAGGCCGTGCCTGGGATGAGCTGTAGTTGGTTCCCCATGTTGTGGTAGGTGGGCGGGGTTTAGGGGTAAGTGGGCGGAGTGTAGAGGGGGCGGGGAGTAGAGGGGTAGGTGGGAGGGGTCAGGCCGTACCTGGGATGAGCTGTAGTTGGTTCCCCATGTTGTGGTAGGTGGGCGGGGTTTAGGGGTAAGTGGGCGGGGTATAGAGGGGGCGGGGAGTAGAGGGGTAGGTGGGAGGGGTCAGGCCGTACCTGGGATGAGCTGTAGTTGGTTCCCCATGTTGTGGTAGGTGGGCGGGGTTTAGGGGTAAGTGGGCGGAGTGTAGAGGGGGCGGGGAGTAGAGGGGTAGGTGGGAGGGGTCAGGCCGTGCCTGGGATGAGCTGTAGTTGGTTCCCCATGTTGTGGTAGGTGGGCGGGGTTTAGGGGTAAGTGGGCGGAGTGTAGAGGGGGCGGGAGTAGAGGGGTAGGTGGGAGGGGTCAGGCCGTACCTGGGATGAGCTGTAGTTGGTTGTGGTAGGTGGGCGGGGTGTAGAGGGGTAGGTGGGAGGGGTCAGGCCGTACCTGGGATGAGCTGTAGTTGGTTCCCCATGTTGTGGTAGGTGGGCGGGGTTTAGGGGTAAGTGGGCGGGGTGTAGAGGGGGAGGGGAGTAGAGGGGTAGGTGGGAGGGGTCAGGCCGTACCTGGGATGAGCTGTAGTTGGTTCCCCATGTTATGGTAGGTGGGCGGGGTTTAGGGGTAAGGGGGCGGGGTGTAGAGGGGTAGGTGTGAGGGGTCAGGCCGTACCTGGGATGAGCTGTAGTTGGTTCCCCATGTTATGGTAGGTGGGCGGGGTTTGGGGGTAAGTGGGCGGGGAGTAGAGGGGTAGGTGGGAGGGGTCAGGCCGTACCTGGGATGAGCTGTAGTTGGTTCCCCATGTTGTGGTAGGTGGGCGGGGTTTAGGGGTAAGTGGGCGGGGTGTAGAGGGGGCGGGGAGTAGAGGGGTAGGTGGGAGGGGTCAGGCCGTACCTGGGATGAGCTGTAGTTGGTTCCCCATGTTATGGTAGGTGGGCGGGGTTTGGGGGTAAGTGGGCGGGGAGTAGAGGGGTAGGTGGGAGGGGTCAGGCCGTGCCTGGGATGAGCTGTAGTTGGTTCCCCATGTTGTGGTAGGTGGGCGGGGTTTAGGGGTAAGTGGGCGGAGTGTAGAGGGGGCGGGGAGTAGAGGGGTAGGTGGGAGGGGTCAGGCCGTACCTGGGATGAGCTGTAGTTGGTTGTGGTAGGTGGGCGGGGTGTAGAGGGGTAGGTGGGAGGGGTCAGGCCGTACCTGGGATGAGCTGTAGTTGGTTCCCCATGTTGTGGTAGGTGGGCGGGGTTTAGGGGTAAGTGGGCGGGGTGTAGAGGGGCGGGGAGTAGAGGGGTAGGTGGGAGGGGTCAGGCCATACCTGGGATGAGCTGTAGTTGGTTCCCCATGTTATGGTAGGTGGGCGGGGTTTAGGGGTAAGGGGGCGGGGTGTAGAGGGGTAGGTGGGAGGGGTCAGGCCGTACCTGGGATGAGCTGTAGTTGGTTCCCCATGTTATGGTAGGTGGGCGGGGTTTGGGGGTAAGTGGGCGGGGAGTAGAGGGGTAGGTGGGAGGGGTCAGGCCGTACCTGGGATGAGCTGTAGTTGGTTCCCCATGTTGTGGTAGGTGGGCGGGGTTTAGGGGTAAGTGGGCGGGGTGTAGAGGGGGCGGGGAGTAGAGGGGTAGGTGGGAGGGGTCAGGCCGTACCTGGGATGAGCTGTAGTTGGTTCCCCATGTTGTGGTTGTTAATCGGATCTTCTTCTCCCTCTTCCTCCGCCATTCCTGTTTACACGCGGAGGATGCCGGGAGTCTGGGGCGGCAGCCAATAGCTGTGTCGGTCTCGGGGTCACGTGATCACCACGCCCCTTTCCGCGGAGCTCCGATGTGGCCCCGCCCACAGAGCGCAGTACAGGTGCGCCAGCCCGGTTACCATAACGACTGACAGGGGGCGGTGCCGGGGCTTCCTCCTCCGGGGACACATTGGCTGGCCGAACAGGGAGGGCGGAGCCTCGGGGACTCAGCATGATTGCTGACTCCTCCCCCTAGTCCTGGAATAGATTGTCACTCCATAGAAATCCTCCTGTATAATGATGAGAAGTGTCTCCGGAGAGGAGAATTACTTCACTTCCTGTCCTGGTGACAACATTTAATATTTTCTGTTACTTTCACATTGGATGATAATGGTGGAGAGGTAGACTCTCCCTATATATATATATATTATATACACACACACACACACACACACACATCTCCCATCACCCCTCCCCCGGGGGCCCCGACCGGAGCGCACCGACCCCCATCACCCCTCCCCCGGGGGCCCCAACCGGAGCGCACCGACCCCCATCACCCCTCCCCCCTGGGGGCCCAACCGGAGCGCACCGACCCCCATCACCCCTCCCCCGGGGGCCCCAACCAGAGCACACCGACCCCCATCACCCCTCCCCCCAGGGGCCCCAACCGGAGCGCACCGACCCCCATCACCCCTCCCCGGGGGGCCCCAACCGGAGCACACCGACCCCCATCACCCCTCCCCCCGGGGGCCCCAACCGGAGCACACCGACCCCCATCACCCCTCCCCCGGGGGGCCCCAACCGGAGCACACCGACCCCCATCACCCCTCCCCCGGGGGCCCCAACCGGAGCACACCGACCCCCATCACCCCTCCCCCGGGGGGCCCCAACCAGAGCACACCGACCCCCATCACCCCTCCCCCCAGGGGCCCCAACCGGAGCGCACCGACCCCCATCACCCCTCCCCCGGGGGGCCCCAACCAGAGCACACCGACCCCCATCACCCCTCCCCCCAGGGGCCCCAACCGGAGCGCACCGACCCCCATCACCCCTCCCCCCTGGGGGCCCAACCGGAGCACACCGTCCCCCATCACCCCTCCCCCGGGGGCCCAAACCGGAGCACACCGACCCCCATCACCCCGGGGCCCCAACCGGAGCACACCGACCCCCATCACCCCGGGGCCCCAACCGGAGCGCACCGACCCTCATCACCCCTCCCCCGGGGGGCCCCAACCGGAGCGCACCGACCCTCATCACCCCTCCCCCGGGGGGGCCCCAACCGGAGCACACCGACCCCCATCACCCCTCCCCCGGGGGCCCCAACTGGAGCACACCGACCCCCATCACCCCTCCCCCCGGGGGCCCCAACCGGAGCGCACCGACCCCCATCACCCCTCCCCCGGGGGGGCCCCAACCGGAGCACACCGACCCCCATCACCCCTCCCCGGGGGGCCCCAACCGGAGAACACCGACCCCCATCACCCCTCCCCCGGGGGCCCCAACCGGAGCGCACCGACCCCCATCACCCCTCCCCCGGGGGCCCCAACCGAAGCACACCGACCCCCATCACCCCGGGGCCCCAACCGGAGCGCACCGACCCCCATCACCCCTCCCCCGGGGGGCCCCAACCGGAGCGCACCGACCCCCATCACCCCTCCCCCGGGGGGCCCCAACCGGAGCACACCGACCCCCATCACCCCTCCCCCGGGGGGGGCCAACCGGAGCACACCGACCCTCATTCCCCTCCCCCGGGGCCCCAACCGGAGCGCACCGTCCCCCATCACCCCTCCCCCGGGGGGCCCCAACCGGAGCACACCGACCCCATCACCCCTCCCCCGGGGGCCCCAACCGGAGCACACCGACCCTCATCACCCCTCCCCCGGGGCCCCAACCGGAGCACACCGACCCCCATCACCCCTCCCCCGGGGGCCCAAACCGGAGCACACCGACCCCCATCTACCCTCCCCCGACACACGTGTCCTTCACCTGCACACTGTCTGCTGATAGGTTGTCCCTCTTCCCATCTCAGGAAATTCACAATCCTGCAAATCCCCCTCCCCCACCGCCATGTTTATTGGGCTCCGCAATCCCACCTGCAGGCCAGAGCTGTCATGGTGGGCGTCTCTGGGAGGAGCTTATCCTCCCTCATGTACACACAGCAGGAAGGGATGTGTATATCCATATAAAGGAATAGTAGTGGGCGGGGGCGTGTCCTATACCTACATTTACCAATCGGTGTCTCTCGTTCCCATGTCAAAAAGTTGGGAGGTTTGTTGGTGGTGTTCACAAATGTCTGACACATATCAGCCCCTGCGGCACCCTCTCACCTTGTGACTTGTTACAATGTAGAGTCTGATCACTGGGGGAGGGGAAACTGAGGAAATGACACCTCCTGCCTGCAGCAGACTGATGACATCATCTCAGCCTAGGCAGAGTCACCGATTGGAGCACAAAGACGGCTTTCTAATGAAGAGAGGCGGAGCTTGTCTTGCACAGTATTAGACATGTGCACAACAAAAAAATGTGTTTATTTTCGTTTCGTTTTTTTTTTTTCGTTTCGTTGATTCGTAACGATTCGTACATTCGTAAGAGTTATTTTTCGTTAATTCGTTTTTTAGTTAGTTTAATTTACGTTTATTCGAAAATTCGGACGCATTCGTATTTATTCGTAACATTCGTAGATTCGTAATCGGAGCATAATTCATAATTTCATGTAATGTGTGTTATTATTACATTTTAATAATTTACGAATCGAAAAACAAAAAAGTTACGAATCTATGAATTTTTTCGTTCATTTTCGTTGTTCCACAAAAAAAAAAGTTGTTCGTTCTGTTTTTGTTTTTTTCGGATTTTCTTCATTCGTACATTCGTTGTTTATAATTAGTTTTTTTTGGATTTTCGTTGTTTTTCGGATTCGTTCGATTCGAATGATTCGTTAATCGGATTTGTACGAAAACGAACGAACGAAGAAAACGGAAAAAAACGAAAAACTAAAAAAAAACAAAACGAATTGCACATGTCTATGTTGTGATTGGAAAGTTCCGCAGACTCTCCTATAGGATAGATATATATATATATATATGATTATTCTGTGTATTGGAGATCAGAGACATTTCTTATTCTATCCCCTCCCCCTCTTCTGATCGGCTTCCTTCATTATCATTTATCACAAGACAGATGATCGATCCTCTGCAGAGTCTGTTCTGTACTACACAGACATGTCCACCAGATGGCGCCACATCACAGCACAGCAAGGCTACAGGATCCATAGGATGAGAGCGCTTCTACTATTATAGAGAGAAGAGACCCTGTCACCTGTCACCATCACATGTCACCTGTCACCATCACATGTCACCCCATCCACTGTCACCATCACAAGTCACCTGTCACCATCACATGTCACCTGTCCCCATCATGTCACCTGTCACTATCACCTGTCACCTGTCCCCATCATGTCACCTGTCATCATCACATGTCACCTGTCCCCGTCATGTCACCTGTCACCATCACATGTCACCTGTCACCATCACCTGTCACCTGTCCCCATCATGTCACCTGTCACCATCACATGTCACCTGTCCCCATCATGTCACCTGTCACTATCACCTGTCACCTGTCCCCATCATGTCACCTGTCACTATCACCTGTCCCCATCATGTCACCTGTCACTATCACCTGTCACCTGTCCCCATCATGTCACCTGTCACTATCACCTGTCACCTGTCCCCATCATGTCACCTGTCATCATCACATGTCACCTGTCCTCATCATGTCACCTGTCATCATCACCTGTCACCTGTCCCCATCATGTCACCTGTCATCATCACCTGTCACCTGTCCCCGTCACATGTCACCTGTCACCTGTCATTTCATCACCCGTCACCTATTATTGCTTCATCTATATTTAGAACGTCATCATCATTTCTGTATGATTCCGGGATGTCCAGAACAAATCACAGGCTGTCCTATGTAATACTTATAGTGTGTGTATTCATTTCACTGCACACTGTGAGCTTCTGGGTCAGGTCGGATCTGGTGGGTTTGGGTCAGGTGGGGTTGGATCGGGTAAGATCGGGCGTGGTTGGGTCAAGTGGGGTTGGGTCAGGTCGAATCAGGTGGGGTTGAGCTAGGTCGGATCGGGTGGGGTTGGGTCAGGTCGGATTGGGTGGGGTTGGGTCAGGTTGGGGTTGGGTCAGGTAATTTGGTTTGGGTTGGGTCAGGTAAGATTGGTTGGGGTTTGGTCAGGTTGGAATGGGCGGGGTGGGATTGGGTGGGGTTGGGTCAGGTTGGATTGGGTGGGGTTGGGTCAGGTCGGATCAGGTGGGGTTGAGCCAGGTCGGATCGGGTGGGGTTGGGTCGGTTGGGGTTGGGTTGGGTCAGGTAATTTGGGTTGGGTTGGGTCAGGTAAGATTGGTTGGGGTTGGGTCAGGTTGGATTGGGCGGGGTTTGGGTCCGCGGATCAGGTGGGGTTGGTCGTGGGGTTGGGTCAGGTAATTGGGTGGGGTTGGGTCATGGTCAGGTGGGGTGGGGTTGGGTCAGGTCGGATCAGGGTAGGGCAGGTTGGTTCGGTTGGGGTTCAGGTTCAGGGTGGGGTTGGGTCAGGTAATTTGGGTCTGGGTTGGGTCATGTAAGGATTGGGTGGGGTTGGGTCAGGTTGGATTGGGTAGGGTTGGGTCAGGTAAGAATTCTGGGTGGGGTTGGGTCTGCATTTTGTATTGGTCAGGGTCGTTTCAGTTGGGGTTGGTTCAGGTCGGATCAGGTGGGTTGGGTCCTGGATATTCAGGTGGGTCAGTGGGTCTTGGTCGGATTCGGGTGGGTTGGGTTCAGGTCGGTTCATGGTGGGGTTCTCGGTTGGGGTTGGGTCAGGTAATTTGGATGGGGTGGGGACAGTTCGGATCAGGTTGGGGTTGGTCAGGGTCGGGCATCGGGTGGGTTGGGTCATTGGGGGTTGGGTCAGGGTTGGGTTGGGTTGGGTCAGGTATGAGCGGGTGGGAGTGGGTCAGGTGGGTGGGGTTGGGTCTCAGGCGGATCGGTTGGGGTTGGTTCAGTAATTTGGTTGGGTTGGGTTCAGGCAAGATTGGGGGGGTTTGGGTCAGTGGTCGGGCATAGGGGTGGGTTGGGTCGTTGGGGTGGACTCAGGTATTTTAAGATTGGTTGGGGTGGGTCATGTGGGGATCAGGTGTTAATTGGGTCAGGGGTATCAGGTTGGGGTTGGTGTCGCGAGCGATGCGTCGACCGAGGGAGATAGTGGGCGACCCGATATGACACTAAGGAGGAGCGATATATAGAGAGATGAGAGCTAGAGGCGCGAGTACGAGCGAAGAGCGAAGAGAGAGGCAGAGAGACGAGGAGAGAAGAGAGAGAAGCGCCGAAGACGAGAGAGAGAGAAGAGAGCGGAGAAGAGAGTAAGAGAAGAGGCAGGAGCGAGAGAGGCGCGGACGCAGAGAGGAGCGACGAGAGGAGAGAAAAAGAGAGGAGAGAGCAGAAGAGCGAGGAGAGCAGGAGCGAGAGACGAGCCGCGGAGAGAGACAAGCGAGCAAAGCGCGGGCGAGAGGAGCGCGCGAACGACGCGAGAAGAGCGACGAGAGAATACGGAAAGCGCGCGAGAAGAGGAAGAGCGAGAGAGAGAGAGCAGAGACGAGAAGAGCGCGCTACGCGCGCTGCGTAGCGCGAGCGTAGAGGAGGAGCAGACGCAGCCGAGCAGAGCCTCGAGAGCGAGCTCTCGACGATCGAGGCGCGAGAGCCATAGTAGCGAGAGACGCGCGGCTAGCGTCGCGAAGCGCTTCATCTCTCTCCTCTCCCACTCTCTTCTCTCTATTTCTCCTCTCTCTCTCTCCTCTCTCTCTCTTCTCTCTCCTCTTCTCTCTCTCCTCTCTCTCCCTCTCTCTCTCTTCTCTCTCTCCCTCTCTCCTTCTCTCTCTCTCTCCCCTCTCTTCTCTCTCCCCCCTCTCTCTCTCTCTCCCCTCTCTCCCCTCTCTCCTCTCTCTCCTCTCCTCTCTCTCCTCTCTTCTCTCTCTCCTCTCTCTCTCTCTCCCCTCTCCCCCCACTCTCCTCTCTCTCTCCTCTCCTCTCTCTCCTCTCTTCTCTCTCCCCTCTCTCCTCTCTCTCCTCTCTTTCCTCTCTCTCTCTCTCTCTCTCTCTCTCTCTCTCTCTCTCCCCTCTCTCCCCTCTCTCCTCTCTCTCTCTCTCTCTCTCTCTCTCTCTCTCCCTCTCTCCTCTCTTCTCTCCTCTCTCCTCTCCCCCTCTTCCTCTCTCCTCTCTCCTCTCTCCTCTTCTTCTCTCTCCTCTCTTCTCTCTCCTCTCTCCTCTCTCTCTCTCTCTCTCTCTCTCCTCTCTCTCTCTCTCCTCTCTCCTCTCTTCTCTCTCCCTCTCTTCCCCTCTCCTCTCCTCTCTCTCTCCTCTCCTCTCCTGTGCTCCTTTTTCCTCTCATTATCCCTAATTACAGCTCTCAGTGTGGATCGGCCGTCACATGAGATCCTTCAGGATGCTGAGTTTTTCCTTCTGAACTCCATTGGCAGCTCTTCCCGAACCCGCTGACCCCGCAGATCTGCCCGCCGCTCCGGGAGGGTTGTATCCGCTGCCCTCTGAAGTGCGATATACGCAGCGAGCGCCGCGCCGTATGTTCAGCTTCGTCAGCCAGGAGAGCGAATTCTCCGCCAACGCGGCAAAAACATCCTACAGTGTACACTGTATAATAATATATAAATCCTGTATAATAATAATAATAATAATAATAATAATAATAATAATGACAAAAAGTCGGGAATCTTTATTTTCTGCTCACATGAAGATTTCTGTCCAGAATCCGGAATCCATTTTTCGGTACATTTTGCCTTCTTTGGCTTCCTATCAGCTCAGATGGTGACATTTATTTTTTTAATGAAACCTTTTTATTTTCATGAGATCCCTTATTTTACACACTGTGATGTCATCACTGGGTCTCTGTGCTTCTCTATGCAATGTAGGCAGATCATGGCTGATGGGAGGGGCTTCCTGATGACATCCCGGCCTCAGTACTTCTCTCCAGAGCCCTTAGTCCTGATGTATGCAGTGGGAGGAGTTATGCAAATATCTCATTGGTAAAGGGCGGGGCAGCATAAGTAGCCTATCAGTTGGGCTACCCTAACCTTCTACTGTCCAATCACAAGCTGGGGCGAGGGGGAGGGACAAGACTTGTGTTACTGAAAAATCCCCTCCCCCGTGCCCGGACTGTGCTGTGTGGCAGAGCTGTGTAAATCTCAGGACTGGATGGACAGATATACAAATCCTTTGGCAGGTAATGGATCTCCATTATCTGTATTTTCTCTCTCTCTTTGTGGAAATTCTCGGGGACGCTGTGAACTGTTTAGAGCCGAGCTCTGATTGGCTGTCATGGCTTCGTACACTTTCCCGCTGAGTGCGTCGCGGCGTGACACGCGTTGTGTTTATTAGGGATGGCAGGACGCCACGGGGGAGTCACACTTCAGACGCGGTACTACAAGATGAAAGCCCGCGGTCCGCGCCGATTAATAATTCATTAATTACTCTCCATATTAGCAATTAGGAGATGGGGGTGGGGGAGGGGAAATAATCCGCCGGCTGTTTATTCTCTGCCATCCGGGTCATGTGACAGTGTGAGGACAGCGCAGAACCGCGAACAGCAGGAGGGGGGCGCTGTCATCTGGGGTGAGAACCCAACACCACGATCGCTCCGATCGCCATCATGTTATCAATGTGGGGGGAGGGGATTATAAAGCTGTGGTTTAATCTGTCGCTATTTTTCCTTCCCCCAAACCATCAGGATAAACCTTCCCATCTATTTATTACATATCTTATTTATTTTACACACTGTGATGTCATCACTGGGTCTCTGTGCTTCTCTATGCAGTGCAGGCAGATCATGGCTAGTGAGAGGGGCCGGCAGGGGGCGGTACATGGTTTAATCTGTCGCTATTTTTCCTTCCCCCCAAACCATCAGGATAAACCTTCCCATCTATTTATTACATATCCTATTTATTTTACACACTGTGATGTCATCACTGGGTCTCTGTGCTTCTCTATGTAATGCAGGCAGATCATGTCTGGAGGGAGGGGCCAGCAGGGGGCGGTACATAGCTTCCTGATCCCAGCCCCCGGCCTCACTACTCCTCTTAGGAGCCCTCAGTCCTGATGCAAGCAGTGGGAGGAGTTACGCAAATATCAAAATGCCTTGATGGGTGGGTGTCAGTCTGGAGGAGTGGGCGTTCCCAGACAGACTGGAGACCACCCTTGGTAACGCCCACATGTGATGCTGGGCCTCCATGATTGAAAGATCTGAAAGCCATATAAAAGGGGCGGGGCCAGGGACAGTCAGGCTGGGGAGAAAAGGGCTAGATGATGCTGGACTGAAATCCTGGACTGAAACGGCTTCCTCTGATATCACTGCACATTTTAAGGATTTTTAAAGGATTTTTTAGGGTGCAGTTTTCCCTGTAAGGGCAGTGCGGTGGGTAAGTCGGGGGGTCGGCACTTCCGCCTCTGCAGCACCGGGGTCCTCTGATTTCATCCTGGCCAGGTCTCTGTCTGCATGGAGATTGTTCTCCTTGTACTTCCAAGGGTTTTTCTTCCACTTTGTTAGGTTAATTGTCCCTAGTAGGTGGGTTGGGTATTAGACAGTAAGCTCCTCGGGGGCGGGGACTGGCATCAATGTACAATATGTAAAACCCTGTAAAAAAAAGGGAGATCAGCGGGGGAAGGGGAGCGTTCGCTATTTTCATCGCAGGGGAACATTTTCCATTAGTAACAGGGTCCCTGTAAGGTAAGGTCGGCACCTTGTGTGTGTGGTGGTTATGCACGCAGAAACGCGTCGCCCTTCATTGATAATGGCTCCTCCCACGCCCCTGATAATGCGCGCATTTTTGCAGTGTAGCTCCAGGCGGTTGGGTGGGGTGTGATTTGGAGAAAAGGTCAGGGACTTCCTTTGCGCATTTCTTGTGCATGGGGCCCTCCTCACTTTCCACATGTGGGGTGAGCGCACAAAATTGCACAGCATCCCGACACGCACAGAAACGCGTCGCCCTGTAGCTGACATACGGCGGGTGGACGTGGGCAGAAGTGAAAAAAAAATTTTGTTTTGTTATTTAAGGAATTTTGGTCAACCGAATTCAGGAAATTCGAATCAAATTCAAATTGGCATTCGATTTTATTCTATTTAATATCTATTTTGACGGTTATATTCTTTCTATTGTATTCTATTCTATTGTTTTTTTTCTATATTATGGTATTCCTTTCTATTCCTTTAGCTTCTAGTCTATTTTATTCTATTCTATTAAATTTTATTTAAAATTCAAATTTTGAAAGACGGTTATATTCTTTCTATTTTATTTTATTCTATTGTTTTTTTTTTTTATTTTATTCTATTCTTCTTTATTCCTTTAGTTTCTACACTATTTTATTCTTTTCTATTCTATTATTTTCTATTCTTTTCTATTCAATTTTATTTCATTTGAAATTAGAATTTCAAAAGACGGTTATATTCTTTCTATTTTATTCTATTCTATTCTTTTATATACAATTCTTTTATATTCTGTTTTCTTCCTTTACTTTCTACTAGATTGTATTTTATTCTTTTATTTTCGGTTCTTTTCTTTTCTATTCTACTCTTTTTTTAATTTCTATCCTAATATATTCTATTATTTCATTTTATTTTCTATTATATTGTCTATTCTATTCTATTCTATTCATATTTAAATTTATTTTATTTGAAATTCGAATTTCGAAAGACGGTTATATTCTTTCTATTTTATTCTATTCTTTTCTATTCTATTCCTTTGCTTTCTACTCTACTCTGTTCTTTCATATTCTATACTATTATTTTCGTCTCTTCTATTTTATTCTATTCTTTTATTTCCTATTTTATTCTTTCATATTCTATTCTATTATTTTATTTTCTATTCTATTTTATTCTTGTTTTCCATGTGAATTTGTATTTCGGACAAATTTCCTTTATTTTTTTTCGGATTCATTAGAATTTGTTACCATTGTAATTTCTGACATTGGGATACATCCAAATTTCTGAATAATGAAAGATTTGTCTGAATTTCAAATCGTAATAAAACGCTCCGAAGTCCTGGAAGGGCCACCGCTCCGACGTCCTGGAAGGGCCCCGCTCCGACGTCCTGGAAGGGTCCCGCTCCGACGTCTTGGAAGGGCCACCGCTCCGACGTCCTGGAAGGGCCCCGCTCCGACGTCCTGGAAGGGTCCCACTCCGACGTCCTGGAAGGGCCACCGCTCCGATGTCCTGGAAGGGCCACCGCTCCGATGTCCTGGAAGGGCCCCGCTCCGATGTCCTGGAAGGGCCACCGCTCCGACGTCCTGGAAGGGCCCCGCTCCGATGTCCTGGAAGGGCCCCGCTCCGACGTCCTGGAAGGGCCCCGGATGAAGCGCGTGCCGTGCGATGAGCCGAGGCAGAAATCCGATCGTTACGTTCCCGGCGATCGGGAGGAGAGGTGATCTTCTGCGTTGTGGGGGGGGGGCTGTGAATGCAGCTGAGCGTCGGCTTTACACAGCCAGAGGCGGCCCCACAATGCACCTCTTTGTGACCCTTTTATGGATCCCCCCGGGGGGGAGGCGGCTGCAGGCGCTGCTTAACCCCGAAAGAACCGCAGAGCAGCGCCGTCCGTCTCCGGCCCTCAGCCTGGAATGAGGAAGAGATAAGGACCCCAAAGGGTCCAGACCCGGGGCCCCTCCTACTGGAGCAGAGGAAGATGATAATGTATCAGATTAATCATTATTTTATACAGCTGGTCCCAGGAGCTGACAATCTAAGGTCTCCACCTCCCAGACAGGAGTAACGAGGCCAATTTATAGAGGAACAAATCACAGGGAGAACATACAAACTCCATGCAGATCGTGTCCTAACCATAGAGCTGTGGGCTCCAAACTGTGGCCCTTATCTGGCCCTGTAGTCACAAGGTGAGAGACTGCAGCAGGGGCTGATCTGTGTCAGATATTTGTGTACACAGCCAAGAAAAGACCCCCCGACTCACACTCAGCCCCCTGCCCCAATACCCCCAAACTCCAAGCTCAGCCCCCCGCCCCCAATACCCCCCAAACTCCAAGCTCAGCCCCCTGCCCCCAATACCCCCCTCCAAAATACAGGCTCGGCCCCCTGCCCCCAATTCCCCCCAATTCCCAAGCTCGGCCCCCCGCCCCCAATACCCCCCTCCAATTTGCAGGCTCAGCCCCCCCCCCCCCCCCCCGGCCCCCCAATACTTCCTCAATTCCCAGACAAAGCCCCCCTGAATTCCATGCTCAGTCCCCTGCCCCTAATACCCCCCCCCCCAAACTCAAAGCTCACGTTCCCTGATCTCAATTCTTCTGTAGTGATGTCGGGACTTTTCCTCGTGATTTCAGTTGTGGGCGGAGCAGTGATCCCGTCTCGTAGCGCAGATCATATATCTCCATCTTCCAGGACAGATCCTCGTCTCTGGAGGAATAAAACCGACAATCAGCATCTAAAAGAATGCGAAGCGCGACGGAAGACGAGAAACCAGCCGAGAGAACGCCGATCACTAAAAGCATCTTATGAATTAAGGATGATTGTCTGTGCGAGTCTCCATCCTGGAAGAGCACCTTAAAAAGTGATGAGTGCTTCTGCCCGGCGCGTTCCCATCGCCGCGCTCCCATCGCCGCGTTCCCATCGCCGCGCTCCCATCGCCGCGCTCCCATCGCCATGCTCCCATCGCCTGTTCCCATCGCCCCGCTCCCATCGCCTGTTCCCATCGCCGCGCTCCCATCGCCCCGTTCCCATCGCCTGTTCCCATCGCCCCGTTCCCATCGCCCCGTTCCCATCGCCATGCTCCCATCGCCTGTTCCCATCGCCGCGCTCCCATCGCCTGTTCCCATCGCCGCGCTCCCATCGCCTGTTCCCATCGCCACGGTCCCATCGCCGCGCTCCCATCGCCTGTTCCCATCCCCGCGCTTTCCCATCGCCTGTTCCCATCACCCCGTTTTCATCACCGCGCTCCCATCGCCCCGTTCCCGTCGCCGCGCTCCCATCGTGGCATTCCTATCGCTACGCTCCCATCGCCGCATTACCATCGCCCCGTTCCCATTGCCGCGCTCCCATCGCCCCGTTCCCATCGCCCCGTTCCAATCGCCGCGCTCCCATCGCCGCATTACCATCGCCGCGCTCCCATCGCCCCGTTCCCATCGCCGCGATCCCATCGCCGAGCTCCCATCATGGCATTCCCATCGCCGCGCTCCCATCACCGCACTTCCATCGATGCGCTCCCATCACCACGCTCCCATCGCCGCATTACCATTGCCCCGTTACCATTGCCGCTCTCCCATCGCCCCATTCCCATCGCCGCGGCTCCCATCGCCGAATTACCATCGCCGCGCTCCTATCGCCGCGCTCCCATCGCCTGTTCCCATCGCCGCGCTCCCATCAACCCGTTCCCATCGCCGCATTACCATCGCCGCGCTCCCATTGGCCTGTTCCCATCGCAGCATTACCATCGCCCCATTACCATCGCCCCGTTCACATCGCCGTGCTCCCATCGCCCCGTTCTGATCGCTGCGTTCCCAGCATTACCATCGCAGCATTACCATCGCAGCATTACCATCGCCCTGTTCCCATCGCCCCGTTCCCATCGCCTGTTCCCATGGCCTGTTCCCATCGCAGCATTACCATCGCCCCGTTCTGATCGCTGCATTCCCATCGCCGCCCTCCCCTCGCTGCGTTCCCATCGCCCCCTTGCCATCACTGCGTTACCATCGGCTCGTTCCCATCGCCCCCTTGCCAACGCCGCGTTCCCCTCACTGCGTTCCCATCGCCACGCTCCCATTTGGTGCGTTTTGGAGAATATGGAGACACTCCTTTTGGTGTTTGTGTTTCGGGGAGCAGAGAGTTGTGTCTTTGGTGTTTGAGTTTCGGGGAGCAGAGAGTTGTGTCTTTGGTGTTGGAGTTTTGGGGGGCAGAGAGTTGTGTCTTTGGTGTTTGTGTTTCGGGAGCAGAGAGTTGTGTCTTTGGTGTTGGAGTTGGTGGAGCAGAGAGTTGTGTCTTTGGTGTTGGAGTTTTGGGGGGCAGAGAGTTGTGTCTTTGGTGTTGGAGTTTTGGGGATCAGAGAGTTGTGTCTTTGGTGTTGGAGTTTCGGGGGGCAGAGAGTTTTGTCTTTGGTGTTTGTGTTTCGGGAGCAGAGAGTTGTGTCTTTGGTGTTGGAGTTTTGGGGGGCAGAGAGTTGTGTCTTTGGTGTTGGAGTTTCGGGGGGCAGAGAGTTGTGTCTTTGGTGTTGGAGTTTCGGGGGGCAGAGAGTTGTGTCTTTGGTGTTGGAGTTTCGGGGAGCAGAGAGTTGTGTCTTTGGTGTTGGAGTTTCGGGGAGCAGAGAGTTGTGTCTTTGGTGTTGGAGTTTCGGGGGGCAGAGAGTTGTGTCTTTGGTGTTTGTGTTTCGGGGAGCAGAGAGTTGTGTCTTTGGTGTTGGAGTTTTGGGGGGCAGAGAGTTGTGTCTTTGGTGTTGGAGTTTCGGGGAGCAGAGAGTTGTGTCTTTGTTGTTGGAGTTTCGGGGAGCAGAGAGTTGTGTCTTTGGTGTTTGTGTTTTGTTGTGTCTTTGGTGTTGGAGTTTCGGGGAGCAGAGAGTTGTGTCTTTGGTGTTGGAGTTTCGGGGGGCAGAGAGTTGTGTCTTTGGTGTTTGTGTTTCGGGGAGCAGAGAGTTGTGTCTTTGCTGTTGGAGTTTCGGGGAGCAGAGAGTTGTGTCTTTGGTGTTGGAGTTTCGGGGGCAGAGAGTTGTGTCTTTGGTGTTTGTGTTTCGGGGATCAGAGAGTTGTGTCTTTGGTGTTGGAGTTTCGGGGAGCAGAGAGTTGTGTCTTTGGTGTTGGAGTTTCGGGGGGGCAGAGAGTTGTGTCTTTGGTGTTTCGGGGAGCAGAGAGTTGTGTCTTTGGTGTTTGTGTTTCGGGGAGCAGAGAGTTGTGTCTTTGGTGTTGGAGTTTCGGGGGGCAGAGAGTTGTGTCTTTGGTGTTGGAGTTTCGGGGAGCAGAGAGTTGTGTCTTTGGTGTTTGAGTTTCGGGGAGCAGAGAGTTGTGTCTTTGGTGTTGGAGTTTCGGGGGGCAGAGAGTTGTGTCTTTGGTGTTGGAGTTTCGGGGGGCAGAGAGTTGTGTCTTTGGTGTTGGAGTTTCGGGGGGCAGAGAGTTGTGTCTTTGGTGTTGGAGTTTCGGGGGGCAGAGAGTTGTGTCTTTGGTGTTGGAGTTTCGGGGAGCAGAGAGTTGTGTCTTTGGTGTTGGAGTTTCGGGGGGCAGAGAGTTGTGTCTTTGGTGTTTGAGTTTCGGGGAGCAGAGAGTTGTGTCTTTGGTGTTGGAGTTTCGGGGGGCAGAGAGTTGTGTCTTTGGTGTTTGTGTTTCGGGGAGCAGAGAGTTGTGTCTTTGGTGTTGGAGTTTCGGGGGGCAGAGAGTTGTGTCTTTGGTGTTGGAGTTTCGGGGGGCAGAGAGTTGTGTCTTTGGTGTTGGAGTTTCGGGGAGCAGAGAGTTGTGTCTTTGGTGTTGGAGTTTCGGGGAGCAGAGAGTTGTGTCTTTGGTGTTTGAGTTTCGGGGAGCAGAGAGTTGTGTCTTTGGTGTTTGTGTTTCGGGGAGCAGAGAGTTGTGTCTTTGGTGTTTGAGTTTCGGGGTGCAGAGAGTTGTGTCTTTGGTGTTTGTGTTTCGGGGAGCAGAGAGTTGTGTCTTTGGTGTTGGTGTTTCGGGGAGCAGAGAGTTGTGTCTTTGGTGTTGGAGTTTCGGGGGGCAGAGAGTTGTGTCTTTGGTGTTGGAGTTTCGGGGGGCAGAGAGTTGTGTCTTTGGTGTTTGTGTTTCGGGGGGCAGAGAGTTGTGTCTTTGGTGTTTGTGTTTCGGGGGGCAGAGAGTTGTGTCTTTGGTGTTTGTGTTTCGGGGAGCAGAGAGTTGTGTCTTGGTGTTGGAGTTTCGGGGGGCAGAGAGTTGTGTCTTTGGTGTTGGAGTTTCGGGGGGCAGAGAGTTGTGTGTTTGGTGTTGGAGTTTCGGGGGGCAGAGAGTTGTGTCTTTGGTGTTGGAGTTTCGGGGGGCAGAGAGTTGTGTCTTTGGTGTTGGAGTTTCGGGGGGCAGAGAGTTGTGTCTTTGGTGTTGGAGTTTCGGGGGGCAGAGAGTTGTGTCTTTGGTGTTGGAGTTTCGGGGGGCAGAGAGTTGTGTCTTTGGTGTTTGAGTTTCGGGGGGCAGAGAGTTGTGTCTTTGGTGTTTTGGAGTTTCGGGGGGCAGAGAGTTGTGTCTTTGGTGTTGGAGTTTCGGGGAGCAGAGAGTTGTGTCTTTGGTGTTGGAGTTTCGGGGGGCAGAGAGTTGTGTCTTTGGTGTTGGAGTTTTGGGGGGCAGAGAGTTGTGTCTTTGGTGTTTGTGTTTCGGGGGGCAGAGAGTTGTGTCTTTGGTGTTGGAGTTTCGGGGGGCAGAGAGTTGTGTCTTTGGTGTTGGAGTTTCGGGGGGCAGAGAGTTGTGTCTTTGGTGTTGGAGTTTCGGGGGGCAGAGAGTTGTGTCTTTGGTGTTGGAGTTTCGGGGAGCAGAGAGTTGTGTCTTTGGTGTTGGAGTTTCGGGGAGCAGAGAGTTGTGTCTTTGGTGTTGGAGTTTCGGGGGGCAGAGAGTTGTGTCTTTGGTGTTGGAGTTTCGGGGGGCAGAGAGTTGTGTCTTTGGTGTTTGTGTTTCGGGGGGCAGAGAGTTGTGTCTTTGGTGTTGGAGTTTCGGGGGGCAGAGAGTTGTGTCTTTGGTGTTGGAGTTTCGGGGAGCAGAGAGTTGTGTCTTTGGTGTTGGAGTTTCGGGGGGGCAGAGAGTTGTGTCTTTGGTGTTGGAGTTTCGGGGGGCAGAGAGTTGTGTCTTTGGTGTTTGAGTTTCGGGGAGCAGAGAGTTGTGTCTTTGGTGTTTGTGTTTCGGGGAGCAGAGAGTTGTGTCTTTGGTGTTGGAGTTTCGGGGAGCAGAGAGTTGTGTCTTTGGTGTTTGAGTTTCGGGGGGCAGAGAGTTGTGTCTTTGGTGTTGGAGTTTCGGGGGGCAGAGAGTTGTGTCTTTGGTGTTTGTGTTTCGGGGGGCAGAGAGTTGTGTCTTTGGTGTTGGAGTTTCGGGGGCAGAGAGTTGTGTCTTTGGTGTTGGAGTTTCGGGAAGCAGAGAGTTGTGTCTTTGGTGTTGGAGTTTCGGGGGGCAGAGAGTTGTGTCTTTGGTGTTTGAGTTTCGGGGGGCAGAGAGTTGTGTCTTTGGTGTTGGAGTTTCGGGGGGCAGAGAGTTGTGTCTTTGGTGTTGGAGTTTCGGGAAGCAGAGAGTTGTGTCTTTGGTGTTGGAGTTTCGGGGAGCAGAGAGTTGTGTCTTTGGTGTTGGAGTTTCGGGGGGCAGAGAGTTGTGTCTTTGGTGTTTGAGTTTCGGGGGGCAGAGAGTTGTGTCTTTGGTGTTGGAGTTTCGGGGGGCAGAGAGTTGTGTCTTTGGTGTTTGTGTTTCGGGGAGCAGAGAGTTGTGTCTTTGGTGTTGGAGTTTCGGGGGGCAGAGAGTTGCGTCTTTGGTGTTGGAGTTTCGGGGGGCAGAGAGTTGTGTCTTTGGTGTTGGAGTTTCGGGGGGCAGAGAGTTGTGTCTTTGGTGTTTGTGTTTCGGGGGGCAGAGAGTTGTGTCTTTGGTGTTGGAGTTTCGGGGGGCAGAGAGTTGTGTCTTTGGTGTTGGTGTTTAGGGGGGCAGAGAGTTGCGTCTTTGGTGTTGGAGTTTCGGGGGGCAGAGAGTTGTGTCTTTGGTGTTTGAGTTTCGGGGGGCAGAGAGTTGTGTCTTTGGTGTTGGAGTTTCGGGGGGGCAGAGAGTTGCGTCTTTGGTGTTGGAGTTTCGGGGGGCAGAGAGTTGTGTCTTTGGTGTTGGAGTTTCGGGGGGCAGAGAGTTGTGTCTTTGGTGTTGGAGTTTCGGGGGGCAGAGAGTAGTGTCTTTGGTGTTGGAGTTTCGGGGGGCAGAGAGTTGTGTCTTTGGTGTTGGAGTTTCGGGGAGCAGAGAGTTGTGTCTTTGGTGTTGGAGTTTCGGGGAGCAGAGAGTTGTGTCTTTGGTGTTGGAGTTTCGGGGGGCAGAGAGTTGTGTCTTTGGTGTTGGAGTTTCGGGGGGCAGAGAGTTGTGTCTTTGGTGTTTGTGTTTCGGGGAGCAGAGAGTTGTGTCTTTGGTGTTGGAGTTTCGGGGGGCAGAGAGTTGTGTCTTTGGTGTTGGAGTTTCGGGGGGCAGAGAGTTGTGTCTTTGGTGTTTGAGTTTCGGGGGGCAGAGAGTTGTGTCATTGGTGTTGGAGTTTCGGGGGGCAGAGAGTTGTGTCTTTGGTGTTGGAGTTTCGGGGGGCAGAGAGTTGTGTCTTTGGTGTTGGAGTTTCGGGGAGCAGAGAGTTGTGTCTTTGGTGTTGGAGTTTCGGGGGGCAGAGAGTTGTGTCTTTGGTGTTGGAGTTTCGGGGGGCAGAGAGTTGTGTCTTTGGTGTTTGTGTTTCGGGGAGCAGAGAGTTGTGTCTTTGGTGTTTGTGTTTCGGGGAGCAGAGAGTTGTGTCTTTGGTGTTGGAGTTTCGGGGAGCAGAGAGTTGTGTCTTTGGTGTTTGTGTTTTGGGGGGCAGAGAGTTGTGTCTTTGGTGTTGGAGTTTCGGGGGGCAGAGAGTTGTGTCTTTGGTGTTTGTGTTTCGGGGAGCAGAGAGTTGTGTCTTTGGTGTTGGAGTTTCGGGGGGCAGAGAGTTGTGTCTTTGGTGTTGGAGTTTCGGGAAGCAGAGAGTTGTGTCTTTGGTGTTGGAGTTTCGGGGGGCAGAGAGTTGTGTCTTTGGTGTTTGTGTTTCGGGGAGCAGAGAGTTGCGTCTTTGGTGTTGGAGTTTCGGGGGGCAGAGAGTTGTGTCTTTGGTGTTGGAGTTTCGGGAAGCAGAGAGTTGTGTCTTTGGTGTTGGAGTTTCGGGAAGCAGAGAGTTGTGTCTTTGGTGTTGGAGTTTCGGGGGGCAGAGAGTTGTGTCTTTGGTGTTTGTGTTTCGGGGAGCAGAGAGTTGTGTCTTTGGTGTTGGAGTTTCGGGGGGCAGAGAGTTGTGTCTTTGGTGTTTGTGTTTCGGGGAGCAGAGAGTTGTGTCTTTGGTGTTGGAGTTTCGGGGGGCAGAGAGTTGCGTCTTTGGTGTTGGAGTTTCGGGGGGCAGAGAGTTGTGTCTTTGGTGTTGGAGTTTCGGGGGGCAGAGAGTTGTGTCTTTGGTGTTTGTGTTTCGGGGAGCAGAGAGTTGTGTCTTTGGTGTTGGAGTTTCGGGGGGCAGAGAGTTGCGTCTTTGGTGTTGGAGTTTCGGGGGGCAGAGAGTTGTGTCTTTGGTGTTGGAGTTTCGGGGGGCAGAGAGTTGTGTCTTTGGTGTTTGTGTTTTGGGGGGCAGAGAGTTGTGTCTTTGGTGTTGGAGTTTTGGGGGGCAGAGAGCTGCGTCTTTGGTGTTGGAGTTTTGGGGGGCAGAGAGTTGTGTCTTTGGTGTTGGAGTTTTGGGGGGCAGAAAGTTGTGTCTTTGGTGTTGGAGTTTTGGGGGGCAGAGAGTTGCGTCTTTGGTGTTGGAGTTTCGGGGGGCAGAGAGTTGTGTCTTTGGTGTTGGAGTTTTGGGGGGCAGAGAGTTGTGTCTTTGGTGTTGGAGTTTCGGGGAGCGGAGAGTTGTGTCTTTGGTGTTGGAGTTTCGGGGGGCAGAGAGTTGTGTCTTTGGTGTTGGAGTTTCGGGGGGCAGAGAGTTGTGTCTTTGGTGTTGGAGTTTCGGGGGGCAGAGAGTTGTGTCTTTGGTGTTGGAGTTTCGGGGAGCAGAGAGTTGTGTCTTTGGTGTTGGAGTTGGTGGAAACGCTTCATCTGATCTCTTCCCAGAATCCCCCTTGTCTTCTGCCTGAACATGACCTGCCCATCCTCCATAGAGAGAAGAACGCACTTTTCTTCTGACTCGCTAATAGAAAACTACAGAGCCCATTAGACAGAGACTGCTGCATAATTGCCTCTCCTTCTAATTAGCTCCAGAACTCGTCTGGGTCGTTAACCTGCATGTGAAGATTCATTAAGGTGAAGATCTGATGGTGTCACAAGTGTTCTGCAGATGCCGACACATAGCAATGAATTCCCTCCCCTTAAAGGAGAAGTATTCCTGAATAGAAGCTCCTATTGGCTTTGTGTGTCGGCGCGGCCGCTTATCGCCTCCATGAAGAGTGTGACGAGGTGACAACGCTGGAGCACAACTGAAGGCAGTTGTCACCCTATTACAGGAAGTGAAGTTGCTTTGGTGGGGCCAGACGAATGGCACTGCGTCCTACCAATGCATGTAACGTGCGTCGCCGCGGGGCGTTCCTTTATGGCCATCATACGGTGATTTGTGATTAGGGGGACCAAAAAAACAGACCTTCATTTTGATTCGGAATCCCTTTTATCTGAATTGGTTGGATGGACCTCCTCTTCCAGGGGGGACTGACAACTCATGGGGCCCCCGGGCAATAGGAGATTATGGGGCCACACAGTATACACACGCACAGTATAGAATCACACAGTATACACAGACAAGTTTCTATTGGCTGAGAAGGTACTGGAGAGGTGGGGCAGCTATAATCTCTGGATTTTTAGACCAAAAGGATGTCGGTAAGGGACATTTCAGAAACAGATGTAAAAAAAAACACAGATTTTTACATACTGTCCCTGGTTTTACTGAGGCTGGCAACCCTGATGGGGCCCCCTAGTGGCCCGGGGCCCTCGGGAAGTGCCCGAGTGGCCGAATGGTCAGTCCGCCCCTGTCCTCTTCCATCGCACGGTTGGCCGGTGAACGCTCTCCTGGCATTCTGATGGTAATAACCAGCACCTCTCAACTGCTGGTGGACTACAAGAACCAGCTAGCCGGTGAAGGGTTTTCCCTCTAATCTTCTGTGCGTGAGATCTGATCGGCGAGTCTCGTGCCGCTTTCTCCGTACAACCCAGGCGCGCGGCAGAGCGCGGTCCTTGACTTCCGATGACTAGTTCTGAGATCTGGTGCAATTATCGCCGATTTTCACCTCCAGGAATATCTCTTCTCCCGTGACGGGGACTTGCCCCAACATGATCGCCACGCGATCAGAGTTTACAGATACAGACCGCGCGTCCGCGGGGACAGATCCAGAAATAAAGATCACATGCTAAAGCAATGGCGGTCTATTTGGGAGGCATGGGGGCCCCTGACATCACCATAGGGCCACACATAACCTTCACTGGATGTAATAGTACAGAGGAGCCACCATAGAGGCTGAAGTCTGGGAAAACAAGGGACTGAGATCCGTGCCATTGTATTCCCTGTACACATCAATGCCCCTCCCCCCCATTACTGGCAGCGGGGGTCCCAGGGTGGCACAACAAGGGCTGCATGTTGGTGGGGCCCCTGAGCGCCCCACCCAGCCACCCCTTCTACCTATCATTGTTATCATTCCCACCCCCAACTAGCTGCTCGTAGAATCCTGGAGATAGACTTCAGTGGACCACATTGCAGCCTTTAAGCAATGGCGCCCCCTCTGTCCACAACTATTCACACTAAGGGGTCTGTTTATAAAAAGTATTTGCACAGCCTTTATGAATAACCCCCCAAATTTGGTCTCATAAGTGTATTTTTCATCTTCATCAGCTCCATCTAGTGGCCACAATGCAGTGTTTTCTTGAAAAACCTCATTCAGGGAAATACTGCATTGTGGCCACTAGATGGCGCTGACGATCTTAAAAAAATAAACATTACAGGGATTATTTGCCGATGGCTGTGCCAATGCTGTAGGAGCTGCACCACAAATTTAAGTGTATTTTCCCATGTTCATCAGCTCCATCTAGTGGCCATAGTGCAGTGTTTTCTTGAAATACCTGAATCAGTGGAAATACCGCATTATGGCCACTAGATGGAACTGATGAACACGAGAAATAACCAATTACGGGATTATTTGCTGTAACAATCCCACCACACATTTTTCTATAAATAGACCTCCTAAATGAAATAGACTCAAATATACCCAAAATACATCCTTAAGATTTCTCACCGTTGTTTTTAGGCTTTTATTTTTGTCCTGTGCACGGCCCCCATCCTCCAGACATGTCCACTGACAAAAAATGTGTTAGTTTTCATTTCATTCGTTTTTTTTTGTTTCTTTTTTTATAATTATTAATTTTTATTATTATTATTGTTATTTATTATTTTTAATTTTGTTCCGTTCCACTTGTTTAGATGCGACATTCGTTATTTCGGATAATTCGTATTCATTAGGCTCAGTTCCCACTGGGGCAACGCGAGTTCCAGCGCGACTTTTGGAGGCAACTTGGACGCGACTTGAGTATGAATAACAGCGCGACTTGGGGCGACTTACAACACGACTTTAAGTCGCCCCAGGCCAGGCGACTTTGGCCCGTGGCCAATCAGAGAATAATCAGCTCTCGAGGGGGAACTCCACGCCAAATTTTAAATAAAAAAACCGGCATGGGTTCCCCGTCCAGGAGCATACCAGTCCCTTAGGTCTGGTATGGATTTAAGGGGAACCCCCTACGCTGTTTTTTCGGCGTAGGGGGTTCCCCTTAAATCCATACCAGACCCTTATCCGAGCACGCAGCCTGGCCGGTCAGGAAAGGGGGTGGGGACGAGCGAGCGCCCCCCCCTCCTGAACCGTACCAGGCCGCATGCCCTCAACATGGGGGGTGGGTGCTTTGGGGAAGAGGGGCGCCCTGCGGCCCCCCCACCCCAAAGCACCTTGTCCCCATGTTGATGAGGACAAGGGCCTCTTCCCGACAACCCTGGCCGTTGGTTGTTGGTGTCTGCGGGCGGGGGGATTATCGGAATCCGGGAGCCCACTTTAATAAGGGGGCCCCAGATCCCGGCCCCCCACCCTATGTGAATAAGTATGGGGTACCCCTACCCATTCACCTGGGGAAAAAAAGTGTCAATAAAAAAAAAACACACTAGACAGGTTTTTAAAGTAATTTATTAATCAGCTCCGGGGATCTTCTTCCGACTTCCCCGCTCTGTTCGGCCTCTTCTCCCGCTCTGTCCGGCCTCTTCTCCCGCTCTCCGGCCTCTTCTCCCGCTCTCCGGCCTCTTCTCCCGCTCTCTCCGGCCTCTTCTCCCGGTGTCCGGCCTCTTCTCCCGCTCTCCGGCCTCTTCTCCCACTCTCCGGCCTCTTCTCCCACTCTCCGGCCTCTTCTCCCGCTCTCCGGCCTCGTCTCCCGCTCTTCTGCCGGCTCCTCCGCTATCTTCTTGCAGCTCTTTTACTAGCGGAGGAGCCCGGTCTCCTCCGTCCTTCTTCCCTCTTCTCTCTTCCCTCTTCTTTCATTGTTGACACGACGCTCTCTCCCGCTGTAATGCCGTGTGAGCGCTGCGCGATGACTTATATAGGAATGGGGCGGGGTCACCGGGTGATGTCACTGGTGGCCCCGCCCCTTATGATGTTGGGTCCCCGAGGCATGCTGGGACTGTGACGTCATACTGGGCGGGTCCACCGTGTGACATCACCCGGTGACCCCGCCCCATTCCTATGTAAGTAATTGCGCAGCGCTCACACGGCATTACAGCGGGAGAGAGCGTTGTGTCAACTAAAGATGCAAGAAGAGGGAAGAGGGAAGAAGGACGGAGGAGACCGGGCTCCTCCGCTAGTAAAAGAGCTGCAAGAAGATAGCGGAGGAGCTGCCCTGGGCACTGGATGATCTTGTCCCGCCACTGATCTGCTCTATTTGTACTAGAACTCCCATAGAGCTGAATGTGTCTGCAGGAAGATGGGTCGTCCATCTCAGGGTGAGCAGGAAAGGGCGGCTACCTTCACATAGACGGGGGAGGGGTGGGGACATGGAGAACGAATGTAGTCACTCTAGAACAAGAAGTCGGGAATAGAAGGGAAAAGCTGAGGGATGAGAGAGAGAAGAAACATTCCACTGATTTATTTTATTATAAAGTCCCTGTACAGCAGAGCTCAGACTGGGAGAAGATGAAACAACACAAGGAACCAATCAGTTCATGTTCTGACAAGAAGCATGCTGATAGGAGGAGACAGAAGAGTGACAGAGAGCTGAGTTCATCAGTCTGCTGCTTCTTCTTTCACTGTCCAATCACAGGCTGGGGGAGGGACAAGAACTGTAATGCCTCGTACACACGATTGGAATTCTCATCAGAAAAAACACGTTTTTTCCAACGGAATTCCGACGGAATTCCACTCAAGCTGTGTTGCCTACACACGGTCACACCACACCAACACACGTTCGACAGCACTATAAAAGGGAAGTTTAATGCGTCCGAGCATGCGTCGAATTGTTTCCGAGCATGCGTGGGAATTTTGCGTGTCGGAATTGCCTACACACGATCGGAAAATCCGATAGAAAGGTTTTTCCGTCGGAAAAATAGAGAACAGGTTCTCAATCCAAAGTCCGTTAGAAATTCTGACAGAAAAAGACCGTTGGGCGTACACACGGTCGGAAAATCCGATGAAAAGCTCCCATCGGACTGTTTCCATCGGAAATTCCGACCGTGTGTACGCCGCATTAGTGTTACTGAAAGGCAACACAGAAAAATTCAGCCTCCTCCGCCGCCAGGCAGGGCGGTTCTGTGTGGCAGAGCTGTGTAAATCTCAGGACTGCATTGACAGGAATCCAAATCCGTTGGCAGGTAAGGCAGATCTCACCTATTTATATGATTGGTGCGTTTAGCTGTTTGCCCGGAGTCCTGACAGTCCACCTTCCTCTATCGGAGGCGATCAAAAAATTGGGTCCCTGAAAGAGTCCATCGATATATTCCAGCAATGTGCGGCACGTGGCGTGTACGGGGGATGGGAGGAAGGGGGGATTGACGTCCGCCATGTTATATAATCCTGGCTTTCTCCATGTGATCCTATCATATGAAACACTCGGCAAATCCTCTTCCCACCTAATCCGCCGCGTGCCGGGCAAATCCCGCTGTGCCGACATCTTATACATCCCCATCTGGGTGACACGGGGAGGGGAAGACTGACAACTCTGGTACACCTGAGCCTCCTCCCCATTCACTCCACCGTTCACCCCACCATTCACCCAACCATTCACCCCGCCATTCACCCCGCCATTCACCCAACCATTCACCCCGCCATTCACTCGACCATTCACCCCCCTGTTCACCCCGCCATTCACCCAACCATTCACCCCGCCATTCACCCGACCATTCACCCCCCTGTTCACCCCGCCATTCACCCGACCATTCACCCCCCCGTTCACCCCGCCATTCACCCCCCCTGTTCACCCTGCCATTCACCCAACCATTCACCCCCCTGTTCACCCCGCCATTCACCTGACCATTCACCCCCCTGTTCACCCCGCCATTCACCCAACCATTCACCCCGCCATTCACCCGACCATTCACCCCCCTGTTCACCCCGCCATTCACCCGCCATTCACCCCCCTGTTCACCCTGCCATTCACCCAACCATTCACCCCCCTGTTCACCCCGCCATTCACCTGACCATTCACCCCCCCGTTCACCCCGCCATTCACCCCCCTGTTCACCCTGCCATTCACCCAACCATTCACCCCCCTGTTCACCCCCTGCCATTCACCCGACCATTCACCCCCCTGTTCACCCTGCCATTCACCCAACCATTCACCCCCCTGTTCACCCCGCCATTCACCTGACCATTCACCCCCCTGTTCACCCCGCCATTCACCCAACCATTCACCCCCCTGTTCACCCCGCCATTCACCCTGCCATTCACCCCCCTGTTCACCCCGCCATTCACCCAACCATTCACCCCGCCATTCACCCTGCCATTCACCCCCCTGTTCACCCCGCCATTCACCCAACCATTCACCCCGCCATTCACCCGACCATTCACCCCCCTGTTCACCCCGCCATTCACCCAACCATTCACCCCGCCATTCACCCTACCATTCACCCCCCTGTTCACCCCGCCATTCACCCAACCATTCACCCCGCCATTCACTCCGCCATTCACCCCCCTGTTCACCCCCTGCCATTCACCCGACCATTCACCCCGCCATTCACCCGACCATTCACCCCGCCATTCACCCCCCTGTTCACCCCGCCATTCACCCCACCATTCACTCCACCCTTCACCCCGCCATTCACCCCGACATTCACCCAACCATTCACCCCGCCATTCACTCCACCGTTCACCCCGTCGATCATACCACCATTCACTCCGCCATTCACCCCGCCATTCACTCCACTGTTCATCTCAGACATAATTCCGTCTTCTCAGAAGAGGAAATCTGGCAGAACCTCCATACATCACTTGCAGAATAAAAAGGTTTTAGTAATAGTCACATCAATAGAGCCTGACCTCCATCTTACTCCACCCAAGACTAAATCAGGAAAGGATCCCCCTACCGGGGTCACATCAATAGAGCCTGACCTCCATCTTACTCCACCCAAGACTAAATCAGGAAAGGATCCCCCTACCGGGGTCACATCAATAGAGCCTGACCTCCATCTTACTCCACCCAAGACTAAATCAGGAAAGGATCCCCCTACCGGGGTCACATCAATAGAGCCTGACCTCCATCTTACTCCACCCAAGACTAAATCAGGAAAGGATCCCCCTACCGGGGTCACATCAATAGAGCCTGACCTCCATCTTACTCCATCCAAGACTAAATCAGGAAAGGATCCACCTACTGGGGTCACATCAATAGACCCTGATCTCCATCTTACTCCACCCAAGACTAAATCAGGAAAGGATCCCCCTACGGGGGTCACATCAATAGAGCCTGACCTCCATCTTACTCCACCCAAGACTAAATCAGGAAAGGATCACCCTACCGGGGTCACATCAATAGAGCCTGACCTCCATCTTACTCCACCCAAGACTAAATCAGGAGAGGATCCCCCTACCGGGGTCACATCAATAGAGCCTGACCTCCATCTTACTCCACCCAAGACTAAATCAGGAAAGGATCCCCCTACGGGGGTCACATCAATAGAGCCTGACCTCCATCTTACTCCACCCAAGTCTAAATCAGGAAAGGATCACCCTACCGGGGTCACATCAGTAGAGCCTGACCTCCATCTTACTCCACCCAAGACTAAATCAGGAAAGGATCCCCCTCCCGGGGTCACATCAATAGAGCCTGACCTCCATCTTACTCCACCCAAGACTAAATCAGGAAAGGATCCCCCTCCCGGGGTCACATCAATAGAGCCTGACCTCCATCTTACTCCACCCAAGACTAAATCAGGAAAGGATCCCCCTCCCGGGGTCACATCAATAGAGCCTGACCTCCATCTTACTCCACCCAAGACTAAATCAGGAAAGGATCACCCTACCGGGGTCACATCAATAGAGCCTGATCTCCATCTTACTCCACCCAAGACTAAATCAGGAAAGGATCCCCCTACCGGGGTCACATCAATAGAGCCTGACCTCCATCTTACTCCACCCAAGACTAAATCAGGAAAGGATCCACCTACCGGGGTCACATCAATAGAGCCTGACCTCCATCTTACTCCACCCAAGACTAAATCAGGAAAGGATCCCCCTACGGGGGTCACATCAATAGAGCCTGACCTCCATCTTACTCCACCCAAGACTAAATCAGGAAAGGATCACCCTACGGGGGTCACATCAATAGAGCCTGACCTCCATCTTACTCCACCCAAGACTAAATCAGGAGAGGATCCCCCTACCGGGGTCACATCAATAGAGCCTGACCTCCATCTTACTCCACCCAAGACTAAATCAGGAAAGGATCCCCCTACGGGGGTCACATCAATAGAGCCTGACCTCCATCTTACTCCACCCAAGTCTAAATCAGGAAAGGATCCCCCTACCGGGGTCACATCAGTAGAGCCTGACCTCCATCTTACTCCACCCAAGACTAAATCAGGAAAGGATCCCCCTCCCGGGGTCACATCAATAGAGCCTGACCTCCATCTTACTCCACCCAAGACTAAATCAGGAAAGGATCCCCCTCCCGGGGTCACATCAATAGAGCCTGACCTCCATCTTACTCCACCCAAGACTAAATCAGGAGAGGATCCCCCTCCCGGGGTCACATCAATAGAGCCTGACCTCCATCTTACTCCACCCAAGACTAAATCAGGAAAGGATCACCCTACCGGGGTCACATCAATAGAGCCTGACCTCCATCTACTCCACCCAAGACTAAATCAGGAAAGGATCCCCCTACCGGGGTCACATCAATAGAGCCTGACCTCCATCTTACTCCACCCAAGACTAAATCAGGAAAGGATCCCCCTACCGGGGTCACATCAATAGAGCCTGACCTCCATCTTACTCCACCCAAGACTAAATCAGGAAAGGATCACCCTACCGGGGTCACATCAATAGAGCCTGATCTCCATCCTACTCCACCCAAGACTAAATCAGGAAAGGATCACCCTACCGGGGTCACATCAATAGAGCCTGACCTCCATCTTACTCCACCCAAGACTAAATCAGGAAAGGATCCCCCTCCCGGGGTCACATCAATAGAGCCTGACCTCCATCTTACTCCACCCAAGACTAAATCAGGAAAGGATCCCCCTACCGGGGTCACATCAATAGAGCCTGACCTCCATCTTACTCCACCCAAGACTAAATCAGGAAAGGATCACCCTACCGGGGTCACATCAATAGAGCCTGACCTCCATCTTACTCCACCCAAGACTAAATCAGGAAAGGATCACCCTACCGGGGTCACATCAATAGAGCCTGACCTCCATCTTACTCCACCCAAGACTAAATCAGGAAAGGATCACCCTACCGGGGTCACATCAATAGAGCCTGACCTCCATCTTACTCCACCCAAGACTAAATCAGGAGAGGATCACCCTACCGGGGTCACATCAATAGAGCCTGACCTCCATCTTACTCCACCCAAGACTAAATCAGGAAAGGATCACCCTACCGGGGTCACATCACTAGAGCCTGACCTCCATCTTACTCCACCCAAGACTAAATCAGGAAAGGATCCCCCTACCGGGGTCACATCAATAGAGCCTGATCTCCACACTACTCCACCCAAGACTAAATCAGGAAAGGATCCCCCTACCGGGGTCACATCAATAGAGCCTGACCTCCATCTTACTCCACCCAAGACTAAATCAGGAAAGGATCACCCTACCGGGGTCACATCACTAGAGCCTGACCTCCATCTTACTCCACCCAAGACTAAATCAGGAAAGGATCCCCCTACCGGGGTCACATCAATAGAGCCTGACCTCCATCTTACTCCACCCAAGACTAAATCAGGAGAGGATCCCCCTACTAGGGGTCATATCAATAGAGCCTGATCTCCATCTTACTCCACCCAAGACTAAATCAGGAAAGGATCACCCTACCAGGGTCACATCAATAGAGCCTGACCTCCATCCTACTCCACCCAAGACTAAATCAGGAAAGGATCCCCCTACCGGGGCCACATCAATAGAGCCTGACCTCCATCTTACTCCACCCAAGACTAAATCAGGAGAGGATCCCCCTACTAGGGGTCATATCAATAGAGCCTGATCTCCATCTTACTCCACCCAAGACTAAATCAGGAAAGGATCCCCCTACCGGGGTCACATCAATAGAGCCTGACCTCCATCCTACTCCACCCAAGACTAAATCAGGAAAGGATCCCCCTACCGGGGCCACATCAATAGAGCCTGACCTCCATCCTACTCCACCCAAGACTAAATCAGGAAAGGATACCCCTCCCGGGGTCACATCAATAGAGCCAGACCTCCATCCTACTCCACCCAAGACTAAATCAGGAAAGGATCCCCCTACCGGGGTCACATCAATAGAGCCTGACCTCCATCTTACTCCACCCAAGTCTGCAGCATCATGTGGTAATGCCCTGCCATGCATTAGGATGGGGCCCCCACCTCCGGTCAGTTGCGGTGCATTGCAATTGCCGGGCGGTCATAATACGATGTATGTTTCGGGTGTGATTGAAATTTCATTGTGAATCTGATCGGCGTCCAGAACCATTTATGAGGACGACGTGGGCGGCTTCCAGGGACCGATCCTCCGGGAATGTCCTTGGAAATGAAGGAGCGGCTGGCAGGGATGGCGGCTGGCAGGGATGGCGGCTGGCAGGGATGGCGGCGCGGGTAATGATCTACGGCGATATGGAAACGCTGCGATCGGGAGGGAAGATCACAGTCAGGTCCCCCGGCTGAGAGCTATAAACGCGTTTTCGTTTGCCGCTCCCGTCGCTCCTCATTACCCGGCCCGGCAATTAGCGCATTCTGTTAATGTTCGTTTCTAATCTCCATCCGTCTAAATTGTCGCTTTTCTCGGGAACTCGGAAAGGAAACATTATATTAATCGGCTCCCGCTGCTCCCTGCGTATGAAGAAGGCCAGGAACACGACCTCAGCCGTATGTCAACATGGCCGCCATGTTGGGGCAGACTGAGGTCATTCTTCTATCGCCACTCAGCCCAGGGGATGGGGCAGAGAGACCACTGATTACTAGTCAGGAAATAAAGATTCTGTCTTTAAAGGCGTACATCCCAAAAATATCAGATTATGGTAAAGCCCAATCAACCCTTCAGATTGAAGTCTGCAGAGAAGGACATTTGATCTCTGTGTGGAAGCAGTGGTCTCTCTGCAGAGGACCGACACACTTTCTGCTGAGTCAGGGCTAAAGGCCAGCAATTGGCAAAGCTCACGTCGTTCCCAGTTGAATGGACTGATTATCTCGACTGAGCAACTCAGATCTCCATCCTCTCTCTCTCTCTCTCTCTCTCTCCCTGTATTCTCTCCTTGTATTCTCTCTCTCTGTCTCTCTCTCTCTCTATTCTCTCCCTTTATTCTCTCCCTCTATTCTCTCCTTCTACTCTCTCTCTCTTCTCTCTCTTTTTCTCTCCCTCTATTATCTTCCTCTTTCTATTCTCTCCTTGTATTCTCTCCCTCTATTCTCTCCTTGTATTATCTCTCT
>CM053032.1:1870000-1892500 GCA_028564925.1 Lithobates sylvaticus | reverse complement strand
TCTCTCCCTGTATTCTCTCCCTGTGTCTCCCGGTATTCTCTCCCTGTGTCTTCCTGTATTCTCTCCCTGTGTCTCCCGGTATTCTCTCCCTGTGTCTCCCGGTATTCTCTCCCTGTGTCTCCCTGTATTCTCTCCCTGTGTCTCCCGGTATTCTCTCCCTGTGTCTTCCTGTATTCTCTCCCTGTGTCTCCCGGTATTCTCTCCCTGTGTCTCCCGGTATTCTCTCCCTGTGTCTCCCTGTATTCTCTCCCTGTGTCTCCCGGTATTCTCTCCCTGTGTCTCCCTGTATTCTCTCCCTGTGTCTTCCCGTATTCTCTCCCTGTGTCTTCCCGTATTCTCTCCCTGTGTCTCCCTGTATTTTCTCCCTGTGTCTTCCCGTATTCTCTCCCTGTGTCTTCCCATATTCTCTCCCTGTGTCTCCCTGTATTTTCTCCCTGTGTCTTCCCGTATTCTCTCCCTGTGTCGTCCCATATTCTCTCCCTGTATTCTCTCCCTGTGTCTCCCCGTATTCTCTCCCTGTGTCTTCCTGTATTCTCTCCCTGTGTCTTCCCGAACTCTCTCCCTGTGTCTCCCCGTATTCTCTCCCTGTGTCTCCCCGTATTCTCTCCCTGTGTCTTCCTGTATTCTCTCCCTGTGTCTTCCCGTATTCTCTCCCTGTGTCTTCCCGTATTCTCTCCCTGTGTCTCCCCGTATTCTCTCCCTGTGTCTCCCTGTATTCTCTCCCTGTGTCTTCCTGTATTCTCTCCCTGTGTCTCCCTGTATTCTCTCCCTGTGTCTCCCTGTATTCTCTCCCTGTGTCTTCCCGAATTCTCTCCCTGTGTTGGGCACGGAAGGGTTTATTCAGATGAAGTGCTGCTGCCGTGTTCTCTGCATGTACAGCTGGCCCTGACATGTCAGTCTGATCCTCATGAATATGACATGAGATCTGTGCCGGTGTCAGGTCCCCGCTGACTGCAGGCCGTCCTCTGTGCACCTGCTCCCTTGTGTCCCCTACGGGAGGCCAGAGTGACCGACTTTCTGCCATTTATTATTGATTAGACCTCTGCAAATGTAATTAAAGATGTAGAAAATTTTATTTGGAGCTTTTTATACATGTTGTGTCCTGTGAGATCGTCCCGATATCTGTCCTATGAGCTGGACTAACATTACACTGATATACAATATTTGTGCTTATTGTAAAAAATCCTGAAGTTCACACTCTAGCCTAAGTCCAAGCAGAGCTTCCCAGGGGCCACAGCACATTGGGGACCCTATCAATGGTGGCATTCAGAGCAACCACCTTCTCCTATGATGTGTCTCCACATCGCTGTCCATACCAGCCAGGAACCCCTCCATTACTACCCAACCACTGTCCATACCAGCCAGGAACCCCTTCATTACCGCCCAACCCCTGTCCATACCAGCCAGGAACCCCTCCATTACTGCCCAACCCCTGTCCATACCAGCCAGGAACCCCTCCATTACTGCCCAACCACTGTCCATACCAGCCAGGAACCTCTCCATTACTGCCCAACCACTGTCCATACCAGCCAGGAACCCCTCCATTACTGCCCAACCACTGTCCATACCAGCCAGGAACCTCTCCATTACTGCCCAACCCCTGTCCATACCAGCCAGGAACCCCTCCATTGCTGCCCAACCACTGTCCATACCACCCAGGAACCCCTCCATTACTGCCCAACAACAGTCCATACCAGCCAGGAACCCCTCCATTACTGCCCAACCACTGTCCATACCAGCCAGGAACCTCTCCATTACTGCCCAACCACTGTCCATACCAGCCAGGAACCCCTCCATTACTGCCCAACCACTGTCCATACCAGCCAGGAACCTCTCCATTACTGCCCAACCACTGTCCATACCAGCCAGGAACCCCTCCATTACTGCCCAACCACTGTCCATACCAGCCAGGAACCCCTCCATTACTGCCCAACCACTGTCCATACCAGCCAGGAACCCCTCCATTACTGCCCAACCACTGTCCATACCAGCCAGGAACCTCTCCATTACTGCCCAACCACTGTCCATACCAGCCAGGAACCTCTCCATTACTGCCCAACCACTGTCCATACCAGCCAGGAACCCCTCCATTACTGCCCAACCACTGTCCATACCAGCCAGGAACCCCTCCATTACTGCCCAACCACTGTCCATACCAGCCAGGAACCCCTCCATTACTGCCCAACCACTGTCCATACCAGCCAGGAACCCTCCATTACTGCCCAACCACTGTCCATACCAGCCAGGAACCCTCCATTACTGCCCAACCACTGTCCATACCAGCCAGGAACCCCTCCATTACTGCCCAACCACTGTCCATACCAGCCAGGAACCCCTCCATTACTGCCCAACCACTGTCCATACCAGCCAGGAACCTCTCCATTACTGCCCAACCACTGTCCATACCAGCCAGGAACCTCTCCATTACTGCCCAACCACTGTCCATACCAGCCAGGAACCCCTCCATTACTGCCCAACCCCTGTCCATACCAGCCAGGAACCCTCCATTACTGCCCAACCACTGTCCATACCAGCCAGGAACCTCTCCATTACTGCCCAACCACTGTCCATACCAGTCAGGAACCCCTCCATTACTGCCCAACCACTGTCCATACCAGCCAGGAACCTCTCCATTACTGCCCAACCCCTGTCCATACCAGCCAGGAACCCCTCCATTACTCCATTACCGCCCAACCACTGTCCATACCAGCCAGGAACCTCTCCATTACCGCCCAACCACTGTCCATTCCAGCCAGGAACCCCTCCATTACTGCCCAACCCCTGTCCATACCAGCCAGGAACCCCTCCATTACTGCCCAACCACTGTCCATACCAGCCAGGAACCCCTCCATTACTGCCCAACCACTGTCCATACCAGCCAGGAACCCCTCCATTACTGGCCAACCACTGTCCATACCAGCCAGGAACCTCTCCATTACTGCCCAACCCCTGTCCATACCAGCCAGGAACCTCTCCATTACCGCCCAACCACTGTCCATACCAGCCAGGAACCCCTCCATTACTGCCCAATCACTGTCCATACCAGTCAGGAACCCCTCCATTACTGCACAACCACTGTCCATACCAGCCAGGAACCTCTCCATTACTGCCCAACCACTGTCCATACCAGCCAGGAACCTCTCCATTACTGCCCAACCACTGTCCATACCAGCCAGGAACCCTCCATTACTGCCCAACCACTGTCCATACCAGCCAGGAACCCCTCCATTACTGCCCAACCACTGTCCATACCAGCCAGGAACCTCTCCATTACTGCCCAACCACTGTCCATACCAGCCAGGAACCCCTCCATTACTGCCCAACCACTGTCCATACCAGCCAGGAACCTCTCCATTACTACCCAACCACTGTCCATACCAGCCAGGAACCCCTCCATTACTGCCCAACCCCTGTCCATACCAGCCAGGAACCCCTCCATTACTGCCCAACCACTGTCCATACCAGCCAGGAACCTCTCCATTACTACCCAACCACTGTCCATACCAGCCAGGAACCTCTCCATTACTACCCAACCACTGTCCATACCAGCCAATGACCTCTCCATTACTGCCCAACCACTGTCCATACCAGCCAGGAACCCTCCATTACTGCCCAACCACTGTCCATACCAGCCAGGAACCCCTCCATTACTGCCCAACCACTGTCCATACCAGCTAGGAACCTCTCCATTACTGCCCAACCCCTGTCCATACCAGCCAGGAACCTCTCCATTACCGCCCAACCACTGTCCATACCAGCCAGGAACCCCTCCATTACTGCCCAACCACTGTCCATACCAGCTAGGAACCTCTCCATTACTGCCCAACCACTGTCCATACCAGCCAAGAACCTCTCCATTACTGCCCAACCACTGTCCATACCAGCCAGGAACCCCTCCATTACTACCTAACCACTGTCCATACCAGCCAGGAACCCCTCCATTACTGCCCAACCACTGTCCATACCAGCCAGGAACCCCTCCATTACTACCCAACCACTGTCCATACCAGCCAGGAACCCCTCCATTACTGCCCAACCACTGTCCATACCAGCCAGGAACCCCTCCATTACTGTCCAACCACTGTCCATACCAGCCAGGAACCTCTCCATTACTACCCAACCACTGTCCATACCAGCCAGGAACCTCTCCATTACTGCCCAACCACTGTCCATACCAGCCAGGAACCCCTCCATTACTACCCAACCACTGTCCATACCAGCCAGGAACCCCTCCATTACTACCCAACCACTGTCCATACCAGCCAGGAACCCCTCCATTACTGCCCAACCCCTGTCCATACCAGCCAGGAACCCCTCCATTACTGCCCAACCACTGTCCATACCAGCCAGGAACCTCTCCATTACTACCCAACCACTGTCCATACCAGCCAGGAACCTCTCCATTGCTGCCCAACCACTGTCCATACCAGCCAGGAACCTCTCCATTACTGCCCAACCACTGTCCATACCAGCCAGGAACCCTCCATTACTGCCCAACCACTGTCCATACCAGCCAGGAACCTCTCCATTACTGCCCAACCACTGTCCATACCAGCCAGGAACCTCTCCATTACTACCCAACCACTGTCCATACCAGCCAGGAACCCCTCCATTACTGCCCAACCACTGTCCATACCAGCCAGGAACCCTCCATTACTGCCCAACCACTGTCCATACCAGCCAAGAACCATCCTGACTGGTATGGACAGTGATTGGGCAGTAATGGAGGGGTTCCTGGCTGGTATGGACAGTGGTTGGGCGGTAATGGAGAGGTTCCTGGCTGGTATGGACAGGGGTTGGGCAGTAATGGAGAGGTTCCTGGCTGGTATGGACAGTGGTTGGCTGTGTCACCAACCATTACTACCCAACCACTGTCCATACCAGCCAGGAACCCCTCCATTACTACCTAACCCCTGTCCATACCAGCCAGGAACCTCTCCATTACTGCCCAACCCCTGTCCATACCAGCCAGGAACCCCTCCATTACTGCCCAACCACTATCCATACCAGCCAGGAACCTCTCCATTACTGCCCAACCACTGTCCATACCAGCCAGGAACCTCTCCATTACTGCCCAACCACTGTCCATACCAGCCAGGAACCTCTCCATTACTGCCCAACCACTGTCCATACCAGCCAATGACCTCTCCATTACTGCCCAACCACTGTCCATACCAGCCAGGAACCCCTCCATTACTGCCCAACCACTGTCCATACCAGCCAGGAACCTCTCCATTACTGCCCAACCACTGTCCATACCAGCCAATGACCTCTCCATTACTGCCCAACCACTGTCCATACCAGCCAGGAACCCCTCCATTACTGCCCAACCACTGTCCATACCAGCCAGGAACCTCTCCATTACTGCCCAACCCCTGTCCATACCAGCCAGGAACCTCTCCATTACTGCCCAACCCCTGTCCATACATATAAAAGAAGTGAAGATGTTATCCCAACCAACATTCTGCTCTTCATTAGGCCGGAGATCTTCTTTAATAAAGAGGACCTGCAGAGCGAAGGAACGGCTGAACCTGCAGAGCGAGGAGTAATTAGAGGATTTACCGATCGGCCGGCAGGAGAAGATAAATAGATTCATAAATGGAATTTTCTTCTGTAAAGCGCTCATCGTTCGGCCTTTTCTCTTTGATGACATTTTCACGCTCCATTCCTCCCTCGTCTTTTGTTCACCGGAGCAGATTTACTAGGAAAATATTGTTGGAGCCGCTTGTTGGCTCCTCCGGGACCGCGGCTCATTATTTAGTGGCTGCGTTTTCCTTCGCTGCGCTGCGGTAATGAAAGTCTCCGAGAGCTGGTAGGAGTTTTCCTGCCGGAGTTCACACCTGGGCGTCCTGGAAATACGCACCCAATCGCAACGCGTTTATACGCATTTTGTGGGCAACCCATTCATTTCAGTCGGCTGTCCTACACCCGACAAACGCGTCAATCTGGCTCCTGTAGCTTTGTCCACGTGGAAGTACGCGCGTCTTCTTGCTGCGTTTTGCGTGCCATTAACAAGTTTTTGCGTGTTTTGCGTGGTTTTTGCGTGTTTCAAAAAAACGCGCTCAGATGTGAGCGTGAAATCGATCGATGAAACCTTCCTATGTCCTTATTAAAGAAACACTCCGCCTTCAGAACCTTTTATTTTTATTTTGGATGGAACGGTAATGGAGGTTGGAGCCCCTGACAGGTTTCTACTGGATAGTCATTCAGACGGATGGGAAATCCAAAATGTGACAGAATAGGAATAGAGGGGAAATCTTTCATTGGGGACACTGGGGCCAGTGACAACTAAGAGGGGATTTCCTCTCACTTCCTATTCTGTCTGCAGGACAGGAACTGAAGGGAACCCCCCCCCCCCCCCAGAGAGAACAAAGAGAGCAAAAAGAAAAACTGACTCTATTAAAATTCAATGCAGAAGTAACTTTATTATTCTGGACAAATGAACATAGACTCCCTGCCTGGGTCCATCTCCAGTGATGCGTTTTACCCACAAGACTGTGAGGAGAGGAAGGATATTATACAATGATGATGCTGATGGTAACAACACTTCAAATGGATACACTCTATAATAACAATGCAACTCATAATATAATAATAACATACTTGCTGGGTGGGTATTGCTGGGTGGGTATTGCTGGGTGAGTATTGGTGGGTGGGTATTGTGCTGGGTGAGTATTGCTGGGTGAGTATTGCTGGGGGAGTATTGCTGGGTGAGTACCAGGTGAGGAGGGGGTGGGGTGATGGGGGGATCTCAGGGGGGATCCAGGTGAGGAGGGGGAGTGGTGATGGGGGGATCTCAGGGGGGATCCAGGTGAGGAGGGGTGAGGGGGGGGATTGTGGGGAGAACCAGGTGAGGAGGGGGAGGGGTGATGGGGGTATCTTGGGGGGAACCAGGTGAAGAGGGGGAGGGGTGATGGGGGTATCTCAGGGGGATCCAAGTGAGGAGGGGGAGGGGGGATGGTGGTATCTTGGGGGGAACCAGGTGAGGAGGGGGAGGGGTGATGGGGTATCTCAGGGGGGATCCAGGTGAGGAGGGGGAGGGGGGTGAGGGGGGTATCTTGGGGGGAACCAGGTGAGGAGGGGGAGGGGTGAGGGGAGGGTGACTGTCCCCTTGAAGGAGAATTTTCCATAAGCCGGGGGTTTATGTTTTGCTCTCCCGCCGCTGCAGACGGTATTTTTCTCATTTCGCACCTTTTCTGATTTCCTGGCCGCGCTCATTTATCAAAGTCAGCAGAACTGGGCCAGGAATGGCGGTGTAATCCGCCCGGGGAGAGGATCCGGCATTGTGTGTACAGCGCACCGGCTGCTGCTTATCTCATCATATAGAATATATATATATACAGTATATACCGCTCAGGTTTTGCTCATCTCTGCCTGAAAAGAACCTTCCATTCAGAGGCTGATGAGTTTCAGCACAAATGGAGGAAAAGCTTCACCTGATAATAGATTGGAAAGTGACGCTCTCACTTTTCCATATTTTCCAAAATATTAGTCCCCCGATCGCACCACCTCCGCCCAAGGGCCACGCCCACCTTCTCACCCAGATCACACCTACAGGTGGCCCTACCCCTAAATATGAAGAAACTGCCCACTGGGGGCTCTGATCCCCTCCATTAATTCCTGGCATGCTCAGTAACTCAGATAATGGTTATCAAGACACAGCCCCATCCAGACACAGCCCGGGACACAGCCCGGGACACAGCGCCATCGGGACACTGCCCGGGACACAGCCCCATCCGGACACAGCCCGGGACACAGCTACATCGTGACACAGCCCGGGACACAGCTACATCGTGACACAGCCCGGGACACAGCTACATCGTGACACAGCCCGGGACACAGCTACATCGTGACACAGCCCTGGACACAGCCCAGGACACAGCCCCATCGGGGCACAGCCCAGGACACAGCCCGGGACACAGCCAGAGACACAGCCTGGGACACAGCGACATCGGGACACTGCCCGGGACACAGCCCCATCGGGACACTGCCCGGGACACAGCCCCATCGGGACACAGCCCCATCAGGACACTGCCCGGGACACAGCCCCATCGGGACACAGCCCAAAACACTGCCCGGGACACAGCCCCATCGGGACACTGCTCGGGACACAGCCCCATTGTGACACAGCCCTGGACACAGCCCAGGACACAGCCCCATCGGGACACAGCGCCATCGGGACACAGCCCAGGACACAGCCCCATCGGGACACAGCCCCATCGGGACACAGCTCGGGACACAGCGCCATCGGGACACAGCCCGGGACACAGCGCTATCGGGACACAGCCCGGGACACAGCCCGGGACACAGCCCCATCGGGACACAGCCCCGGACACAGCCCCTTTGGGACACAGCCCCTTTGGGACACAGCCCCGGACATAGGCCCATCGGAACACAGCCCCATCGGGACACAACCCGGGACACAGCCCCATCGGGACAGAGCCCAGGACACAGCCCCATCGGGACACAGCCCCATCGGGACACTGCTCGGGACACAGCCCCATCGTGACACAGCCCGAGACACAGCCCGGGACACAGCTACACCGTGACACAGCCCTGGACACAGCCCAGGACACAGGCCAGGACACAGCCCGGGACACAGCGCCATCGGGACACAGCCCTGGACACAGCCCCATCGGGACACAGCCCAGGACACAGCCCCATCGGGACACAGCCCGAGACACAGCTCGGGACACAGCGCCATTGGGACACAGCCCCATCGGGACACAGCCCCATCGGGACACAGCCCCGGACACAGCCCCATCGGGACACAGCCCCGGACACAGCCCCATCGGGACACAGCCCCATCGGGACACAACCCGGGACACAGCCCCATCGGGACAGAGCCCAGGACACAGTGCCATCGGGACACAGCGTCATCAAGAAAAAAGTGCCATCGGGACACAGCCCAGGACAGTTGTGGAAACATCTCAAAGATGATCAGTGGAAACAGGATGCACCTGAGTTCAGTGTTGGGTGTCATGGTGAAGGCTGTTATACTTATGTGTATGGGAGGAGCCTGTGATACTTATGTACATGGGGGAGGAGTCTGTGATATGTATGTACATGGGAGGAGCCTGTGATACTTATGTACATGGGAGGAGTCTGTGATACTTATGTACATGGGAGGAGTCTGTGATACTTATGTACATGGGAGGAGCCTGTGATACTTATGTACATGGGAGGAGCATGGGAGAAGCCTGTGATACTTATGTTCATGGGAGGAGCCTGTGAATACTTATGTTCATGGGAGGAGTCTGTGATACTTATATACATAGGAGGAGCCTGTGATACTTATGTGCATGGGAGGAGCCTGTGATACTTATGTACATGGGAGGAGTCTGTGATACTTATGTACATGGGAGGAGCCTGTGATACTTATGTGCATGGGAGGAGTCTGTGATACTTATGTACATGGGAGGAGCCTGTGATACTTGTGTATATGGGAGGAGCCTGTGATACGTATGTACATGGGATTTTTTTCCTTTTTTATTTTTAATAAATTTGCAAAGTTTTTTTGTATACAAACTTTTTTTATTAATGGAATTATGGTGGTACAAGAGAAATATCAGATATCAGATATACATAAAGTGATACATTGTAAACATGTAGTCAATAGGTTATAAAACAGAATTGTAATGAAGAAATGACAAATCTTCCATACAGAAATAGAAATTCGGTATTATTAATACACTTTTGATATCAGGTTGTTTTTCGGTTTGTGGTTTAATCGGAAAAAAAAGGGGGCATTTTAAATCATAAAGAGATATTTTGTATTTCTATCAATAATATGAAATTAATTGTCTATGGATTGAAATAAAATATGAGAATGTTCAAACCAGGGATCCCATTTTTATTGTCATTATGGGGGATTGTTTGAAGAATTTTGAGGAAAATAATGAATTTGATCCATTTTGGAATAAGGCTGTAACATAAAAATGTGGAAAAAGTGAAGCTCTGTGAATACTTTCCGGATGCACCATCACTGGTATCTGAATCCTGCTAAATAATTTTCCTAAAACATTCCCTGACACCCAGCCCTGTCCTCTCTAATGGACAGATTCCTGTGGCCAGGGCTCGTGGTCTGACTCAGAAGCACTGTGAAAAGCCTGCTGAGTCCGGCTGCAATGTCCTTTTTTTGGGGGGATTTCCTGACGCCGGCGCGGTGCTGTGTTTTATGTCGTGATTAGTCGTTCCCTCTTTTATCACACATAAGATCCAGAGATTGGCATTTAGAAAAGATTTTTGTTCCCTGGGATGTTCTGCAGCAGCTGCGCCGCTCTGCGCCCCGTCCGATGCGAGGCAGCGCCGTCCGATCCGAGGCAGCGCCGTCCGATGCGAGGCAGCGCCGTCCATTCCGAGGCAGCGCCGTCCGATCCGAGGCAGCGCCGTCCGATCCGAGGCAGCACCGTCCGATCCGAGGCAGCGCCGTCCGATGTGAGGCAGCGCCGTCCGATCCGAGGCAGCGCCGTCCGATCCGAGGCAGCGCCGTCCGATCCGAGGCAGCGCCGTCCGATCCGAGTCAGCGCCGTCCGATCCGAAGCAGCGCCGTCCGATCCGAAGCAGCGCCGTCCGATCCGAAGCAGCGCCGTCCGATCCGAGGGCAGCGCCGTCCGATCCGAGGCAGCGCCGTCCGATCCGAGGGCAGCGCCGTCCGATCCGAGGCAGCGCCGTGCGATCCGAGGCAGCGCAGTGTTTAGCCGGATTTAACATTTAGGTCAGGGGGTCCCCTGTTCTCACACCTCCATCTCTGAGTAAAATGTTAATTATGATAAATGTGTGCGCAGACAACGCCGCCGCTGCCGCTGCCGCGCCCGCTAGCATCCGAGCGACCTTAAATAAAACATATTCCGAGGAGAGCGGCCAGGAGGGGCCGATAGGGGAGCGCCGGGGACCCTGACAGCGCTAAAAGCATAATGTATCCTGGCAGGAAGGGGCTCTGCAATATTTATCACGGCTCTTCGCTGGCGGCAATCTCTAAGCCGGGGAGAGGGGGGGGGCTCCTCGCTATGTCCGCCGCTGAGCGCCCTGAGCGCTCCGGACTGAAGGGAAACATTGAGGTCAATGGGGGCCACCAACCGCCGACATAAAATGTTTTTTATTTGGAAAAATTGTCACCAGTCCCTTCCCCTTGCCCTGAGTGCCCCCATCCCCCCACCCAGTATAAAATAGATTTTACCAGTCCAACCACCACAACTAAGGACTGGTAGGCTGCAATATATTACACTTTTTTTAAATTTTTTATATAGATACATTGTAAAGTGATTGTAAACCCTCCATATATGTAGAGCAGTGACCGGCCTCAAGTGATACACAGAGATTGTACAAATCCACCTACATACGTTGTACCTGTTTATCTGCAGCCCTCCCTCCTCTACAGCCGTCCAAAGCCTAGAATTTACACAGCATTGCTGAGCTTCAGAAGGTGGGGAGAGGGATCTGATATCACACACTGCACAGCATAGAGCAGAGAAGCTGAGTGTAATCTGAGACCTGAGTGGAGGGAATGAACACACACCTCCTTCTGCACAGCCTCATAGGGAAACATGTACTGCTGAGGCTGCCAATCACAGGCTGTGTGCAGTAGCTCCTCTCCCCCATCCCTCTGGATCCCTCTGGATTTGGAAGTGACTCCTGCAGAAAGCAGAGGAAGGAGGCAGCAGACAGAAATCACACTCAGTGCTTTGGGATGAGGTAAGTAAACACTATAGAGGGATATGTTTTGTTCATATTTCAGTTTACAACCACTTTAATGTGATATTAAAACCAGAAATGTACCATATTGCAGCTTACCGATCATTAGATGTGGCGGCTGCATTAGTTTTTTTTTCTTTTAGGCTTTTCCCTCCCTGTTTTCACCTGGTGATCTGGCCAGTAACTCTCCTCCTGTATTAAAGTGCCCCCCCCCCCACTCTGGATGAAGGAGCAGAGGGGGCACCTTTGGACAGCAGAATTGTCAGTCTGGGGGAGGGGAGTGTTAGATGGATTAGCAGATTTAAATACGCTAAAAAATTTAAGCCAAACTCCGGGGGGGTATAAGACTGGAGGGAGGGGCCAGGGGGAGGAAATAAGACTGGAGGGAGGGGCCAGGGGGGATATAAGACTGGAGGGGGGTCCAGGGGGGATATAAGACTGGAGGGAGGGGCCGGGGGGATATAAGACTGGAGGGAGGGGCCAGGGGGAGGATATAAGACCGGGGGGATATAAGACTGGAGGGAGGGGCCAGGGGGAGGAAATAAGACTGGAGGGAGGGGCCAGGGGGGATTTAAGACTGGAAGGGGGTCCAGGGGGGATATAAGACTGGAAGGGGGTCCAGGGGGGATATAAGACTGGAGGCAGGGGCCAGGGGGAGGATACAAGACCGGGGGGATATAAGACTGGAGGGAGGGGCCGGGGGGATATAAGACTGGAGGGAGGGGCCGGGGGGATATAAGACTGGAGGGAGGGGCCGGGGGGATATAAGACTGGAGGGAGGGGCCGGGGGGATATAAGACTGGAGGGAGGGGCCGGGGGGGATATAAGACTGGAGGGGGGGTCGGAGGGAGGATTTGAGGAGGTCACCAGGACTGGAAGTGAAGGACGTCACTCAGATCTCTATATTGGGGACACAGAAAGACCCATAAAGGTTCTTAAACCTGAAAATCAAAGTGTCGGCCGGTGTTGGCTCTGAAGGGGAACTCCGCTCCAATAACATTGTTCGGGGAAATGGGAGGAGCTCATCAGATGCAGAAATATAAAGGTTAAGGAAATGGGACCAAAAACACTGAAGATCTCTAATTGTTACAAACTCATCAATAAATGTATCTCTTATTGCTACATATTACCATTTCCTGTATGAGAGGGATCAATATGTGCAGATCAGGCCGGGCTGGGGGCCAGAGAGGCCATTTTATTCTGTTCATCTATCACCCTCCACCCCCATTGTCTGCTGGCACCGCGCTCTGTACACCAGTGGCAATCATAGGCAGAGGACAGGAGAACAGGCAGAGGATAGAAGGACAGACTGACTGCGGGCAGAGGACAGGACAGGCGGACTTCAGGCAGAGGAAAGAAGGACAGGCGGACTGCAGGCAGAGGACAGAAGGACAGGTGGACTGCAGGCAGAGGACAGAAGGACAGGTGGACTGCAGGCAGCGGACAGAAGGACAGGCGGACTGCAAGCGGAAGACAGAAGGACAGACGGACTGCGTACAGAGGACAGAAGGACAGACGGACTGCGTACAGAGGACAGAAGGACAGGTGAACTGCAGGCAAAGGACAGAAGGACAGGCGGGCTTCAGGCAGAGGACAGAAGGACAGGTGAACTGCAGGAAGAGGACAGAAGGACAGGCAGATTGCAGGCAGAGGACAGAAGGACAGGCGGACTTCAGGCAGAGAACAGAAGGACAGGCGGACTTCAGGCAGAGGACAGAAGGACAGACGGACTTCAGGCAGAGGACAGAAGGACAGACGGACTGCGTACAGAGGACAGAAGGACAGGCGGACTGCAGGCAGAGGACAGAAGGACAGGCGGACTGCAGGCAAAGGACAGAAGGACAGGCGGACTGCAGGCAGAGGACAGAAGGACAGACGGACTGCGGGCAGAGGACAGGCGAACTGCGGGCAGAGGACAGGCGGACTGCAGGAAGAGGACAGAAGGACAGGCGGACTGCCGGCAAAGGACAGAAGGACAGGCGGACTGCCGGCAGAGGACAGAAGGACAGGCGGACTGCCGGCAAAGGACAGAAGGACAGGCGGACTGTGGGCAGAGGACAGGCGGACTGCGGGCAGAGGACAGGCGGACTGCAGGCAGAGGGCAGGTGCACTGCAGGCGGAGGTCAGAGAGACAGGCGGACTGCAGGCAGAGGACAGAAGGACAGGCGAACTGCAGGCAGAGGACAGAAGGACAGGCGGACTGCAGGCAGAGGACAGAAGGACAGACGGACTGCGGGCAGAGGACAGGCGAACTGCGGGCAGAGGGCAGGCGGACTGCAGGCGGAGGACAGAAGGACAGGCGGACTGCCGGCAAAGGACAGAAGGACAGGCGGACTGCCGGCAAAGGACAGAAGGATAGGCGGACTGTGGGCAGAGGACAGGCGGACTGCGGGCAGAGGACAGGCGGACTGCAGGCAGAGGGCAGGTGCACTGCAGGCGGAGGTCAGAGAGACAGGCGGACTGCGGGCAGAGGACAGAAGGACAGACGGACTGCGGGCAGAGGACAGAAGGACAGGCGGGCAGAGGACAGAAGGACAGGCGGACAGAGGACAGAAGGACAGGCGGACTTCGGGCAGAGGACAGAAGGACAGGCGGACTGCGGGCAGAGGACAGAAGGACGGGCGGGCAGAGGACAGAAGGACAGGCGGACTGCAATCAGAGGACAGAAGGACAGGCGGACTGCGGGCAGAGGACAGGCAGACTGCGGGCAGAGGACAGGCGGACTGCAGGCAGAGGGCAGGTGCACTGCAGGCGGAGGTCAGAGAGACAGGCGGACTGCGGGCAGAGGACAGAAGGACAGGCGGACTGCGGGCAGAGGACAGAAGGACAGAAGGACAGGCGGACAGAGGACAGAAGGACAGGCGGACTTCGGGCAGAGGACAGAAGGACGGGCGGGCAGAGGACAGAAGGACAGGCGGACTGCAATCAGAGGACAGAAGGACAGGCGGACAGAGGACAGAAGGACAGGCGGACTTGGACAGGGAATGGACATGGCAGATGGTCCCTCTAAATTGTCTTATTATTTTGGCAGAACGATGTGAAGTCGATAAATCTGGTTTCCGCTGCGTCCGTCCGCAGACACGCCACTGAGTGCGAGGATCTAATTGCTGCGAATATCTAATTAGAGTTTGATGCTCAGTTCATCGTCCTCGGGGGGCGCCGCTGTATACAGACCTCCATATGTGACCTGGAAAATTCCTGGAGCCAAATGGACGGCTCATCCAGGCCACAACACGGTGGGAGACCCGGAGATTTACCGCGCATTACGGAGGAAATTTCCATTCGGAATGTATTATTTGAGCTTAGCGGGAGATTTATTATCCCAATAAAGGGGAATTCCAGTTCTGGACGGAGCAGGGAAGGGTGTCAAACTGGTGGCCCTCCAATTGTTGTGGAACTACAAGTCCCATCATGCCTCTGCCTGTGGAGTCATGCTTGTAACTGTCACCCTTGCAATGGGACTTGTAGTTCTGCAACAGCTGGAGGGTCGCCAGCTTTAGACCCTCTTGGTGAGTCCTCAGTTCTCCTCTCTTCCTGTCTGGGTGAACAACTGTCAGTGGTGGGCGCTCCCTCATTTCACAACTGTCACTGAGACTGGAAGTGAAGAAAATCCTCCCCGGTGGGAATGCAAACCAATGAAATGCTGATAAATCCTCCCTCTGACCCCCCCCCCCTTCAGTCTCGCACAGGTGTACCGACTCCTCCCCTTCAGTCTCTCACAGGTGTACCGGCTCCTCCCCTTCAGTCTTGCACAGGTTTACCGGCTCCTCCCCTTCAGTCTCGCACAGGTGTATCGGCTCCTCCCCTTCAGTCTCGCACAGGTGTACCGGCTCCTCCCCTTCAGTCTCGCACAGGTGTACCGGCTCCTCCCCTTCAGTCTCGCACAGGTGTACCGGCTCCTCCCCTTCAGTCTCGCACAGGTGTACCGGCTCCTCCCCTTCAGTCTCGCACAGGTGTACCGGCTCTTCCCCTTCAGTCTCGCACAGGTGTACCGGCTCCTCTCCTGGACTGAAACGGTTTTCTCTGATGACACTGCACACTGTGAGCAATGTGTATTAGAAGCTGCAAAAAGTCATATAGAGGACCGCCTCATTTTCTGTCTACGGGACATCTGGGTTCTCAACCTGCAGCCCTCATGTCCCATGAGGTATTGCAAAGCTGACAGTTGCAAGCATGATCCAAAAGGCAGAGGCATGATGGGACTTGTAGTTTTGCAACAGCTGGAGAGCCACAAGTTGTGCACCCATGAGACCAGACCAGTCCCCATGCACAAGGAGAGAGAGCAGAGTGGTGGGAGGGGCCCAGTAGGTTCCACCCATTACAGGAGGGGGTGGAGACCAGACCAGTCCCCCTGCACAAGGAGAGAGAGAGCAGAGAGGTGGGAGGGGCCCAGTAGGTTCCACCCATTACAGGAGGGGGTGGAGACCAGACCAGTCCCCCTGCATAAGGAGAGAGAGCAGAGGGGTGGGAGGGGCCCAGTAGGCTCCACCCATTACAGGAGGGGGTGGAGACCAGACCAGTCCCCCTGCATAAGGAGAGAGAGCAGAGCGGTGGGAGGGACCCAGTAGGCTCCACCCATTACAGGAGGGGCAGATGGATTCTACAAAATAAATTCTTCATAAATCATCTGCCCTTACTCAATTTGGTCACAGCTAGAAACGTTAAGGGGGGTGGTTTTGAAAAGGGAGAATTGTATCATACTTTTCCTTTCCTGGTGCCTATCCATGGCAGCATACAGATGATAGAGCTCTGCCTTGACTCCTCCCCCAGAACTAGTGAATAGCATAAATTAAAGGCATAGTCCCTCCCCCAACATTCTCCGTAATATAGAATACAGAGGGCGGGAGCGTATGCTGCCATGGATTGGCACCAGGAAAATTATGGTAAGTATGATACAATTTTCAGTTTTCCTGGTGCCTCCATGGCAGCATACAGATGATACATAACTAGCTGACACGGGTGGGAAAATGCCAATAATAAGTATTTTATTTAGAATTGTATCCTGAACTGACCTTCTTCCGAACTCTACAGTCAGGGGAGGGCTGGGCTGGGGGCAGAGTGGCAATTGCCCCCCAGGCCGCCCTAACTTAGGTTGAAAACGGCCGGAGCCTGCCGCTATTTTTACAGCTGCAGCGGTCGGCATCCTGGGAGTTGTAGTCCACATTCAAGCTCCCAAGCAGCGCAGAGGAAACTACAACCCCCAGAGACCAGAGTCTTGTAGGCAGGGTGCCCGTGACTGGCTCGGGCTGTGGGGCTGGGTGCTGGCTTACGCTGACCCCCACATCCCATACACCCCATTTACCCTGCCCCAGTTATCAGGCTGCATTGGATGGGCACTGGTAAAACTGCATTTATGGACACTGGTGAGGCTGAATTGATGGGCACTGATGAGGCGACATTGATGGGCACTGACAGGCTGCATTGAGGGGCACTGGTGAGGCTGCATTGAAAAAACAACTGGGCATGGATGGTGAGCTGAATCGGTGGTTCAATGGGCCACTTGACTGGACTTCCCCCCCCCAGGCCTAAGGCTGCCAGCCCTCCCCTGTCTACAGTCGTGAGAGCCCCCGGATCAATATGGCAGTGCCTGAGAAACGTATGGTGAGAAGACCAGGTGGCGGCCCTGCAAACCGTCTCCAATGAAACATTAGCCCTCGTTGCCCAGGAAGTTGAGACTTCCTTTCGTAGAATGATCATTCATTCGGGATGGAGGCTCCATATTCTTGGCCCTGTAGGCCTTCTGAATCAACTTTACAACCCAAGATGCCAGAGTTCTGATGGAAGCTTCTTTACCTCTGAGTCTCTCAGAGTCTCTGGTGGCTTCTAAATAGGCCCTGAGCACTCTGGAGATGTCCAGCTTGTGACAGGACTCTCAACCTAGGGCCTCGAACCTTCGCCTTCAAGTTGCCAAGAAACCTTCAGGATTTAGAGAAGATCTGTAGAGAAGAGAGGAGCAAAATCCCTCCTGAGATGTGCGAACCTGATCACCACCTACAAGAAACGTCTGACCTCTGTGATCACCAACAACGGTGTACACAGCATTACAGCGGGAGAGAGCGTCGAGTCAACATCGGAAGAACAGAAGAGGGAAGAAGAAGAAGAAGACGACGAAGGAGAAGACCGGGCCAATGCTAGGAAAAGAGCTGGAAGAAGATAGCGGAGGAGCCCGGCAGAAGACACCGGAGAGCACAGAGAAGAACCGGAGACCGGGAGAAGAGGCCGGATAGCGGGAGAAGAACCGGAAAGTGCAGAGAAGTCGGAAGAGACCCCCGAAGTCGGAAGAGACCCCCCGAGCTGCCTAATAAATTACTTTAAAAACCTGTCTAGTGTGCTTTTTTATTGACACTTTTTTTCCCCAGGTGAATGGGTAGGGGTACGATGTACCCCATACTTATTCGCATAGGGTGGGGGGCCGGGATCTGGGGGCCCCCTTATTAAAGGGGGCTCCCCGATTCCGATAAGCCCACCGCCCGCAGACCCCGACAACCAAAGGCCAGGGTTGTCGGGAAGAGGCCCTTGTCCTCATCAACATGGGGACAAGGTGCTTTGGGGTTCCCCAAAGCATCCACCCCCCATGTTGAGGGCACGCGCCCTGGTACGGTTCAGGAAGGGGGGGCGCACGCTCGTCCCCACCCCTTTTCCTGACCAGCCAGGCTGCGCGCTCAGATAAGGGTCTGGTATGGACTTTGGGGGGACCCCCACGCCATTTTTTCGGCGTAGGGGGTTCCCCTTAAAATCCACACCAGGTGACGGGGCTCGCAATGTGTCAATCTCGCTGATAAAAGCGGCGAGATTGACTTCCTTTTCTAGTCCCGTCGTACCTGGAGTCACGTTCAAAATTAACGGACTTTGTCCGTGTGTGAGCAAGTCCGTTCATTCGGAAGTCCATCGTAACTCTGACGAAAGTCCGTTGGGAAGTCCGTCAGACCTAGTCTGCTGGAAAGTCCGGTCGTGTGTGCGCGGCATAAGTCATGTTTTACTTATATTTGGTCTCTATCATATAAAATACACCTATGATAAAAATTACAGACCCTTCATTTCTATGTAAGTGGGCAAAACTTCCACAATCTGCAGGGGAGACGATCGTTATTTTCCCCTCTGTAGCATTTTCAGTTTGTGGCGCTCAGACGCAGTACAGTTCTTCTTGTCTATTTCACACATTGCATCAAAATTTGTTACAATATAATCGTATTTCATCAGAAGTGGCGATATTCTGATTTGTGTTATTTATTTTCTTAAAGGAAGTTTAAAAAAATATTCTTTTTCAGAGTTGCCAAAATAAACAACATTTATTTGGTGAAATCTGAGACTTCCGTTTCCAAAACAGAAAAACGAAAGAAGGATTTTCACAGCGACCGACAAACATCTCCCCCCCCCCCCCCCGACATCTCAGATCTCCGGAAGGTTCCATGTCGCTGATGTCACGCAGTGTTAATGAGGTGTGATGACCGGGATGTTTGGTAAATATATCTTTCCTGCCATCATTGAGTCAGCCGGAACAGAAATCACATCCACAGACAGAATTTTGTTAGTTTGAGAAAAAAAAACGTTCCATCCCGCTCCTTCCAACTGCGGTAAAAAAAGAATGTCGATTTGACACCGCGAACCGTTACAGAATCAAACGTTCCGAAAATCAACATTTTTTCAAAGACTTTCTACTGCTGTATTGTCAACTTTCATTTTCTGGCTTTTTTCCTTTGTTTTCACCTGGTAATCCTGCCAATGAGACGCTTCCTGTTCCAGGTTGTCAGACATTTTTGAACACCACTAATGCCCCGTACACACGGTCGGAAATTCCGACCACAAAATCCATCGGATTTTTTCCGACAGATTTAGTCCGACACTGGTGTTACACACACACGGTCGGACAAAGTTGTTGGAAAATCCGATCATCCTGAACGTGGTGACGTTCGTTGCCTACGACGGGACTACGTAGAGGCTAGTAGCCAATGGCTTTGGTCTTGTAATGTGATCTGAGCATGCGTGGTACTTTGTCCGTCGGAATTCGCTACACACGATCCGAAAAAGTCCGATAGGACTTTGTTGTCGGAAAATTTGAGAGCAGGAGATAAAACTTTGTCCGTCGGAAAATCCGACGGAAAAAGTCCGATGGAGCCTACACACGGTCAGAATTTCCGACAACATTGTCCGATAGGACATTTTCCGTCGGACAATCCGACCGTGTGTATGGGGCATAAGAACTGCACAGGAATTACAGGATTGTGTCATCTCATTGTCTCATAGGTGCTGACTCGGAATAAAAACGTTCGGCAATAAAAACAGAAGTAACTGTTCTACTAAACATGTCTGATGTGAAATGAGATTTGCCACCACTTCCTGTCCTGATATGATAGGTGGGAGGGGCCAGAACTTAGCAAAGTAATAAATGGCTGAAGAATGGATTCTGATGTCATATATGTATCAGCTAATTTGGGGGATGTTATTTCTCCACACTGCTAATCCCAGACAATGCCGGCTGGGTGGGCGTGAAACGACGGGTAAATTTAGGGTGACTGCAGGCGGGCGATGGAGACGCATTCCTGATTTGTGACACCTGTTGTCACTCCCTTCATCTGTTTATTTTACTTGTCTGCTGTTCAAAAAATATCTATAAAAAGTTTCTCTATTCGTGAAGTTGTTAGTGGTTCTCGTTGACACCTGTTACCGCCCGTCACCGCGAGAATTCTCCAAATTCCACCCAAGTATTTGCAGATGCCGGCGTGCAGATCCACAGAGAAGACATTTATATCAGAGGAATGATAACCTGTCCCCGACCGGGAAATATATGAAGATAATTATTTTCCTTATTTATACACCATTCACAGTACACTGAGCCAGAGGAGCTTACACTCTAATGTCCCCTCCCCCCACAGTCACACACTATTATTATTATACATTTATATAGCTCTGACATATACCGCAGCGCTGTACAGAGATCACTGAGCCTGTCACATGAGTCTCTGTACCAGAGGAGCTTACACTCTAATGTCCCCTCCCCCTAGTCACACACTATTATCATTATTATTATACATTTATACAGCTCTGACATATACCGCAGTGCTGTACAGAGAACCCTGAGCCTTTCACATCAGTCTCTTTACCAGAGGAGCTTCTCTACCAGGTGGTGCTGTTTTGCAAGGTGTTGTTGGGTTGGCTCACTCTGCTTTACTCTCAGTTGGAGAAAACATCAAGCCTGGGCTTGTCCTGCAGGCTTCTCCCCCAACCACCATGCAGTGGGTGGGGGGAGACGAAGGTGGAGGCTCTCCAGAGGCACTGAGGCCTTTCCATGTGTTCAAGCTGCAATGGATACTGGGCCTGTCCCTATGCAAGAGGAGTCCTTACCAGTCTTCAAGGATAGAGTGGTGAACAGACTTCGCTGCATTGCTAAGGAGGAACAGAAACTTGCTGTCATGGCAGAAGATCTCAGGAAAAAGAAATCTCTGCACAGTAAGTATGGAAACAGTAAGAGGGAAGTCTCCAAGCTGAAGTCTCTGGAGGAGGCATTGAAAAATCAGGAGAAGTTGGTCGCCTATCTGAAGGAGAGCAGCGGTGTGTTCAGAGAAAAGTGTGAGAATGAGGAGAGATTCCAACAGATGAAGGAAAGTGCCTGTGCCAGTACCAGCCAGAGGGTGGATTCCAGAGCAACGGGGACAGTATGGATGGGGGGTAAGGAAGTGGCTTCACATGGTGGCCCCAGTACTACCCCTGTCTCACGATCTGTCATATCTCAGTCAGTATCTGCCCCTTCCCTCCCCAGCAGCCTGGGTCATCTCAAGAGGAGGTTGAGGAAAATGGCGGATTGCTGCAGGCCATTACAGAAATGGAATCTCCCTTAAGCAGCACCGACTCATCAGATGAGGATCATGATAAAGGAGTGCTTGCTGAAAGTCTATCTCAGTGTGTGGAGGACTTTCCGGAGATTGCAACTGCCAACAGATCCTTGCAATCAGCAGGATTAGCTGGCTTGCAAGGAGTCCCACATGGACACTAACAGTGCAGAGCAGGAATGTCGCATAAACATTGAAACTGCAGAGCAGGCGCGCCGTATGAACGCTGAAACAGCTGGTGTTTTTTCTAAACAGAAGACTTTACTGGATGACGGGACTGCTGGTAATTGTGGTACTTCTGGGACTATGGTGAGCGGGACTGTTGTGGTGGAGGGGAGGAGGGAGGATCAAGTGGAGGGTAATTTACCAAACCCGATTTCAGAGGTTCCTATGCAGCCAGTTAATGTGTCATCTGTCCCAGTTAGGAGTTATGCTAAGGCTGGGTCGGGACAAAGTCATGCTACTGGTGGTGGAAGGGAGCCAGTTGTGCGACTTTCACCTAATACACCTTCTTCCATTAAACACAGGAATGTGGTACAGCTCAGGTGGGAAGGAGGAGGTATTCCACCTATCAGGGGGGAGGTTGTAGATAAGATCCTAGCCGTAGGATTTAAGGCGGAGGATATTTATGCTCTTATCAGTCCGACTGGTTTCTTTGAATATGATTTATCATTTGTGCGTCCCGAATTGCTGGATCTGTTTTGGGAGTGGTATGAGCGTGTATAGGGGGGCCAGCCAGACTGGAAGGGTCTTGTCCCCAAAGTTGTCTCACGTCAGCCCTTGATAAAAATGTGACTATCCTGACAAGGAATGAGTCTATACCCCCCGAGGATTTATGGGTCTGGTTGAGGAGGTTTGGTGAAACATTGTGTCCCCTAAAAAAGATTGTGGATGATAGAGGAATCTGGACGGGTGGGTGGTCAGTGTCAATGAGGTTGAGTGTGTGTGGGAATGTGGTCCAGCATTTGCCCTCCTCTGC
>CM053032.1:1550000-1865000 GCA_028564925.1 Lithobates sylvaticus | reverse complement strand
AAGTTGTTTATGTTTAATAGGAAGTTTGTGTTTATGTTTCAGTATTTCTATTCTAATACATTGTTGCACTTTGTGTTGTGTATTCAGTATACCCTGCACCGAGCAGTGTGTTGTCTGTGTATACAGTGCAGTGTGTTGTCTGTGTATACAGTGCAGTGTGTTGTCTGTGTATACAGTGCATGTTGTGTCTGTGTATACAGTGCAGTGTGTGTCTGTGTATACAGTGCAGTGTGTGTTTGTGTATACAGTGCATGTTGTGTCTGTGTATACAGTGCAGTGTGTGTCTGTGTATACAGTGCATGGTGTGTCTGTGTATACAGTGCAGTGTGTTGTCTGTGTATACAGTGCATGGTGTGTCTGTGTATACAGTGCATGGTGTGTCTGTGTATACAGTGCAGTGTGTGTCTGTGTATACAGTGCAGTGTGTGTCTGTGTATACAGTGCATGTTGTGTCTGTGTATACAGTGCATGTTGTGTCTGTGTATACAGTGCAGTGTGTGTCTGTGTATACAGTGCAGTGTGTTGTCTGTGTATACAGTGCAGTGTGTTGTCTGTGTATACAGTGTCTGTGTATACAGTGCATGTTGTGTCTGTGTATACAGTGCAGTGTGTGTCTGTGTATACAGTGCATGTTGTGTCTGTGTATACAGTGCAGTGTGTGTCTGTGTATACAGTGCAGTGTGTGTCTGTGTATACAGTGCATGTTGTGTCTGTGTATACAGTGCAGTGTGTGTCTGTGTATACAGTGCAGTGTATTGTCTGTGTATACAGTGCAGTGTGTGTCTGTGTATACAGTGCATGTTGTGTCTGTGTATACAGTGCATGTTGTGTCTGTGTATACAGTGCAGTGTGTGTATGTGTATACAGTGCATGTTGTGTCAGTGTATACAGTGCAGTGTGTGTGTCTGTGTATACAGTGCAGTGTGTTGTCTGTGTATACAGTGCAGTGTGTGTCTGTGTATACAGTGCAGTGTGTTGTCTGTGTATACAGTGCAGTGTGTGTCTGTGTATACAGTGCATGTTGTGTCTGTGTATACAGTGCATGTTGTGTCTGTGTATACAGTGCAGTGTGTGTCTGTGTATACAGTGCATGTTGTGTCAGTGTATACAGTGCAGTGTGTGTCTGTGTATACAGTGCAGTGTGTTGTCTGTGTATACAGTGCAGTGTGTGTCTGTGTATACAGTGCAGTGTGTGTCTGTGTATACAGTGCAGTGTGTGTCTGTGTATACAGTGCATGTTGTGTCTGTGTATACAGTGCAGTGTGTGTCTGTGTATACAGTGCATGTTGTGTCTGTGTATACAGTGCAGTGTGTTGTCTGTGTATACAGTGCATGTTGTGTCTGTGTATACAGTGCATGTTGTGTCTGTGTATACAGTGCATGTTGTGTCTGTGTATACAGCGCAGTGTGTGTCTGTGTATACAGTGCATGTTGTGTCTGTGTATACAGTGCATGTTGTGTCTGTGTATACAGTGCAGTGTGTGTCTGTGTATACAGTGCAGTGTGTGTCTGTGTATACAGTGCAGTGTGTTGTCTGTGTATACAGTGCAGTGTGTGTCTGTGTATACAGTGCATGTTGTGTCTGTGTATACAGTGCATGTTGTGTCTGTGTATACAGTGCATGTTGTGTCTGTGTATACAGTGCAGTGTGTGTCAGTGTATACAGTGCATGTTGTGTCTGTGTATACAGTGCATGTTGTGTCTGTGTATACAGTGCAGTGTGTGTCTGTGTATACAGTGCATGTTGTGTCTGTGTATACAGTGCATGTTGTGTCTGTGTATACAGTGCATGTTGTGTCTGTGTATACAGTGCAGTGTGATGTCTGTGTATACAGTGCATGTTGTGTCTGTGTATACAGTGCATGTTGTGTCTGTGTATACAGTGCATGTTGTGTCTGTGTATACAGTGCAGTGTGTTGTCTGTGTATACAGTGCATGTTGTGTTGTCTGACATTTACCCTGCAAAGTGTCTGCATGTGTTCCAGTATTTGTATATGCACCTTGTGTTATCTGTCTTTGTATACATTGTATGTTGTGTTGCCTTGGAAAGTGTGTCTGCTTGTGTACAGCATAACCCAAGTCCTTGTGTGTACAATGTACAGTGCATATGTTGTGTTTCTGTCTTTATTTCTATGTAGGATGGTTAGATTGTTTATGTTGAATTTAGTGTGTGTGTGTAGTGTGTACAGTGTGTGTATACTGTGTGTGTATATTTATGTGGTGTGTACAGTGTGTGTATGTATGTGGCGTGTACAGTGTGTGTATGTATGTGGTGTGTACAGTGTGTGTGTATGTGGTGTGTACAGTGTGTGTGTATGTGGTGTGTACAGTGTGTATGTATGTGGTGTGTACAGTGTGTGTGTATGTGGTGTGTACAGTGTGTATGTATGTGGTGTGTACAGTGTGTATGTATGTGGTGTGTACAGTGTGTGTATGTATGTGGTGTGTACAGTGTGTGTGTATGTGGTGTGTACAGTGTGTATGTATGTGGTGTGTACAGTGTGTGTATGTGTGTGTGTGTTACTGTGTGTATGTGTGTGTATGTGTGTGGTTGTTTGTGGTTTGTACAGTGTGTGTATATGTTGTGGTGTGTACAGTGTGTGTGTATGTGTATGTGGGTGTGTTGTTGGGTTTGTGGTGTGTGTATGGTGTGGTGTGTAGGGTGTGTGTGGGGTGTAGTGTGTATGTTGTTTGTGTGTGGTGGGGTTGGGGTTGTGTACTGTGGGGATGGGGTGTGTTGTGTGTTGGGGGTGTGTGTGTTTTGTGGGGTTGTTTGTGTGTGTTGTTGGTGGGGTGTGTGTGGTGTGTTTTTGTGTGGTTTGTGTGTGTGGGTTGGGGGGTTTGGTGTGTGGGTGTGGTTGGGGGTTGTGTTGGGGTGTGTTGTGGGGTGGTTGGTGTTGGGTGGTGTGTGGGTATTGGGGTTGGTTGTGGGGTTTGTGTGGTGTTGTTGGTGTGGTGTGTATTGTGTGTGGATGTTTGGTGGGTGGGTGGGTGGGGGTTGGTGGTGGTGGATGGTGGTGTGTGGTGGGTGGTTGTGTTGGTGTGTGGGGGGTGGGGGGGTTTTGGGGGGTTTTTGGGGTTGGGGGGTGTTGGGGGGTGGTTTGGTTTGGGTGGTTGTGTGTTTGTGGGGGTGGTGTGGGTGGGGTGTGTGGTGTTGGGGGGTGGTGTTGGTTTGGGGTGTGGGTTGTTGGGTTGGGGGGTTGGGGTTGTGTGGGGTGGAGGTGGGTTGTGTTGTGGGTGTGTGTGGTGATTGGGGGGGTGGGTGTGGGGTGTTGGGGTGTGTGTGTGTTTTGGGGGGGGGGGTGGTGTGTGGTGTGGTTGGGTGTTTTGTTTGGGTGTGGGTTTGTTTGGGGGTGGGGTTGTGTGGGGGTTGGGGGTGTTGGGTGGGTGTTTGGGGTGTTGTGGGGGGTGTTGGGTGTGGGGGTGTGGGGTGTGTGTGGGTTGGGGGGGGGTTTGTTGGGTTGTTGGGGTTGTTGTGGGGTGTGTGTGTGGGGGGTTTGTGGGTGGTTGTGTGTGTGTGGGGTTGGGGGTGGTGGGTGTGTGGATTGGGGGTGCTTGGGGGTGTTGGGGGTTGTGGGGGGTTGGGTGTTGGGGGTGTGGTTGGGGTGTGTGTGTGTGTGTTGTGTGGGGGTTTGGGTGTGGTATGGTGTTGGTTGGTTGTGGTTGGGGGTGTTGGTTGTGTGTGTTTTGGGGTGTGTTTGGGTGGGTTGGGGTGTGTGGGTGTGGTGGGGGGGGTGTTTTGGTTGTGTGGTTGGGGGTGGTTGTGGTTTGGGGGGGGGGGTTGGGGTTGTGTTTGGGGTTGTTGGGGTTGGGTGGGTTGGTGTTGGTGGTGTGGGTGTGGTGGGTGGGGTGGGGGTGGGTGTGGGGGTTGGTGTGTGGTTTGTGTGTTGTGTGGTTGGGGTGGGGTGTGGGTGGTGTGTGTGGGTTGGGGTGTGGTGGGTTGGGGTGGTGTTTGGGGGGTGTTGGGGGTGGGTGTGGTGGTGTGGGGGTTGGGGTGGGGTTTGGGGTGGGTGTGTGTTTGTGTTGGGTGTGTTGGGGGGGTGTTTGGTGGGTGTTGGTTTGTGGTGGTTTGGGGTGGTGGTGTTTGGGTGTGGTGGGGTGGGTTTTGTGGGGTTTTGTTGGGGTGTGTTGTGGGGGGGGTGGGGGTGTGTGTGGGGTTGGGGGTTGGGTGGTGTGGTTTTGGGGGTGGTGGGGGGTTGGGTTTGTGGGTGGGGGTGGGGTGGGGGTTGTGTTTGTTTGGGGGTGTGTGGTGTGGTTGGGGGTGGGTGGTGTGTGTTGGGGGGGGTGTTGGTGTTTGGTTTGGGGGGGGGTGGGTTGTTGGTGGGTGGGTGTGTGGTGGGGGGGTTTTGGGGTGTGGTGGGGGTGTGTGTGTGGGGTTGGGGGTGGTGTGTGTGTGGTGTTTGGGGTGTGTGTGTTGTGTTGTGGTGGGTGGTGTTTGTGGGGGGGTGGTGGGGGTGTTGTGGTGGTGTGTGGGGGTTGGGGGGGGGTGGTTTGGTGTGTGTGTGGTTGGGTTGGGGTGTTTGTTGGGTGGATGTTGGGGTGGGTGGGGGGGTGGGTTTGGGGGTTTTGGGGGGTGTGTGTGGTGGGTGTGGGGGGGGTGTGTGGTGGTGGTTGTGTGTGGGTGTGTGGTTGGGGTTGTTTTTGGGGGTGGTGGTGGTGTGTTGGGTTTGGGTGTTGGGGTGTGTGTGGGTTTGTGGGTGTGTGTTGTTGGGTTTGGGTGTGGGTTGGGGGTTGTGGTGTGGTTGGGGGTGCTGTGTGTGATTTGGGGTGGTGGGTGGTTGGGTGTGTTGTGTGGTTGGGTGGGTGTTGTGTGTGGGGGTGTTGTGTGTGGATTGGGGGTGTGGTGTGGTTGGGGGTGTGTGTGTGATTTGGGGGTGTGTGTGTGTGGGGTGGTTTTGGGGGTGTGTGTGTGGATGTGTGGATTGGGGTGTGGGGGTGTGTGTGGATTTGGGGGTGGGGTATTAGGGGGTATAAAGGGGTCACTCACCTGAGATCGGAGCTTTCAGATGAAACTTTGTGTATTATATAGAAACATTGTCAGTGGAGGAGTTTATAGAGGGAATAGCGGTGTTACATTGTACAATGGATGCACAGAGGGGAATGTCAATGTGGGGGACCCCTCACTGCGCAACGAGATCCCAGGGGGGGGGGGTGGAGGGGATCCCTGGCATGGATCCATTGGGGGACTATAACTCCCAGCTGTGCGGCTCCAGGGTCCGGCTTTGTACGGTGGCTTCATGTGCCGGTGATCCACTTGTGATCCGGTGTGACATGAAATGGAAGTACAGGATTGGTCAGGATTTGTGATTTGTTTCCTGCAGTGACACCAACATTGTATATTATACTTCAAGGAGAAGCGACAGAGCTCAGGTCCTACTTACCTCGTTACATTGTTACATTGTTATATTGTTACATATTTATATTGTTACATAACATTGTCATTACAGAATTGCATAGTTACAGTATATCATTACATTGTTATTTCATTTTTTAGTTACTTTATATTGTTACATAATTATATTCCACATTTTCACAACTCTAATGCGGCGTACACACGGTCAGAATTTCCGATGGAAACAGTCCGATGGGAGCTTTTCATCGTATTTTCCGACCGTGTGTACGCCCATCGGCCTTTTTCTGTCGGAAATTTCCGCCCGGACTTTGGATTGAGAACCTGTTCTTAATTTTTCCGACAGAAAACCTTTCTATCGGATTTTCCGACCGTGTGTATGCAATTCCGACAGGCAAAATTCCGACGCATGCTCGGAAACATTAAACTTCCCTTTTATAGTGCCGTTGAACGTGTTTTATGCCGCGGTCTTATTGACCGTCGTAATTTGGTGTGGCCGTGTGTAGGCAAGACAGCTTGAGCGAAATTCCGTCGGAATTCCGACGGGAAAACCATCAGAGCTTTTTCCGACGAGAATTCCGACCGTGTGTACGCGGCATTACTGTGAAGAAGTCTTTCGGTATGTGGAGATGAAATCTCTTTTTTTCCCGATATAAAGAGCGCCCCCTTGTGCTCTGTAATGACCTCTAAGTTCACTGCACGGACCACTCACAGTATGTATTTATACATGGAGATCCGAGTCCGTCCCGTTCAGAAGGAGCTTACAATCTAATCACTATGAAGTCATCATTTAGCTAACAGTGAATTCACCAACCGAGGAAATCCCACAATGAGGGAATAGAGGGCGACAACCGCTGCACAGGGTACAACCCCGGAGCTGCAAGGCAAAAGGAGCCGCCGCTGACCTTTCACCTCATGATTGATTGGTGATCTCTTCATATCTTTTGATCTCCAAACTGCGGCCCACAGGCCAGATGTGGCCATTTGCTTGCCTTTATCTGGCCCTTAGGGCACTATTCCTCCCACTGACACAATGATGGGGCACTATTCCTCCCACTGACACCAATGATGGGGCACTATTCCTCCCACTGACACCATGATGGGGCACTATTCCTCCCACTGACACCAATGATGGGGCACTATTCCTCCCACTGACACCAATGATGGGACACTATTCCTCCCACTGATACCAATGACGGGGCACTATTCCTCCACTGACACCAATGACGGGGCACTATTCCTCCCACTGACACCAATGATGGGGCACTATTCCTCCCACTGACACCAATGATGGGACACTATTCCTCCCACTGACACCAATGATGGGACACTATTCCTCCCACTGACACCAATGATGGGACACTACCTCCCACTGACACCAATGATGGGGCAAACTTCCTCCCACTGACACCAATGATGGGGACACTATTCCTCCCACTGACACCAATGATGGGACACTATTCCTCACTGACACCAATGATGGGACACTATCCCACTGACACCAATGATGGGGCACTATTCCTCCCACTGACACCAATGATGGGACACTATTCCCCCACTGACACCAATGATGGGGCACCAATGATGGGACACTATTCCTCCCACTGACACCAATGATGGGGCACTATTCCTCCCACTGACACCAATGATGGGACACTATTCCTCCCACTGACACCAATGATGGGGCACTATTCCTCCCACTGACACCAATGATGGGGCACTATTCCTCCCACTGACACCAATGATGGGGCACTATTCCTCCCGCTGACACCAATGATGGGACACTATTCTTTCCACTGACACCAATGATGGGACACTATTCCTCCCACTGACACCAATGATGGGGCACTATTCCTCCCACTGATACCAATGATGGGGCACTATTCCTCCCACTGCACCAATGATGGGGCACTATTCTTCCCCACTGACACCAATGATGGGACACTATTCCTCCCACTGACACCAATGATGGGGCACTATTCCTCCCACTGACACCAATGATGGGCCACTATTCCTCCCACTGACACCAATGATAGGGAACACTCACAGGGTGTATGGAATGTTTACAACCACTTTAAAAAAAAATTAAGGGAAAATAAATTCCACCAGCGGAGGAATCTTCATTCTCTGGGTCCTTTCTATGAAAAGTATCCACTTAGCGTTGGGCCCGCCCATTATATCCGGAGATTAGGCGCCGCAGAATTTATAAACTTTTCTCCGCAGAGTGTAATTTAGCTAAATTAATTTATTGATGGAAATCTGAAGAGTGCAGACATTGCCTGACGCAGATTTATAATTGGGGAATGGACTGGTGTCTTTATTCAGCCTTACAAACTATGTAACAATATAACAATGTAACAATGTAACAATATAACAATGTAACAATATAACAATGTAACAATATAACAATGTCATACAAGATTGCTCTTCCCAGCTTTATTTAGAGGCCTCTGGTGAAAGTCGCTCTGATTGGCTGGTTCCTGTTGGTTTGGAATGTGGCGGTGTGTCCTGGCAGCCATTATTCCCCCGGTGATCTCCGTGTCAGAGCTTCATAACTGGTTAGAGCCGGTAATCCCCCGGGTGGCCCGCCGCGTCTCTCTGTGAATCTCTGGTGGCTCGTTAGTTACGATCTCCCTGGCAGCGGCAGACGTCTCCTAGCAGCTCGTATGACGGATTACCCAACAATAAACCTTCGTGTTCCCAGACATGTCTTACCTGCTTCAGGAGGTGGTGATGTCATTGCTATAACTATGACATCACTGCCCCCGTGCCTCCCAATAGATGTGTAACCACCTACCTATCATATTCGTATTTTGTGTGTCCAATGCAGTGGAATATCCTTCAGGCAGATCCCTGAAGAAGGCGACTGTCTCTGGGATCAGCTGGAGGTGAAACGAGTCGGAGAAGTCCCCTGTGTTGGATATTGAAGCCTCCGACACGTTTCGGGGGCTCAGGAGGTTTCATCGGGGTTTGAGGAATTCTGAAGAAAGAAACCGTCTGGAGGAAACCTTCTATAGCCTTTTTTTTAAAATAACTTTTATGCCGGTTTCATTATAATTCTCCCTCGGGGACATCCTGGGTTCTACAATACACAAGTCCTGATGAAGGGGGACCTCAGCGTGTTTCTTATGCCCTGTACACGCGGTCGGATATTCCGATGGAAAGAGTCCGATCGGATTATGTTGCCGGAAAATCCGATCGTGTGCGGGCTCTAGCGGGCTTTTTCCACCTGAAAAAAATTTAAGAGCAGGATCTAAAATTTTCCGACAACAAAATCCGATCGGACTTTTTCGATCGTTTGTAGGGAATTCCGACGGACAAAGTGCCACGCATGCTCAGATCAAATTACGAGACCAAAGCTATTGGCTACTAGCCTCTACGTAGTTCCGACGTACGCAACGAACGTCACCACGTTCCGAACGATCGGATATTACTACAACTTTGTCCGACCGTGAAAAATTGGACGGATTTTGTGGTCGGAATGTCCGACCGTGTGTACAAGGCATTACTCTATGAAATTCTGGACTTTACAAGACCTGCCTGGAGCTTTCCTACCACTTACCTGTGACATCACAGTGCCCAAGTTCCTATGACATCATGGGGCCCATGTCACAAGAGATGTGTGTTCACTTACCTATGACATCATAGCCTCGTGTAGCACTGCAGATTTGATATGTATATTATATAACCCCGGCACTCCCTGAGCCTCTCATTATTATCTCATTATTCCCCTGCAGTCCTATTATAAAGCGTTTTGCAGCTTTCATCGACTTTATTAGTTTTGTGCCCCTTTGCGTTGCAGAACTAATAATGTTTACGACTCCGGAGGAGCCCCGCGATGTTACAATCCGCGCCTAATAATTGTAACCGTTCCTGTTTATTACTGCGAGTTTTATCTTCTATATCACTCCAGTATTAATCATTGTAAAATATGACTGCAGTATTACCCCCCCTTCCCCCAATTATCAACCTAACCCGCATCACATCACTCTGCACCTCAGGAGCTTACACTCTAATGTCGCGCCCCGCCCCCCCCCCCCCCCCCCCCAGTCACACACTATTATTATACATTTATATAGCTCTGCCATATACCGCAGTGCTGTACAGAGATCACTGAGCCACTCACATCAGTCTCTGTACCAGAGGAGCTTACACTCTAATGTCCCCCCCCCCCCCCCGCACAGTCACACACTATTATGACTATACATTTATTTACAGTATCCCATAAAAGTAAGTACACCCCTCAGTCACATTTGTGTAAATCTTTTCATGTGACAACACTGAAGAAATGACTCTTGTCTACAATGTAAAGTACAAAATTCTAATGTGTTAGATGAAGAAGCTTGAACATGTGGCGATACCAAAATCCCAATTTGAATGAATATAAAACCTTCTAAGAAGGAGAGGGGGGAACATGAGGCCGCATACCTCAGGGATTTTTTGTAGATGGTATCTAGTAGGTTAATGTATAAGGACAAAATAGAAATGTATAAAAATAGAATTTTTATTTTCCCATAGGGGTAGACAACAACAAGGACACAAGTAATACATCCATACTTTACAGACATATGAGTTAAATCAGATAAAGATGTAGAGCTTCGCCATACTCGACATGTTTCACTCTATGGAGTTTCTTCAGGAGTTTGATAGGTTAAGCTCAAAAGTGTACTGAAATAACAAAGTCGCATGAGAATCGCATCCTTTTTCAAAAATGTACAGATCAGATGTACATAATTATACAATAATGTAAAACAGTTGGCTCAAAAATAGAGTATACATCTAAAAAGATGAGCAGTTAATACATGAATTTTGTTGTAAATGTTAACAGGGGGGGGGGGGGGGGGCATAAAAAGCAGAGGGAGGGCATTGAGAGGTAAAGCCAGGCAAAACTTACCAACAGGACTTGGATGGATCTAAAGTAGGTCTGTTATACATACAATGTAAATTTGTTTTGGGGTATAGAAACAAATAGATTGTAGAGAGAGATGAAGTCGCTTCCAAAATGCCACAGATCAGCACTGTGTCGCTTGCAGAGAGTCACGCTAAAGTGTTGAAGAAATAAGTGAAACTAGATTAATGGGGTATTGTGTATGATGTGGTTCATAATGTACTGATATCAGATTGGTGAATGAATAGATAAATAAATAAATGAATAGTACCTGTAGCAAAGTACGCTGAGAGTAACCGAGCTCATGAAAGTTCAGTATACTGTGCAAATAATTGCAATCAATCCAAAATTTATTTGAAAAGTCATTCTTCAACACTTTAGCGTGACTCTCTGCAAGCGACACAGTGCTGATCTGTGGCATTTTGGAAACGACTTCATCTCTCTCTACAATCTATTTGTTTCTATACCCCAAAACAAATTTACATTGTATGTATAACAGACCTACTTTAGATCCATCCAAGTCCTGTTGGTAAGTTTTGCCTGGCTTTACCTCTCAATGCCCTCCCTCTGCTTTCTATGCCCCCCCCCCCCCCCTGTTAACATTTACAACAAAATTCATGTATTAACTGCTCATCTTTTTAGATGTATACTCTATTTTTGAGCCAACTGTTTTACATTATTGTATAATTATGTACATCTGATCTGTACATTTTTGAAAAAGGATGCGATTCTCATGCGACTTTGTTATTTCAGTACACTTTTGAGCTTAACCTATCAAACTCCTGAAGAAACTCCATAGAGTGAAACATGTCGAGTATGGCGAAGCTCTACATCTTTATCTGATTTAACTCATATGTCTGTAAAGTATGGATGTATTACTTGTGTCCTTGTTGTTGTCTACCCCTATGGGAAAATAAAAATTCTATTTTTATACATTTCTATTTTATCCTTATACATTAACCTACTAGATACCATCTACAAAAAATCCCTGAGGTATGCGGCCTCATGTTCCCCCCTCTCCTTCTTACAATGTAAAGTAGTGAGTGTACAGCTTGTATAACAGTGTAAATTTGCCGTCCCCTCAAAATAACTCAACACACAGCCATTAATGTCTAAACCGCTGGCAACAAAAGTCAGGACACCCCTAAGTGAAAATCTCCAAATTGGGCCCAAAGTGTCAATATTTTGTGTGGCCGCCATTATTTTCCAGCACTGCCTTTGGGCATGGAGGTCACCAGAGCTTCACAGGTTGTGAAGTCCTCTTCCCCTCCTCCATGATGACATCACGGAGCTGGTGGATGTTGGGGACCTTGAGCTCCTCCACCTTCCGTTTGAGGATGTCCCACAGATGATCAATAGGGTTTAGGTCTGGAGACATGCTTGGCCAGTCCATCACCTTTACCCTCAGCTTCTTTAGCAAGGCAGTGGTGGTCTTGGAGGTGTGTTTGGGGTGGTTATCATGTTGGAATACTGCCCTGCGGCCCAGTCTCTGAAGGGAGGGGATCACGCTCTGCTTCAGTATGTCACAGTACATGTTGGCATTCATGGTTCCCTCAATGATCTGTAGCCCCCCAGTGCCGGCAGCACTCATGCAGACCCAGACCATGACACTCCCCCACCATGACACTCCCCCCACCATGACACTCCCCCCAGACCATGACACTCCCACCACCATGACACTCCCACCACCATGACCCTCCCCCCACCAAGACACTCCCACCACCATGACACTCCCACCACCATGCTTGGCTGTAGACAAGACACACTTGTCTTTGTCCTCCTCTCCTGGTTGCCCCCACACACGCCTGACACCATCTGACACCAAATACCTTTATCTTGGTCTCATCAGACCACAGGACGTGGTTCCAGTAATCCGTGTCCTTAGTCTGCTTGTCTTCAGCAAACTGTTTGTGGTCTTTCTTGTGCATCATCTTTAGAAGAGGCTTCCTTCTGGGGCGACAGCCATGCCGACCAATTTGATGCAGTGTGCGGCGTATGGTCTGAGCACTGACAGGCTGACCCCCCACCCCTACAACCTCTGCAGCAATGCTGGCAGCGCTCATACGTCTATTTCCCAAAGACAACCTCTGGATATGACGCTGAGCACGTGACCTCAACTTCTTTGGTGGACCATGGCGGGGCCTGTTCTGAGGGGAACCTGTCCTGTTATACCGCTGGATGGTCTTGGCCACCGTGCTGCAGATCAGTTTCAGGGTCTTGGCAATCTTCTTATAGCCTCGGCCATCTTTATGTAGAGCAACAATTCTTATCTTCAGATCCTCAGAGAGTTCTTTGCCATGAGGTGCCATGTTCTACTTCCAGTGACCAGTATGAGAGAGTGAGAGTGATAACACCGAATTTAACACACCTGCTCCCCATTCACACCTGAGACCTTGTAACACTAACGAGTCACATGACACCAGGGGAGGGAAAATGGCTAATTGGGTCCAATTTGGAGATTAGGGGTGTACCGACTTTTGTTGCCAGCGGTTTAGACATTAATGGCTGTGTGTTGAGTTATTTTGAGGGGACGGCAAATTTACACTGTTATACAAGCTGTACACTCACTACTTTACATTGTAGACAAGTGTCATTTCTTCAGTGTTGTCACATGAAAAGATTTACACAAATGTCACTGAGGGGTGTACTTACTTTTGTCAGATACTGTATATCCTTTGCATCTAATGAGGAATATAATTGAATGTTTTGTGCCCGGAATTCAGCTTTAACCTCCCCCGCTTCCCAGTAAGGCCCACAATGACAATATCAGAACTGATTCTGTGATTTTTGGAGACATGAATAATTTTGGCCCCCTTGAGCCGGTAATCTTTGGCCCCCAGGAGCCGGTAATCTTTGGCCCCCAGGAGCCGGTGATCTTTGGCCCCCAGGAGCTGGGGATCTTAGGCCCCCAGGAGCCGGTAATCTTTGGCCCCCAGGAGCTGGTAATCTTTGGCCCCCAGGAGCCGGTAATCTTTGGCCCCCAGGAGCTGGTAATCTTTGGCCCCCAGGAGCTGGTAATCTTTGGCCCCCAGGAGCCGGAGATCTTAGGCTCCCAGGAGCTGGTGATCTTTGGCCCCCAGGAGCCGGTAATCTTTGGCCCCCAGGAGCCGGTAATCTTTGGCCCCCAGGAGCCGGGGATCTTAAGCCCCCAGGAGCCGGTGATCTTTGGCCCCCAGGAGCCGGTAATCTTTGGCCCCCCAGGAGCTGGTAATCTTTGGCCCCCAGGAGCCGGTAATCTTTGGCCCCCAGGAGCTGGTAATCTTTGGCCCCCAGGAGCTGGTAATCTTTGGCCCCCAGGAGCCGGAGATCTTAGGCTCCCAGGAGCTGGTGATCTTTGGCCCCCAGGAGCCGTGATCTTTGGCCCCCAGGAGCCCTGATCTTTGGCCCCCAGGAGCCATGATCTTTGGCCCCCAGGAGTCAGTGATCTTTGGCCCCCAGGAGCCGTGATCTTTGGCCCCCAGGAGCCGGTGATCTTTGGCCCCCAGGAGCCCTGATCTTTGGCCCCCAGGAGCCATGATCTTTGGCCCCCAGGAGCCCTGATATTTGGCCCCCAGGAGCCCTGATCTTTGGCCCCCAGGAGCCGTTGATGTTTTGGGGGACATTTAAGAAGATGAGTTTGGAAAACAACGCCGACATCAAATAAAACTGAAATATAATAAAATGTGACCCTTTGTCTGGGGCCACGCTCCGGCCCCGGGGCCCCTGCTGCCAGCGCGGGGATTACGGCGCGCTCTTACATGTCGGAGGGAGGGAGCCGCTCGGGGATCATTTCTGCACATTAGCTCTGTGATGGTTCAGGGAAGTGCGGAGTCATTTGTAATATTGCAGTGGTAATCACCCCGGTGACCCGCGTTTCACACGAGTAATCGCTTGTAAAGCCGCTATAATCCGCGCGCTACGCAGTTTCTCTCAGTCAGGGGAAATGGAGGCAGCCGCTTCGGGGGAACTACAAAGCCCAGCGGCCCTCTACTCCCTGCATTGCAGTCCTTTGCATCCTGTGGCTGTAATCCAGAAAACCTGCGAGCCAAGCTGGCCATACACATGTCAGCCTCAGAGAGCGATCGATTGGACTTTCAATTCTTTTTATTGCTGCACTGCAACGCAAATGAAAACCCAAATCGGTGGTTTTGATCACCACAAGGAGACCAGATCAATATTTCCCCCGATCAATACAATCCTTTCATAAACTGCACTGAGACTGTCAGACTCGTGGATGGTGGCAGATTATTTATCAAGCAATATAAGTACCTGACTTTGTCCCGGCCTCGATCAGTCCTTGTACAGCAGAGCTCAGACTGAGAGAGGCGGGGAGCGGTATAGAGAGCGGAAGTGCAAGGAACACGCTGATTGGAGGAGAGAGCAGAGAGACAGAAAGATGAGCTCTGGGAATGCACCCACAGCCGATCCAGTGATCCCCCCTCTTCGCCCGCTTCCGGGATGGACCAGATCGATTCTGATTGGTCAGGACAGGCACAGTGAATCGGTAAGCCCCGGCCTGGAAGTGTTGCAGAGAATGGTCAGGTTGCACGGAAATTTTCCAGTAACTTTAATAGACGATAAGTAGGGATGCGACAATACCGTTTTTTTTTTTTTTTATGAATACTGATACTTTTTATTATTTATTTTTTTATTTATTTTTTTTAATTACTCACCGATCCCAATAACCGATCCCAATTATCGATCCCAATTATCGATCCCAATTATCGATCCCTACCGCAACCGTTGTGTTTACACTTCAGCTGTCAGCAAAGCACTGAAAAGTTGTTTACAAATGAAATAAATTATTATTTTTATTTATTTGATACATGTAAATATATATATATATGTATGTTAAAGGTGTAAAAATAATAATAAGCAAAGCAAACAAAAAAAGTTTTATTATTCATATTTATAAAATTAGAAGTGAACAAAAAAAAAAGAAATCAGCAGGAAAAATAATAATTAAATGGAGAAGGAGACTGACAATTGCGCGGTCGATTTTTTTTTTGCGATACGGCACTGCGTTACTTTTTTTACCCCCCTTCATGACAATTGCGCGGTCGTGCAACGTTGTACCCAAATAAAATTGACGTCTTTTTTTGGGGGGGGGGGGGATTTGATCACCTCTGCGGTTAAATTTTTTTGAGCTATAAAGAAAAAAAAGACCGACAATTTTGAAAAAAAAACAAAACAAATTATTTTACTTTCTGCTATAAAACATTCAATCATTTTTTTTTTTTTTTTTTTAAAGTTCTTCATTAATTTAGGCCAATTTGTATTCTGCTACCTTGTTTTGGTAAAAACATCCCAATAAGCATGGGCGTCCGCAGAACTTTTTTTCAGGGGGGGGGGGGGGGCATCATTTTAAGGTCACCCATGCTCTGACCTCTTCAACAATGTCATTATCACATTGTGATGGTCAGAGACTGCATACATGTGGGGGTGAGAGAGAGAGACAGAGAGGGTGAGAGAGAGAGGGAGAGGGTGTGACAGAGAGAGAGGGGGTGACGGAGAGAGACAGAGGGGATGAGAGAGAGAGAGGGTGACAGAGAGAGAGAGAGGTGAGAGAGAGAGACAGAGGGGTGAGAGAGAGAGAGAGGGTGTGACAGAGAGAGAGAGAGAGACAGAGGGGGTGAGAGAGAGAGAGGGGGTGACAGAGAGAGACAGAGGGGGTGACAGAGAGAGAGAGGGGTGACAGAGAGAGAGGGGTTGACAGAGAGAGAGAGGGGGAGAGAGAGAGGGGGTGACAGAGAGAGAGGGGTGAGAGAGAGAGAGAGAGGTGACAGAGAGAGAGGGGGTGAGAGAGAGAGAGAGGGGTGTGAGAGAGAGAGAGAGAGGGAGAGGTGACAGAGAGAGAGGGGGTGACAGAGAGAGACAGAGGGGGTGAGAGAGAGAGAGGTGACAGAGAGAGAGGGGGTGACAGAGAGAGACAGAGGGGTGAGAGAGAGAGAGAGAGGTGACAGAGAGAGGTGATCACTCCTGATCCGATCCCTGATTCCAGGGGGGGGGGGCACTTGCCCCCCCCTTGCCCCTACCTGCGGACGCCCATGCCAATAAGTGTATATAGTGATTGGTTTGCGCAAAAGTTTTACTGTCTACAAACTATGGGAAATATTTATTTATTTTTTTATATTTTTTACTAGTAATTGCGGCGATCAGAGTTTTTTTTTTTTTTAGCGGAACTGCGACATTACGGTGGACAAATCTGACACTGATGAGTTGATTTACTAAAAGCAAATAGGCTGTGCACTTGGCAAAGTGCAGTTGCTCCAGAGCTTAGTAAATAAGGAAAGGCTTCACTTTGCAAACAATACCCAATCAAGTGCAAGTAAAATAAAATAAAAAACAGCATTTTTGCTTGCACATGATTGGCTGATAGAAGTCAGCAGAGCTTCTGCTCATTTACTAATCTCTGGAGCAACTGCACTTGCAGAGTGCTCAGTCTATTTACCTTTAGTAAATCCACCCCTAAGTGACACTTTTTGGGGACCAGTGACACAAATACAATGATCAGTGCTAATAAAAAAAATGCACTGTCACTGTATAAATGACACTGGCAGGGAAGGGGTTAACACCAGGGGCAATCAAAGGGTTAAATGCGTCCCTAGGCCTAGGGCGTGCTTTCTAACTGTGGGGGGAGGAGCTTTGACTAAAGGAAAACGGAGATCCGTGTTTCTGCAGAAACACAAGATCTCCATGTTCCACTCTGGCAGAATGGCGGTCTGCCTTGTTTACGCCGCTCTGCCTCTTTCCGAACGATCGCAGGACCCGCTGATTGGCTCCCGCTATGTCCAATCACAGCGGGAGCGGGACTCCGGCGCCCCAGAGCCGGAGAGGAAAATCACGCACAGGTACGTGATTTTGTGCTTAAGGGCCGCCCTGCCGCAGTATATGTACGTGGGGCGGTCCTTAAGCAGTTAAAAGGTTAAAAAAAAATGAACAAGCAAAGCAAAGCAAACAAAAAGTTGTAATTATTAATATTTATAAAATAGAAAAGAACAAAAAAAAAAAAAAACAGCAGAAGGAATAATAATTAAATGGAGAAGGAGAATAAGGAGTTAATTAAGACTGATCAGAGTAAATTAAGGGGTTAAATAGAGAAACATTTAATAAAAAACAAAAAAATACATAAGATATATATTTTTTTACTTGACAGGTTGCTTTAAACTGATTTCATCTGCAGATGGAAGTTCATCCCTTTTGATCAGTAGATGTATAAACAGAAAGATACAAAAAGAAACAATGTTTCTTTTTATCTTTCTGTTGAAAAAACACTGCCCAGCCCTGACAGCTCCAATTGCCCACAAGGGAACCCCCCTGACAGCTGAATAAGGCCCCTTTCACACGGGGCGGATCCGCTGGACGGACTCCGCTAGCTCTGCGGGGGAGGGGGGATCGCTCTGTTGATCTCCGCTGAGCAGGCGGATGACCCGGTCCGTCTCCGCTCACTGTGCAGGGCCGGACCTGTCAGAGCCCCGATGTTCTCTGTGGGGAGATTGGATGAAAACGGACAGCCTGCCTGTTTTCATCTGATCCATTCCCGCCGGACGGACGGCGAACGTATCGCACTTCCGTCTGTTTGGAGCGGATCTTGTCGGATCGGATGGCAGGCTGGGGGGTCAGTGGACACATCTCCGCTGACATCCCATAGGAGTCAATGGATCGGCCCAGCTCGGACCCGCGGGAAAAACGGGCAGGCGGATCGGAGCTGGGCCGATCGTGTGAAAGGGGCCTTTGTCATTGGTAGCGGCAACCATCGCGTCATGTTTAGATATTTTTTGTATTTTTTGGCCTTGACAAAGCAAAATGCGATTTTTCTGCAGAAGTAAATTGAGTTCATAAATTTGGAGAAAAGATGAACTAGAAAAATAAATATTTAAACTAAGATTAGACAGTTAGAGGGAGATGTCGGAATTTAGAATGCTTTTCTTTAACCGCCAGCCGCCGCAGTCATACAGCAGCGGCTGCGCAAATCGCCGTAGCTGTACGTTGCTCCTTTAAGACGTCATAACAGGCGCGCACGGTCGCTGCGTGTCCCCGGGGGGGCGATGCGTGTGCCCAGGGGGCGTCATGTCTGCCAGGCACCCACAATCACTCGTGACAGAACAAGAATGGGGCTGTGTGTAAACACACAAATCCCGCTTCTCTCAGGGGAGAGGAGACAGATCATGTGTTAATACTAAGTAGGAACACCGATCTGTCTCCTCCCCCAGTCAGTCCAATCCCCCGCCCCCACAGTTAGAACACACCTAAGGAACACAGTTAACCCCTTGATCGCCCCCTAGTGTTAACTCCTTCCCTGCCAGTGACATTTATACAGTAATCAGTGGCTATTTTTAGCTCTGATCGCTGTATAAATGTCACTGGTCCCAAAATAGTGTCAAAAGTGTCCGATCTGTCCTCCGCAATGTCGCAGTCCTGATAAAAATCGCAGAACGCCGCCATTACTAGTAAAAAAAAAAAATAATAATAATAAAAATGACACAAATCTATCCCCTATTTTGTAGATGCGATAACTTTTGCGCAAGCCAATCAATAAACGCTTATTGTGATTTTTGATTTTTTTACCAAAAATATGTAGAAGAATTCGTATCGGCCTAAACTGATGAAAAGATTTGTTTTTTGTTTTTTTGGATATTTATTATAGCAAAAGGTATAGAATTTTGTGGGGTTTTTTTTTTTCAAATCGTCGCTCTTTTTTTGTTTATAGCACAAAAAATAAAAACCGCAGAGGTGATCAAATACCACCAAAAAAAATCTCTATTTGTGGGAAAAGAGGACTTAAATTTTGTTTGGGTACAACGTCGCACGACCGCGCAATTGTCAGTTAAAGCGATGCAGTGCCGTGAAGAGGTTAAAATGCCATTTATGTTGGTTTTGTACAGGGGGTCCCCGACTTACGAACGCCCGACCTACGAACAACCCCTACTTACGAACGGGGTGCTGCGGGGACCCTCCGCCATTTTTCGCAGTTTTTCGTCGTCTTCCGGCCGTTGTGCGCATGCGCGGCCATACGGAGCCTCGGAAAATGCCGGAAATGTCCGTAATTTGCAGCGCATGCGCAGAACGGCATTAGACGGAACATCGGAAATGTCCGTATTTGTCGGTCTGCGCATGTGCGGCCGACTTACGAACATTTCCGACTTCCGTACAGGCGGGCAGTCCCTAACGAGTTCGTAACTCGGGGACCCCCTGTATGTGTTATGAGACTATGAGAATTTTCCCCGATATCCTGTAATATTCACATCTATTTGGGCCCTACACAAATTTAAAGCGGAGGTCCTCGCAAAAATGGAACTTCCGCTTTTCGGAACCCTCCCCCCCCTCCGGTGTCACATTTGGCACCTTTCCGGGGGTGCAGATATCTGTATAAGACAGGTATTTGCACCCACTTCCGGGCATAGACTCCAACAGAATCTGCGGGGGTCTACGCCACTTCCCGTCCCCCACGCTGTATGCTGGGACACACGCGGGTCCCAGAGACAGCAGGGACTCAGCGCCACTCGCACATGCGCAGTAGGGAACCAGGAAGTGAAGCCGCTTCCTGGTTCCCTTATCGAAGATGGCAGCGCCAGCATCCGAGGACCGAGGGGCGGTTCGGCCTCGGGTAAGGACATTGCGGGCGCCCTGGACAGGTGATGCCCCGTACACACGGTCGGAAATTACGACCACAAAATCCGTCTGTTTTTTTACGACGGATTTTGTCCGACACTGGTGTTGCATACACACGGTCGGACAAAGTTGTCGGAAAATCCGATCATTCTGAACGTGGTGACGTTCGTTGCGTACGACGGAACTACGTAGAGGCTATTAGCCAATAGGTTTGGTCTCCTAATGTGATCTGAGCATGCGTAGCACTTTGTCCGTCGGAATTCTCTACACACGATCGGAAAAAGTCCGATCGGATTTTGTTGTGGGAAAATTTGAGAGCAGGATCTCAAATTCCGACGGAAAAAGTCCGATGGAGCCCACACATGGTCGGATTTTCCGACAACATGGTCCAATCGGACATTTTCCGTCGGAATTTCCGACCGTGTGCGCGGGGCATAAGTGTCCTTATTTTAAAAGTCTGCAGCTGCAGTATTTATAGAAGCCAAGAAGCCAACTGTCCACAACCAATGTATGAACTGTTTGTTGTAGCGCCGGTATGTTTTCAAATTCCATTTTGTTGGGAGTAAAAGTTATGTGGTCAATTTTTTATTTGACCAAGAGATGAGATCGATCGGGTAAATGGAAGAGCCATTTTATTTATCAAACATTTATTCACGATTATCATAACATGTATTTATGATTTAGTGTATATATATATATATATATATTGGTTGTATATTCTGTTAGAAGTCATATTGTGTAACAATTGTCTTGATTGTGTTCAAAGGTTATTTACACCTTCATTTGCAAAGAATTCCATCTCTCCCCCTTGAAGGTCAGCCAAGGATCCTTGGAATTGACACTTATGTAAACAATGTAAACAATGTAAACAATGTAAACAAAGACTCTTTATCTATCTAGTTCTCACCCTTTTAGTAAAACATATAAATTGTATTGTTCTCCGGAGATCCTCAGAGCAATTCTTCTGAAGGTATCGCCATGTCTTGTATTGTTCTCCCTGCTTGTAGATAGCGACATGCTTGAATAATAAAATCTATTTTCAATCTGGCTTCAGCAGTCAAAATGTTACTGAAACCCGCAAGTTTTGGGGTTTCCCTATCACCGGTATCGGTGCCAGTGGCGACCCGTGCATTATGGGCACACGGGTGCCACCCCCTCTGGCACCAATAGATAGATTTCTGCAGCGACGGGACGGGGGGGGGGGGGATGGTGGTTTTGAAGCACCTGATTAGAGCCATAGACTCTAATGGGCGTCAAAAAACACTCAGCTGTGTTAGAAAAGCAAATTTCCTAACACTAAACCACGTCTCCGCCAATCAGCTGCTCGGATCTGTTACCCGTCACCTGATTGGCTGAAATAAGAGGCGATGTGATTGGACAGCAGGTGTCCAGTCATAGCAGAAGACGGGAAGAGAGGACGGGAGAAGGTTATCGAGGAGCTGTCCCACCGAGACAGGTAAGTGCAGACGGCGGGCCGGCGGGGGGGCACACTGGCAGCATTTGATATGGCACAGTGCGAGCACTTGATGGGCACAGTGGGAGCAATTGATGGGCACAGTGCGAGCAATTGATGGGCACAGTGCGAGCACTTGATGGGCACAGTGCGAGCAATTGATGGGCACAGTGCAACCAATTGATGGGCACAGTGGGAGCAATTGATGGGCACAGTGGCGGCAAGAAGGGAAAGAAAAGGAAAGAAAAGGAAAGAAAGAGAAGGGAGAGGAAAGGAAAGAAAGAGAGGAAAGGATTTTCTATCTCCTTACTGCCCTTTATTTTTCTCTTGTTTGTTTTCCTCCTTTCTGCTTCTGTTTTTAAATGTGTTTTGAAAATGCACTATGGCTAGCCTGGCTTGGTCATGTATAGTACGGTGTATATTTATGGTACATGTATAGTACGGTGTATATGTATAGTATGGTGTATATGTATAGTATGGTGTATATGTATAGTATGGTGTATATGTATAGTATGGTGTATATGTATAGTATGGTGTATATATATAGTACGGTGTATATGTATAGTATGGTGTATATGTATAGTATGGTGTATATTTATGGTATGGTGTATATTTATAGTATGGTGTATATGTATAGTACGGTGTATATGTATAGTATGGTGTATATGTATAGTACGGTGTATGTGTATATGTATAGTATGTATGGTATGGTGTATATGCATAGTATGGTGTATATTTATGGTATGGTGTATATGTATAGTATGGTGTATATGCATAGTATGGTGTATATTTATGGTACATGTATAGTACGGTGTATATATATAGTACGGTGTATATGTATAGTATGGTGTATATGTATAGTATGGTGTATGTATAGTATGGTGTATATGTATAGTATGGTGTATATGCATAGTATGGTGTATATTTATGGTACATGTATAGTACGGTGTATATGTATAGTATGGTGTATATGTATAGTATGGTGTATATGTATAGTATGGTGTATATGTATAGTACGGTGTATATGTATAGTATGGTGTATATGTATAGTATGGTGTATATGTATAGTATGGTGTATATGCATAGTATGGTGTATATTTATGGTACATGTATAGTACGGTGTATATGTATAGTATGGTGTATATGTATAGTATGGTGTATATGTATAGTACGGTGTATATGCATAGTACGGTGTATATGTATAGTACGGTGTATATGTATAGTACGGTGTATATGTATAGTATGGTGTATATGTATAGTATGGTGTATATGTATAGTACGGTGTATATGCATAGTACGGTGTATATGTATAGTACGGTGTATATGTATAGTATGGTGTATATGTACAGTATGGTGTATATGTATAGTATGGTCGTGTATAGTACGGTGTATATGTATATGTATAGTATGGTGTATATGTATAGTACGGTGTATATGTATAGTATGGTGTATATGTATAGTATGGTGTATATGTATAGTACGGTGTATATGTATAGTACGGTGTATATGTATAGTATGGTGTATATGTATAGTACGGTGTATATGTATAGTATGGTGTATATGTATAGTACGGTGTATATGTATAGTACGGTGTATATGTATAGTATGGTGTATATGCATAGTACGGTGTATATGTATAGTACGGTGTATATGTATAGTATGGTGTATATGTATAGTACGGTGTATATGTATAGTATGGTGTATATGTATAGTACGGTGTATATGTATAGTACGGTGTATATGTATAGTATGGTGTATATGTATAGTACGGTGTATATGTATAGTATGGTGTATATGTATAGTACGGTGTATATGTATAGTATGGTGTATATGTATAGTACGGTGTATATGTATAGTACGGTGTATATGTATAGTATGGTGTATATGTATAGTACGGTGTATATGTATAGTATGGTGTATATGTATAGTACGGTGTATATGTATAGTACGGTGTATATGTATAGTATGGTGTATATGTATAGTATGGTGTATATGTATAGTATGGTGTATATGTATAGTACGGTGTATATGTATAGTATGGTGTATATGTATAGTACGGTGTATATGTATAGTACGGTGTATATGTATAGTATGGTGTATATGTATAGTACGGTGTATATGTATAGTACGGTGTATATGCATAGTACGGTGTATATGTATAGTATGGTGTATATGTATAGTACGGTGTATATTTATGGTATGGTGTATATGTATAGTACGTACATTCTGTAATTCGCTATCACTGGTCTTTGGGGTCTTTGGGGTCCCACTAATAATAATCGTGTCTCTCTAGCGGTTGAGCATTTACATTCTACTTATGTAACGGTCGCATATAATGTGTTTTGATGCGGATCCAATTCCCCTTTTGTATTCTGTATAAATTGTTCTTCCATGGATTAGAATGTTTGGCTCTTTATTATAGATTTACTTTGTTTGAAAACTAATAAAAAACATTGAAACAGAAAAAGATGAAAGGAAAGAAAGAGAAAAGAGAGCGAAGGAAAGAGGTGAGAAGGGAAATGGACAGGAGAGGAAAAGGGAAAAAAAGAGAGGAGAGAGGAAATGAAGGAAAGGGAAGGGAAAACCAGGAAAATGTAAGGGAGAGGAAAGGAAACAATGAACAAAATGGATGTGAGCAGAAAGGAAAGAAAGGGAAGGGAGAGCAAAGGAAAGGAAAGAGAAGGGAAATGAAAGAATGTGGAAGGCAAAAAAAGGGAGCAGAAAGGGAAGGAAAGAATAGAAAGAAGGGAAAGAAAAGAAGAAAAGGAGAAGGGAGAACAAAGAGAAGAGAAAATAGAAGAGAAGAGAAAATAGAAGAGAAGACTAAATAAAAGTTAGAGGAAAGAAAATTGAGTGAAAAAGAAAAGAAAAAAAAATAGCAAATTAAGGGAAAGAAAAGAAAAGGAATGGATAGAGAAGGATGACAACGAAAAGGAAGGAAAGCGATGAATGCATTATAAGGACAGGAAGGTAAAGGAAAGAAAAGAAAGATGGAAAAAAAGAAAAGAAAGGTAGAGAAGGGAGGGAAAAGGAAAGGAAAAAAGCAAATAAAGGGAAAGTAAAAAAAAAAAAAAAAAAAAAAAGGTATAGAAAAAAAAGATAAATATAAGGAAGGAAAGGAACACAATATATGGAAGGGAAAGGAATCATTATTTTTCCACCTTTCCCTTCCTTGTATTTTAGAAAGGGGGGAGAAAAGAAAGGAGTGGTAGAGAAGGGAGGGGGAAGCAGAAGATGCGGAAGGAAAAGTGAGATGAAAAGAACAGATAAGGGAAGGATACAGAAGGCTTTGTATAGAATTTATAGCATGCTGTACGTGCCGCAGCCTCTGTACACACTGCTCCCTATAGATATAACCTCCATTGTACACACTGCTCCCTATAGATATAACCTCCATTGTACACACTGCTCCCTATAGATATAACCTCCATTGTACACACTGCTCCCTATAGATATAACCTCCATTGTACACACTGCTCCCTATAGATATAACCTCCATTGTACACACTGCTCCCTATAGATATAACCTCCATTGTACACACTGCTCCCTATAGATATAACCTCCATTGTGCACACTGCTCCCTATAGATGTAACCAGTGATCCCTACAGCTGGGGATTGTTAGTTTGTGTGGTTTAGTGGTGTTGTTCTCTCCTTTGTGCAGTGCAGCGCTCCCCTCCTCCTCCAGTGGGCAGTGATTTGAGGTGTGGGATTACCAGGCATGCCCCCTGCCAGGGCTGTGATTTGCATGGCAATGAGGCCATGATGCCAGATGTCTTGCTGGGGGCTCACGTGGAGGAATTTATTACACAGAGAGAGGCATGTGAATGAGGAGTCAGAGGAGCCAGCCTGAGAGAAGAGGATCTGTGCTGGGGGGGGGGGGGGGGCTACAAGTTCCAGCATAACCCCCAGAACCCGCCACACAGTTTGCAATATGTCATCTTAAAGGGCAACTCCACACCAGCAATTAGGAATACAGATGAAATATACAGTACATGCAGAAGTATATGATAATGTAGGGACCTTAGTGGTCCATCATGTAGTCCTATAAAGATGTGTAATATATAGAGGATGAGAACACTTGTTACAGTTTATAATTCTGCAGACTCTGTGTCACTGCTCCTCCCCCTTCCTGATCTGTACTATAACTCTGCAGACTCTGTGCCACTGCTCTTCCCCCTTCCTGATCTTTACTATAACTCTACAGACTCTGTGTCACTGCCCCTCCCCCTTCCTGATCTGTACTATAACTCTGAAGACTCTGTGCCACTGCTCCTCCCCCTTCCTGATCTTTACTATAACTCTACAGACTCTGTGTCACTGCTCCCTCCCCCTTTCTGATCTGTACTATAACTCTGTGTCACTGCTCCTCCTCCTTCCTGATCTGTACTATAACTCTGCAGACTCTGCCCCTCTCCTTCCTGATCTGTACTATAACTCTGAAGACTCTGTGTCACTGCTCCTCCCCCTTCCTGATCTTTACTATAACTCTACAGACTCTGTGTCACTGCCCCTCCCCCTTCCTGATCTGTACTATAACTCTGAAGACTCTGTGCCACTGCTCCTCCCCCTTCCTGATCTGTACTATAACTCTACAGACTCTGTGTCACTGCTCCTCCCCCTTTCTGAACTGTACTATAACTCTGAAGACTCTGTGTCACTGCTCCTCCTCCTTCCTGATCTGTACTATAACTCTGAAGACTCTGTGTCACTGCCCCTCCCCCTTCCTGATCTTTACTATAACTCTGCACTCTCTGTGTCACTGCTCCGCCTCCCTCCTGATCTGTACTATAACTTTGCAGACTCTGTGTCACTGCTCCTCCCCCTTCCTGATCTTTAGTATAACTCTGCAGACTCTGTGTCACTGCTCCTCCCCCTTCCCGATCTTTACTATAACTCTGCAGACTCTGTGTCACTGCTCCTCCTCCCTCCTGATCTGTACTATAACTCTGCAGACTCTGTGTCACTGCCCCTCCCCCTTTCTGATCTGTACTATAACTCTGCAGACTCTGTGTCACTGCTCCGCCTCGTTCCTGATCTGTACTATAACTCTGCAGACTCTGTGTCACTGCTCATCCCCCTTCCTGATCTGTACTATAACTCTGCAGACTCTGTGTCACTGCTCCTTCCCCTTCCTGATCTGTACTATAACTCTGCAGACTCTGTGTCACTGCTCCGCCTCTTTCCTGATCTGTACTATAACTCTGCAGACTCTGTGTCACTGCTCCTCCTCCTTCCTGATCTGTACTATAACTCTGCAGACTCTGTGTCACTGCTCCTCCCCCTTTCTGGTCTGTACTATAACTCTGCACACTCTGTGTCACTGCTCCTCCCCCTTCCTGGTCTTTACTATAACTCTGCAGACTCTGTGTCACTGCTCCTCCCCCTTCCTGGTCTTTACTATAACTCTGCAGACTTTGTGTCACTGCTCTGCCCCCTTCCTGGTCTTTACTATAACTCTGCAGACTTTGTGTCACTGCTCTGCCCCCTTCCTGGTCTTTACTAGCCTTGCTCCAGAGCCAATCAGGTGTGTTGTAGTGCAAGAAACACGCTGATAGGAGCCCTCAGTCCTGATCCAAGAAAAGGGAGGAGTTATGCAAGTTACAAAATGTCTTGATGGGTGGGTGTCAGTCTGGAGGAGTGGGCGTTCCTAGACAGGCTGTATTTGCATAGGTAACATCCACATGTGCGCGGTGTGTGCAGTGTGCATGTGGTGTGCTGTGCAGTGTGTGCGTGTGGTGTGCGCGGTGTGTGCAGTGTGCATGTGGTGTGCTGTGCGTGCGTGTGGTGTGCGCGGTGTGTGCAGTGTGTGTGCGGTGTGTGCAGTGTGCGTGTGGTGTGCTGTGCGTGCGTGTGGTGTGCGCGGTGTGTGCAGTGTGTGTGCGGTGTGTGCAGTGTGCGTGTGGTGTGTGCGCGGTGTGTGTGCAGTGTGCGCGGTGTGTGCAGTGTGGTGTAGTGTGTGCGCGGTGTGTGCAGTGTGGTGTAGTGTGTGCGCGGTGGTTGCAGTGTGCATGTGGTGTGGTGTGTGTGGTGTGCGCTGTGCATGTGGTGTGGTGTGTGCGCGCATGTGGTGTGTGCGCAGTCTGCGTGCAGTGTGCGCAGTGTGTGGTGTGTGCGGTGTGTGCAGTGTGTGGTGTGTGCGCAGTGTGCGTGCGGTGTGCGCAGTGCGGTGTAGTGTGTGTGCGCGTTGCGTGCAGTGTGCATGTGGTGCGGTGCGCGTGGTGCGGTGTGGTGTGTGCAGTGTGCATGTGGTGTGGTGTGCATGTGGTGCGGTGTGCATGTGGTGTGCATGTGGTGCGGTGCGCGCGGTGCGGTGTGCATGTGGTGTGGTGTGCGCTGTGCGGTGTGCATGCGGTGTGCATGTGGTGTAGTGTGTGTGGTGTGCGGTGCGCGCTGTGCGGTGTGCATGTGGTGCGCTGTGCGGTGTGCATGTGGTGTGGTGTGTGCGGTGTGCATGTGGTGTGCATGCGGTGCGGTGTGCGCTGTGCGGTGTGCATGTGGTGTGTGCGTTGTGTGCATGTGGTGCGGTGCACGCGGTGCGGTGTGCATGTGGTGTGCATGCGGTGTAGTGTGCGCGGTGTGCGCTGTGCGGTGTGCATGTGGTGTGTGCGGTGTGTGCATGTGGTGCGGTGCACGCGGTGCAGTGTGCATGTGGTGTGCATGCGGTGTAGTGTGCGCGGTGTGCGCTGTGCGGTGTGTGCATGTGGTGCGGTGCACGCGGTGCGGTGTGCATGTGGTGTGCATGCGGCGTAGTGTGCGCGGTGTGCGCTGTGCGGTGTGCATGTGGTGTGTGCGGTGTGTGCGGTGTGTGCATGTGGTGCGGTGCACGCGGTGCGGTGTGCATGTGGTGTGCATGCGGCGTAGTGTGCGCGGTGTGCGCTGTGCGGTGTGCATGTGGTGTGTGCGGTGTGTGCATGTGGTGCGGTGCACGCGGTGCGGTGTGCATGTGGTGTGCATGCGGTGTAGTGTGCGCGGTGTGCGCTGTGCGGTGTGCATGTGGTGTGTGCATGTGGTGCGGTGCACGCGGTGCGGTGTGCATGTGGTGTAGTGTGTGCTGTGCGCTGTGCATGTGGTGTGTGTGGTGTGTGCATGTGGTGCGGTGCGGTGTGCATGTGGTGTGCATGCGGTGTAGTGTGCGCGGTGTGCGCTGTGCGGTGTGCATGTGGTGTGCATGCGGTGTAGTGTGCGCGCTGTGCGCTGTGCGGTGTGCATGCTCTCGCCGTTCTCCTTTGTCAGGACTTCCAGCTCTGCAGAGACAAGCAGAATCTATTCAGCGGGCGGGCGGCTCGTTGACAATCACACATTGAGTCGGGGACGGCTGCCACGCTCGCTCTGCACACAATCTGCCGCTTCTTCCTTCACATGGCGCTCGCTTGGCTCATGTGCTGAAATACTGGAGGCGGGGGAGGGGGGGCAGAATTGTAGTCGGGGCTACACGGGAGATTTCTCCACATTAAGGGGTTTATATTTCATGTGAAGTTTGTGGGATCCCTGAACCCCCATCTGGCCGATTCTGTGCCTGTTTTTTGGCGCCTAATCCCAAGCATGACAACGTTCAGCAATAGGAATCCCATCGGCATTCGGAGTCGGAGTTTTTTCCCTAGAGTTGCATAGACTTCAATGAAAGCGCCGGGGAAGATGTGACACGAGCATTTGTGTGCACGAGCAACTGTTCTCTTCCCACCCAGGAGCTTGTATTCATGTGCAAAAAAAACATGCAGATCCGGCATAAGTGATAACCAGTCCCCCTTCCTAGAACAATCCTGTACCCCTAAAATTCCCCTCTCAATACAATCCTGCTCACCCCTTGTCCCCACCCCTCTTTCTCATAAAAGTGTTCCGAGCAGCTAATTGGCCGCTGGATCACTTTTGAGAAGAGATTCGGGGTCTCAAGATCTCCATAAAGAGGACCTGTCATCTCTTATTTCTATTACACGAGATCCCCATAAAGAGGACCTGTCATCTCTTATTTCTATTACAGGGGATGTTAACATTGCTTGTAATAGGAATAAAAGTAATAAAAAAAAAAAAAAAGTTAAAGGGACAGTGTAAAAAAATAAATGAGATTAAAAAAAGCCCCAGTAAACCCCCCCCCCCCCCAATCCCTCTGTGCTCGTGCTCAGAAGCTAACGCATACGTAAATCACTTACGCATATGTAAACGGTGTTCGCACCACACATGTGAGATATCGCCGCGATCATTAGAGCGAGAGCAATAATTCTAGCGCTAGAACTCCTCTGTAACTCTAAACAGATAACCTGTTAATATTTGAACGCGTTGACTGTGGAGATTTTTAGGTACTGTCGTTTGTCACAATTCCACAAGCGTGCGCAATTTTAAAGCGTGACGTGTCAGGTCAGTGTTTTTTAATTCCAGTCCTCAAGGCGCCCCAACGGGTCGTGTTTTCAGGATTTCCCTCGGATGAAATGGCTGTGGTAATTACTAATGCGGCGTACACACGGTCGGAATTTCCGATGGAAACAGTCCGATGGGAGCTTTTCATCGTATTTTCCGACCGCGTGTACGCCCATCGGTCTTTTTCTGTCGGAATTTTCGACGGACTTTGGATTGAGAACCTGTTCTCAATTTTTCAGACGGAAAACCTTTCGGATTTTCTGATCGTGTGTATGCAATTCCGACACGCAAAATTCCGACGCATGCTCGGAAATAATCTGACGCATGCTCAGAAGCATTAAACTTCCCTTTTATAGTGCCGTTGAACGCATTGTATGTCGTCGTGTTAATGACCATCGGAATTTGGTGTGACCGTGTGTAGGCAAGACAGTTTGAGCGAAATTCCGTCGGAATTCCGACGGGAAAACCATCAGAGCTTTTTCCGACGAGAATTCCGACCGCGTGTACGCGGCATTAGGCAGTGAAACTGATCAAATCACCTGTGCAAAATAATGGAAAGCCTGAAAACATGACCTGTAGGGGGGGGGGGGGAGGGGTTTGAGGACCGGAGTTGAGAAACACTGGGTTAGGTATCTATTTGCGTAACATCAACTTTTGTATTTTACCAAAGAAATTGGGTTATATATCGTGTTTTTTTCTGCATTCAAATTTAATTAAAATGTACTTTTTTTAAAAAAACTTGCATTTGAAAAACTGCTGGGTGAATACCGTGTGACATAAGAAATGTCAACGATCGCCATTTTATTCTCTCGGGTCTCTGCTAAAAAAATAATATATCATGTTTTGGGGGTTCTGAGTAATTTTCTAGCAAAACCTACAGATTTTTACAAATACCTCCAGAAAAGGGGCGGGTCAGCAAGTGGATACATTTTAACAATAATTCACATAAAGCCAAACATGAAGAAATGACGTGTTCTGTGTCCGGGGGGGAGGGGCGCAATTTGTGTGTTATGGGGAAGAATATCGGATTGTCGGGAGATCTGGGAGGACGGCGAATATTTAAAAAAAAATCCTGTTTAACAAACATGTTTAAAATGTCAATTAGAAGCCATATAATATAAATCATCCCCTCCCCCGGGAGGGTCAAATCAGAATATTGATAACTGCCATCCCCAGACATTGATCCTGAGACCACACCCCCCTATAGGGATACAAAGAAAGATCAATAGAGAATACTGTGATTTATTACAAGTCTATGACAGTTCTGGTCACTGACTGGATGAAGGTGATAAAAACATCTCATGGAATATCTGATAACCAACAAGATTCCTACACAGAGCTGGCAAAAATAAAAGATAGCTTTCCCCTGCAGGGGGCGGTGCCAGCACTGTGGGGTTAATCGCTCGCTTGTCTATGGGGAGAGATGAAGGGAGATATACTCACCCGATCCTCCAATCTTCTCTGCACAAGACCGCTCCCTGCAGCTCCTGCACCCCCAAGCTTTGGCCTGCTGTCATCAAGCCCAGAGTAGGCTCCATAGACTTGCATTGCATGTCAGGAGGCCAGGAACAGTCCACTGCTGGGTCATGGGGGAGCACCATTTGCCAAAGGAGTGGAGGATCAGGTGAGTATAAGGCTTTCTCCTCTCCCCTGAACAAAACCAGCACTCAACGCTCTAATCCCCCTGATGACGCTCTGATCCCGCTGACAACGCTCTGATCCCGCTGACGACGCTCTGATCTCACTGACGATGCTCTGATCCCGCTGAGAATGCTCTGATCCCGCTGACGACGCTCTGATCCCGCTGACGACGCTCTGATCCCGCTGACAATGCTCTGATCCCCCTGACGACGCTCTGATCCCGCTGAGAATGCTCTAATCCCCCTGACAACGCTCTGATCCCGCTGACGACGCTCTGATCTCACTGACAGCGCTCTGATCTCACTGACGACGCTCTGATCCCGCTGACAACGCTCTGATCCCGCTGACAATGCTCTGATCCCGCTGACGACGCTCTGATCCCGCTGACGACGCTCTGATCCCGCTGACGACGCTCTGATCCCGCTGACGACGCTCTGATCACGCTGACGACGCTCTGATCCCGCTGACGATGCTCTGATCCCGCTGACGACGCTCTGATCCCGCTGACGACGCTCTGATCCCGCTGACGACGCTCTGATCTCACTGACGACGCTCTGATCCCGCTGAGAATGCTCTGATCCCGCTGATGACGCTCTGATCCCCCTGACGACGCTCTGATCCCACTGACAATGCTCTGATCCCCCTGACGACGCTCTGATCCCGCTGACAACGCTCTGATCCCGCTGAGAATGCTCTGATCCCGCTGACACCGCTCTGATCCCGCTGACAGCGCTCTAATCCCGCTAAGAATGCTCTGATCCCGCTGAGAACGCTCTGATCCCGCTGACGACGCTCTGATCCCGCTGACAACGCTCTGATCCTGCTGACAACGCTCTGATCCCGCTGACAACGCTCTGATCTCGCTGACGGCGCTCTGATCCCGCTGACAACGCTCTGATCTCGCTGACAACGATCTGATCCCGCTGACAACGATCTGATCCCGCTGACAACGCTCTGATCCCGCTAAGAATGCTCTGATCCCGCTGACAACGCTCTGATCCCGCTGACAGCGCTCTGATCCCGCTAAGAATGCTCTGATCCCGCTGACAACGCTCTGATCTCACTGACAACGCTCTGATCCCGCTGACAACGCTCTGATCCCGCTGAGAACGCTCTGATCCCGCTGACAACGCTCTGATCCCGCTGACAACTCTCTGATCCCGCTAGGAGAACGCTCTGATCCCGCTGACAACTCTCTGATCCCGCTGAGAACGCTCTGATCCCGCTGAGAACGCTCTGATCTCGCTGACAACGCTCTGATCCCGCTGACAACGCTCTGATCTCGCTGACAACGCTCTGATCTCGATGACAACGCTCTGATCCCGCTGACAACGCTCTGATCCCGCTGACAACGATCTGATCCCGCTGACAACGCTCTGATCCCGCTGACAACGCTCTGATCCCGCTGACAGCGCTCGGATCTTACTGACGACGCTCTGATCCCGCTGACGACGCTCTGATCTCGCTGACAACGCTCTGATCCCGCTGAGAACGCTCTGATCCCGCTGACAACGCTCTGATCCCGCTGACAACGCTCTGATCCCACTGACAACTCTCTGATCCCGCTAGGAGAACGCTCTGATCCCGCTGACAACTCTCTGATCACGCTGAGAACGTTCTGATCCCGCTGACAACGCTCTGATCCTGCTGACAACGCTCTGATCTCACTGACAACGCTCTGATCTCGCTGAAAACGCTCTGATCCCGCTGACAACGCTCTGATCTTGATGACAATGCTCTGATCCCGCTGACGACGCTCTGATCCCGCTGACAACGCTCTGATCCCGCTGAGAACGCTCTGATCCCGCTGACAACGCTCTGATCCTGCTGACAACGCTCTGATCTCACTGACAACGCTCTGATCTCGATGACAACGCTCTGATCTCGCTGACAACGCTCTGATCTCGCTGACAGCGCTCTGATCCCGCTGACAGCGATCTGATCCCGCTGACGACGCTCTGATCCCGCTGACGACGCTCTGATCCCGCTGACGACGCTCTGATCCCGCTGACGACGCTCTGATCCCGCTGACAACGCTCTGATCCCGCTGAAAATGCTCTGATCCCGCTGACAACGCTCTGATCTCGCTGACAACACTCTGATCCCGCTGACAGCGCTCTGATCCCGCTGACAACGCTCTGATCCCGCTGACAACGCTCTGATCCGCTCATGTGTATGTGGCATTAATCTACCCAAATCCCGGGACAAAAGCAAAATCCTGGGATTTTGATTGGGACGAACTCAGATCGGGACGAGGGTCCAATTATCGGGATTGTCCCGGGAAAATCGGGACTGTTGGCAAGTATGCCAATGTTGGTTTTCAGCTCAGGTTAGGGATCGGGGGTTCCGCAGTGATTTGGGTTTTGTCTGCCTTGTTAGGATCTGCCTTTTAGAATCATTATCTGTTCTGTCATTACCCAATATTAAAGAGAGAATTTAAATTGCCTATTGATGATAATAATATAATATAAAATAAAATACGAAAATAAATAAAATGCCCTTTTTTGTTCCTCCCCATGGCGCTCGGAATTGCTTATAAAATGCGGCATCCATGCAATTCTGCGTTTTCTCCCAGCACTCCGTAGAGCGCGGCTGCAGCTGGCTGATAATCGTTATCTCTGATTATCTGTCAATTTTATGCCATAATGCTCGGACATGAAAGTCGCATTAATCAGCTCCCCAAATCGCAGGTCTTCTGATATGTGTACAAAGCTGTCCGGTTTATTCTCGGTCTCGCAGTCGCTCGGGATTTGTGCCTCTGTGCATTGTCTGCAATACTTTTTTTTTTTTGCTCGCTGACACCGAGTCCATTGAGCTGGTTAATCTGTAAAGATCAATGCAGGTTCAACACAAGGGCACAGAGAAAACAAAGGCCGCGTTCACGTGTGCGGTGCTGTGTGCTGAGTATAGAATTCTGCATGTATGTATTTTTACGCAGCGGAAAGCACTGCACTGCATCTCAACGCACCGCAGTACTGCATGATGTGCGACGGTGCATAGAGTTGAATAAATTGCCATTTTGTTACATTTAGTAAAGTAAAAAAAAAAAAAAAAAAAAGAATGTAAACAGTGCAACGCCTTGTAACGACACATCACATTGCCCCTCACAATGCTCATTAGTGTTCATGCATTACACTGCCATAATCTCTGGGGGTCCCCAGGGCCTCATTTAAATAGGCCCATCAAGGGCCGTGATTGCCGATATGGGGATCCACAAATGTTCCGTGTGTCCCTGTACCACTGTTTGTGTTCAAGGACTTGCACCCCCACGGAACCACACCCACACGGCTGTCCAATTTGGAAACAGTTGCTGCGTCCCAATTGACATGAATAGAACTGTCTGCACGGGTAATGTGCAAAACACCTGTGCATTCCCTTGTGGGCAAACACGGCCCTTGCATGGGTGTACCCATTAAAGTCCGTCTGTGTGGGTGAGGCCTAAGGCCAGGTTTGCGCTTAGCGTTTTGTGAACACGCTCTTTTTTTTACGCTACACACATAGGGAAGCCATTAGAAATTTTGAGGCCTCTTAAACAGCTTTGGGCCTGGGCCTGACCCCCTTACATCAGAATTGACCCCTTTCATTAGGTTCCCCAGAGTCATCTGCCCCTCCCCCCTACATCAGGGTCCCAAGAGTCCCCCTCTCCTTAAATCAGGCTCCCCAGAGTTCCTCCCCTACATCAGAAACCCCACTTTCATTAGGGTCCCCAAAGGTCTCCCCTTACATTAGTATCCCAAAGTTCCCCCTTACATCAGGGTCCCCAGAGTCCCCCCTTACATCAGGGTCTCCAGAGTCTCTCCTTAAATCAGGGTCTCCAGAGCCCCCTTACATCAGGGTCCCCCTTGCATTAGGATCCCCCAAATCACCCTCCTTACATCAGGGTCCCCAGAGTCCCCCCTTACATTAGGGTCTCCAGAGTCTCTCCTTAAATCAGGGTCTCCAGAGCCCCCTTACATCAGGATCCCCCAAATCACCCTCCTTACATCAGGCTCCCCAGAGTTCCTCCCCTACATTAGAAACCCCACTTTCATTAGGGTCCCCAAAGGTCTCCCCTTACATTAGTATCCCAAAGTTCCCCCTTACATCAGGGTCCCCAGAGTCCCCCCTTACATTAGGGTCTCCAGAGTCTCTCCTTAAATCAGGGTCTCCAGAGCCCCCTTACATCAGGATCCCCCAAATCACCCTCCTTACATCAGGGTCCCCAGAGTTCTCTTACATTAGGGTCCCCAAAACCCCTTTACATCATGGTCCGTAGAGCCCATTCCCTTTCCATAGAGTCCCCAAAGTTAAAAGGGAGGAGCAGAGTGGGGTAAGGAGAGTGGAGAGGTGTCAGAGAATAGTTGGAGTAGTGGAAGGGGAGGAGGGTGTATAGTGAAGACCCCCATCGCTCACATCAGGATCCGTTTCTTCTTGTTGCAGCATCCGGCTACAGGAAAGGTGGAAGCTGGAAGCTGGAAGGCTGGGCACTCGGACCGGATAGGTTCAGGGGAGGAACTTCCTCCTCCCTTAAATGCCAGGGCCTGGGGGAGGGTCAAGCACGTGATTGGTTGCTAGGACATGGGCAGTCCTAGCAACTAAACCCTAGCACTGAGAACAGCAGGTGGCGGCGGTGGTGGATGCTGTCAGCCGCCGTAGATTCAGGGACAGCTCTGATTGCTGCACAGCCTGCGCTGGTGCTGAGCGGCACGACTGTGGCAGCAGGGACGCTGACTGGGTACTTGGGTAGGGTGCTCTGGGGGGGGGGGGGGGGGGGGGGGGGGTTGGACCTAGCCACAACTGGTTCGTTGGGGCCCGGGCTCCCTACATGTGTAAGAGCTGCCGAAGCAAAAGTCCGATGTGAGAGTGTCCATCGGACTTTTGCTGGCGGAATTCCCGCCAGCAAATGATTGAGAGCAGGTTCTCAATTTTTTCTGTTGGAAAAAGTTCTGATCGAAAATTCCGATCGTCTGTACCAATTCCGACGCGCAAAATTCTTACGCATGCTCAGAAACAATTTGACGCATGCTCGGAAGCATTGAACTTCATTTTCTCGGTGTTGTACGGTCGAATGTTCAGAGAACTTTTGTGTGACCGCGTGTATGCAAGCCAAGCCTGAGCGGAATTCCGTCAGAAAAAACATTTTCCGATGGAAATTCCGCTCGTGTGTACGCGGCATAACAGTCACTTTTTTAGGACAAGATGAATCTTTGTGCATCAGAACTGCTTAGATTGAAGAAAATAATAAAAGATGTAACTTTGTATATAAAAAGAGTAAATGTAACTTTGTAAAAACAAAGGATCCGGGCAGAACTCAGCTGTTGTTGGAAATTTATTGATACAACGTCAATCACCTTAAGCTTGTTGGAGCCTTTAAATCTGTGGGGGTTGCTGGGGGTGGGGACAGGCTGTGCCCCCCGGGGGGGTTGGGAGTTCATATAACGATCTGTCATTCTGTGGCCCCTGTAGGAGGTTGCCCTCCCAGCTGTCGGGATATTTGTGTATCAATAGACTGTGTGAATGTCCTGTGTGATTCACTGGATTAGAATTAGTGTCCCTCATGTGTGAGTTGTATGTGTCCGATGACAGGTCGGGATCGGGAAGGATCTGATTGATAAGATCCAATTGAATCTCTTTCTCTATGGCCCCTTTCACACTGGGGCGGTGATCCGCGGTGACGGTAAAGCAGCGCTATATTTAGCGCTGCTTTACCGTCGTTTTCACCGCGGTTTTCGGCCGCTCGCGGTGCGGTTTTACCCCCCCGCGAGCGGCCGAAAAAGGGTTAAACACCCCCCGCAGAGCGCCGCCGTAGCCGCGGTATTACCGCGGTAACCGCGGTATTGCCGCGGTTTTACGGCGGTCTCCCATTGTAATCAATGGGAAGGAGCGGTATAGGAGCGGTGAACACACCGCTCCTATCCCGCTCCAAAGATGCTGCTAGCAGGACTTTTTTTTTTTGTCATCCTGCTAGCGCACCGCTCCAGTGTGAAAGCCCGTCGGCTTTCACACTGGAGTGAATGGGGCCGGATTTTTTCATGCGGTGAACAGGCGCTATTTTTAGCGCCGCACCGCATGAAAAACGCCCCAGTGTGAAAGGGGCCTATCACACACCTGTATAGCGGGTTATAAAAAAAAGGATTTTTGTAGCAGAATTCTCCTCCATCGGCTTCCTGACAATTAAAGTAGAAGTAACGCCAATCACTGGGGGGGGCCATTTAAATTTTGGTGCATTACCGCGTGTTCTGTCACGCATCACGCGTGTCGCTTTATGACAGACCATTAAAAATATCAGCCTGTCAAAGCACCAAAAAATCACACAGAATTTTTAATGCAACAGCTCCCTGCAAGATGTAAATGGGCCCTTAAATCTCGTATATTAACTTTAACATGCTGATGTTATTTCAAAAGACCTTTTCAATATTCGTAAACGTGTCATAGTTAAAATAATGGCTTGTGATCCTCCCGTGAAGGAATTTGATGTGAAAGGGTGACAACGCTCTCACTGTCTCCTGATTATGCTCCAGTGTTGTCACCCAGTCACATGGGCTTCCAATGGAGAATATAAGTGGCCCTTTCAATATGCAGACGTGATCCACTATTGTCACCAGAAATGTCACATGGCCATCACTCTAGTGAATGTAGACAGAAAACCGTCATTAATTAATGAAGCTGTTTTGTTCTTCTACACAAACCGAATGTCACTCATATAGTGTATGAAGAGGAGGCTGTATGTTCTCTTCAGGTGCTGCGACTGTGACGCTGATAGCTTTCAGTGTACGGCTCCTGAGAAGCCAAGATCCAAAACCCCCCCCAAACCTAAACTTCACCCCCATTTATATCTCCTTAGGACTAGATTAAACAGATATGTGGCCTTCAATCAAAAAAACTGCGAGCAGGAAGGTGTCCATTCTGTGTCTCCTTTGCAATAAAGATTTCACATCTTCCTCCACACAGTCTTCTTTAGACTGAACGCTAAGCTGTGTATGTGCTGCTCGGGGTGCAATTCCGGCATCTGCTGGGTGCCGGGCTGAATTATCCCCTGTGAGCATGTGCAGGAGCTACACCATCCTATTCCAGATAATCAAGATAGCTGAAGAGCCTGCATTCAGAAAATGCAGGCTCTTCTGCTCTCCCTTCTCACTTTTCTCCTTCTCCCTACTCTCCTTCTCCCTCCTCTCCCTACTCTCCCTTCTCTCCTTCTCCCTCCTCTCCCTACTCTCCCTTCTCTCCCCTCCTCCCTACTCTCCCTTCTCTCCTTCTCCCTCCTCTCCCTACTCTCCCTTCTCTCCCCTCCTCCCTACTCTCCCTTTCCCTCCCCTCCTCCCTACTCTCCCTTCTCTCCCCTCCTCCCTACTCTCCCTTCTCTCCCCTCCTCCCTACTCTCCCTTTCCCTCCCCTCCTCCCTACTCTCCCTTCTCTCCTTCTCCCTACTCTCCCTTCTCTCTCTCCTTCTCCCTCCTCCCCTTCCCCCCCCTCCTTCTCCCTACTCTCCCTTTCTCTCTCTCCTTCTCCCTCCTCTCCCTTCCCCCCCTCCTTCTCCCTACTCTCCCTTCTCTCATCTCCTCCCTACTCTCCCTTTTCCCTCCCCTTCTTCTCCCTACTCTCCCTTCTCTCCTTCTCCCTACTCTCCCTTCTCTCCCCTCCTCCCTACTCTCCCTTTTCCCTCCCCTCCTCCCTACTCTCCCTTTTCCCTCCCGTCCTTCTCCCTCCTCTCCCTCCCCCCCCTCCTCCTTCTCCCTACTCTCCCTTTTCCCTCCCCTCCTTCTTCCTACTCTCCCTGCTCCCTACTCTCCCTTTCCCTCATCTCTTTCTCCAACCTCTCCCTTCTCTCCTTCTCCCTACTCTCCCTTCCCTCCTTCCCCCTACTCTCCCTTCTCTCCTTCTCCCTACTCTCCCTTCCCTCCTTCTCCCTACTCTCCCTTCCCTCCTTCCCCCTACTCTCCCTTCTCCATACTCTCCCTTTCCCTCCCCTCCTTCCCCCTACTCTCCCTTCTCCATACTCTCCCTTTCCCTCCCCTCCTTCTCCCTACTCCCCTTTCCCTCCCCTCTTCCCCTCCCTCCCCTTTCCCCTCTTATCCCCCCCCTCCCCTCTCCCTCTCTCCTTCCCCTCCCTTCTCTCTCCTCTCCTTCTTCCTCCTCTCTCTCCCTTTCCCCTTCTCACTTTCTCCTCTCTTTTCTCTTGTCTCTCCTCTCCTCCTATCCTCATCCCCTCCCCCCTCCCTTTTCCCCCCCTCTCTCTCTCCTTCCCCCCCCCCCCGCCCCCCTTCCCTCCTGCCTCCCTTCTCCCCCCTCCCCTCTCCCCTCCCTTTCTTCCCCTCCCTCTCTTGCTCTCCTTCTCCTTCTCCCTCTCTCTCTCCTTCTCACTTTCCTCCTCTGCCCTCCCCTCTCCTCTCCTTCTCCCTCCTCCTTTCTCCCATTTCTCCCTCTCTCTCCTCCTTCTCTCTCTCCCCACTCCCCCTCTCTCTCCCCCCTTTTCCTCCTCTCCTTCTCCTTCTCCCCTCTCCTTCCCTCCCTCCTCTCCTTCTCCCTCGCCCTTTTCCTCCTCTCCTTCTCCCTTTCCCTCCTCTCTTTCTCCCTCTCCCTTTTCCTCCTCTTCTCCTCTCTCCTCCTCTCCTTTTCCCTCTTCTCCTTTTCCCTCCTCTTCTTCTCCCTCCTCTCCTTTTCCCTCTTATCCTTTTCCCTCCTCTTCTTCTCCCCTCCTCTCTTCTCCCACCTCTCCTTTTCCCTCTTATCCTTTTCCCTCCTCTTCTTCTCCCACCTCTCCCTTTCCTTCCTCTCCTTCTCCCACCTCTCCCTTTCACTCCTCTCCTTTTTCCACCTCTCCCTTTCCCTCCTCTCCTTCTCCCACCTCACCCTTTCCCACCTCTCCCTTTCCCTCCTCTCCTTTCCCACCTATCCCTTTCCCTCCTCTCCTTCTTCCTCCTCTTCTTCTCCCTACTCTCCCTTTCCCTCCTCTCCTTCTCCCACCTCACCCTTTCCCTCATCTTCTTTTCCCTACTCTCCCTTTTCCTTCTCTCCCTTTCTCTCCTCTCCTTCACCCTCCCTCTCTTCTCTCTTCTTTTTTCTCTCCCTCATTCTGTCTCCCTCCCTCCCTCTCTCCTCTCTCCTCTCCTTCTCCCCCCCTCTTCTTTTTCCTCTCCCTCATTCCCTCTCCTCTCTCTCCTCTCTCTCCTCTCCCTCTCCCTTCCCGTACTCTTGTTTTCTTCCTGCTATTTTCTTCTTTATGGCAAGCAATGAAACCTGGAGGTTACTGAGCATTAGGAGACATAAAAAGAGCCGCTAGTTTGGAACGACACCATTTTCCTAAGTAAGAGGTTTTATAAAAACATTCCCCGATAAATATGTAAAAGTTTTATGAGATTACCAGAAGGCATCACTATAAATGAAGGTCATTCTGGCCAATTTCCAGTCCTACAATCCCACCGAATGAAAGTGTCAGCTGTTTTCTCAGAACCCGCACAGGTAGCTGAGATGGAGCAAGAGGATGTTGAGCAATTACATACAAGAGGATGTAGAGATGTTACATACAAGAGGATGTAGAGACGTTACATACAAGAGGATGTAGAGACGTTATACATACAATAGGATGTAGAGAAGTTACATACAATAGGATGTAGAGACGTTATACATACAATAGGATGTAGAGAAGTTACATACAAGAGGATGTAGAGCAATTACATACAATAGGATGTAGAGCAATTACATACAAGAGGATGTAGAGCAATTACATACAAGAGGATGTAGAGAAGTTACATACAAGAGGATGTAGAGATGTTACATACAATAGGATGTAGAGAAGTTACATACAATAGGATGTAGAGCAATTACATACAAGAGGATGTAGAGCAATTACATACAATAGGATGTAGAGAAGTTACATACAAGAGGATGTAGAGAAGTTACATACAAGAGGATGTAGAGATGTTACATACAATAGGATGTAGAGAAGTTACATACAATAGGATGTAGAGCAATTACATACAATAGGATGTAGAGATGTTACATACAATAGGATGTAGAGAAGTTACATACAATAGGATGTAGAGCAATTACATACAATAGGATGTAGAGATGTTACATACAATAGGATGTAGAGAAGTTACATACAAGAGGATGTAGAGATGTTACATACAATAGGATGTAGAGAAGTTACATACAAGAGGATGTAGAGCAATTACATACAAGAGGATGTAGAGAAGTTACATACAATAGGATGTAGAGAAGTTACATACAAGAGGATGTAGAGAAGTTACATACAAGAGGATGTAGAGACGTTACATACAAGAGGATGTAGAGATGTTATACATACAATAGGATGTAGAGCAATTACATACAAGAGGATGTAGAGCAATTACATACAAGAGGATGTAGAGAAGTTACATACAAGAGGATGTAGAGACATTACATACAATAGGATGTAGAGAAGTTACATACAAGAGGATGTAGAGAAGTTACATACAATAGGATGTAGAGAAGTTACATACAAGAGGATGTAGAGAAGTTACATACAATAGGATGTAGAGATGTTACATACAATAGGATGTAGAGAAGTTACATACAAGAGGATGTAGAGCCGTTACATACAAGAGGATGTAGAGAATTTACATACAAGAGGATGTAGAGCAATTACATACAAGAGGATGTAGAGCAATTACATACAAGAGGATGTAGAGCAATTACATACAATAGGATGTAGAGAAGTTACATACAAGAGGATGTAGAGCAATTACATACAAGAGGATGTAGAGCAATTACATACAAGAGGATGTAGAGCAATTACATACAATAGGATGTAGAGAAGTTACATACAATAGGATGTAGAGATGTTACATACAAGAGGATGTAGAGCAATTACATACAAGAGGATGTAGAGCAATTTCATACAAGAGGATGTAGAGCAATTACATACAAGAGGATGTAGAGCAATTACATACAATAGGATGTAGAGAAGTTACATACAATAGGATGTAGAGCAATTACATACAAGAGGATGTAGAGAAGTTACATACAATAGGTAGTAGAGAAGTTACATACAAGAGGATGTAGAGATGTTACATACAATAGGATGTAGAGAAGTTACATACAAGAAGATGTAGAGAAGTTACATACAATAGGATGTAGAGATGTTACATACAAGAGGATGTAGAGAAGTTACATACAAGAGGATGTAGAGAAGTTACATACAATAGGATGTAGAGATGTTACATACAAGAGGATGTAGAGATGTTACATACAAGAGGATGTAGAGAAGTTACATACAATAGGATGTAGAGAAGTTACATACAAGAGGATGTAGAGAAGTTACATACAATAGGATGTAGAGAAGTTACATACAATAGGATGTAGAGATGTTACATACAATAGGATGTAGAGATGTTACATACAATAGGATGTAGAGCAGTTACATACGTGTTACATATGCTACTTTCTTCACAGATCTGGGTTCTTCTACGTGTACCAATGAATATTATGTATGTTTGCTTCTACGTGGGTTTGTTTTTTCATTTACAATTAATAGTTTGCTCTTTTTCTTATCCAGGTGCTCTTCTATCTTGGGCAGGAATCTACAACCTAAAGGAAAAGCCATCCTGAAACCATTTGCCCTGAGTTCTGCAGATTGGGTCTTGGCGCGGTGGTGAACATGGATCGGAGAGGTGTTCTGGCACTGGCTGTCGGTCAGATTGTTCTTGGACTCCTGATCAGCCCGTTAGCAGAATCTTCATCTCCAGCGATCGAATGCCCACAGCTCTGCGTCTGCGGTAACCGCCCATGGTTCACGCCACAGTCCACCTACCGTGAGGCCAAAACCGTGGACTGCAATGACTTGCGCTTGACTAGGATTCCAGTGAACCTCTCTATGGACACCCAGGTGCTTCTGCTGCAAAGCAACAACATTGAACGGACTAACGGAGAATTGCAACAGCTGGTTAACCTGACAGAACTTGACCTTTCTCAGAATAACATCTCCTCTATCCAGGATGTGGGTTTGTCCAACCTTAGTCAGCTCACAACTCTGCACTTGGAGGAGAATCAAATTTTTGAGATGACTGACTACTGTTTGCAAGATCTGACCAACCTGGAGGAGCTCTACATCAACCACAACCAGCTGAGCTCCATCTCACCGAGTGCCTTCTCAGGTCTGCGCAATCTGCTCCGTCTGCACCTAAATTCCAACAAGCTACGGATTATCGACAGCCGTTGGTTCGAATTCACCCCCAACTTGGAGATACTTATGATTGGGGAGAACCCTGTGATTGGGATTTTGGATTTAAACTTCAAGCCTCTCATCAATCTGCGAAGTTTGGTCCTGGCAGGGATGTACCTAAGCGACATTCCCGGGAACGCATTCCTAGGACTGGATAACCTGGAGAGCTTGTCTTTCTATGACAATAAACTAAGCAAAGTGCCCCAGGGGGCTCTGCAGAAATTGCCCAACCTAAAGTTTTTAGATCTTAATAAAAATCCCATCCGAAAGGTGCAAGAAGGAGACTTCAAAAACATGTTGCGCTTGAAGGAGCTGGGAATCAACAATATGGCGGAGCTTGTTTCTCTTGACCGCTATGCTCTAGACAATCTCCCCGAGCTGACAAAGCTCGAAGCAACAAACAATCCAAAACTATCCTACATCCACCGTTCGGCCTTTCGTAACGTGCCTACCCTTGAAAGCTTGATGCTAAACAATAATGCACTGAACTCTGTCTACAAAGGAACGGTAGAGTCCCTCCCGAACCTTCGTGAAATCAGCATTCACAGCAATCCTCTGCGCTGTGACTGCGTCCTCCACTGGATGGGTTCCAACCAAACCACCATTCGTTTTATGGAGCCGCTGTCCATGTTTTGTGCGCTGCCCCCAGAGTATCGAGGCCAACCTGTCAAGGAAGCCCTGGCTCAAGACCCCGCTGGAGAGCAGTGCCTGCCCATGATAGCCCAAGATACATTCCCAAGCCACCTCAACTTGGACTTGGGGATGACTGTCACTTTGGACTGCAGAGCTATGGCGGAACCTGAACCGGAAATCTACTGGGTTACTCCATTGGGACACAAAGTCACAACAGAGACCCTATCTGATAAACTCTATCTGAGTGACGAAGGCACACTTCAGATCACAAATGTGCAAGTGGAGGATTCTGGTCGTTACACATGTGTGGCCCAAAATTCCGAAGGAGCAGACACCAGGGTTGCCACACTGCGTATCAATGGGACGCTTCTAGATGGGTCACAGGCCTTGAGACTGTATGTCCAGCAGACAGAGGCCAGCTCTGTCCTGGTGTCCTGGAAGGTTAGCTCCAGTGTTTTGGCTTCTAATTTGAAGTGGTCTTCAGCCACTATGAAGATCGACAACCCACATATTACATACACAGCCCGGGTCCCAGCCGATGTTCATGAGTACAACCTGACCCATCTCCAGCCTGCCACAGAGTACGAGGTGTGCCTAACGGTGTCTGGCCTACATCAACAAGCTCAGAGGGCCTGCATCAATGTCACCACCAAGGGTACGTCCTACTCGTTGGCGGTCACAGACCAGGAGACCAGCGCAGCCCTGGCTGCTGTTATGGGTTCCATCTTCGCCCTCATCAGCTTTGCTTCGGTTTCTGTTTATGCGGCCAAAAGATTCCAGAGGAAAAACTACCGCCATTCCCTGAAGAAATACATGCAGAAGACGTCATCAATTCCGCTAAATGAGCTGTATCCTCCTCTCATCAGCCTGTGGGAGGGTGACAGCGAGAAGGACAAAGAAGGGACAGTAGAGGGCAAAACCTCCCAGGTGGACACGACCCGAAGTTACTACATGTGGTAACTCATGCAATACGAACATCTCAATGAGCACAAAGACTGTTGGAAACACCTACAACACTCCCTTCCCCCTTCTTCCTTTACCTTCGCCTGTGTTCTTCTCTAGATTCTTCCTTTGTCTTTTGACTTATTTTCTTATTTTTTTTTTGTTGGTATAAAATGATCTCGCTGCCTGGCCAAAATGGAATGAATGGCTGCCAAATGCTCTCTATTGACGTTCCCCCGTGCCAGGCTGAAGAAATGAAGGCTCCTCATGTTTCAGCTTGAAGATGCTTGTCAATTAGATTATTATTGAACATCAATTTAATCCTCCCACTAAGTCCATGCCGCGGGCCACGTCTGCTACTTTTCAAAGTGCCATCTCATCATTAACTTTCCTAATTGAACCCTTGAGATGGAGAGTTTGAATAACGCTGCAAATATCCAATGTTCATTAGAGAGATTGGAAATCACGGAGTCAATGCTAAGCTTTGACTCTACAATTCTGGACAGTTATACGGCACAAGAGAGGCCTTTCCTTCCAAAGAAGAACTCAGGGATCTCAAGATGCTTGGATCTGGGGGAGGTAAGGGGTAGGATATGCTTTACATTTACCCCCAGGCCCCAAATCCAGAGAACTTGAGCTGTACGCTTGGGGTCTTCCAACACTTCCACGGGCTCCATGATGTTCCGTCTCAGAGATGTCTGTGGGGATTTCCCCAACAGCCAGTTGGATGCCATATAATGTACAGAGGATGGAATCATTGTGGTACCCAAACTATGCAGATCTACACTGGAGGGGGAGGAGAAGGGGGTAAATGCAAAGCATATGATAATGTCCTCCTCACCCTCATCAGGTAACTTGTGAACTTCGAGTTCTTGTTTAAAGAGGTTCTGCCACCTATTTATTGGCTTCAGGGAAGATACGATTCCTAAAAAATAATGATTTATGAGAAATCACAATACGTACGAGCGGCCTTCTTCTATAAAAATGGTTGGGACTGAGCTGTGGACTTTTGTAGGGTTGAGTTAGACCTGTTTATTTTAGACAATATATATACCTTTTGTTTCCCATCAATCTTCTAGACCAGGGGTCTCCAAACATTCGAAAAAAAAAAGGGCTAGTTTACTGCCCTTCAAACTTTGGGGGGGGGGGGGGGCGGTGGCCAGTGGGAGTAGAACATGCTATAGACTTGGTGATCAGTGGTAGTAAAAAAATGACACCATAGGCCTCAGTGGGAGGAATAGTAGTGTCCCATCATTGGTGTCAGTGGGAGAATGAGTTGCCAATTGCCCATTATTGGTATCAGTGGGAGGATTTGTGCTCCATCATTGGTTTTTAGTGGGAGGAATAGTGTCCCATCATTGGTGTCAGTGGGAGGAATAGTGCCCCATCATTGGTGTCTGTGGGAAGAATAGTGTCCCATCATTGGTGTCAGTGGGAGGAATAGTGTCCCATCATTGGTGTCAGTGGAGGAATAGTGTCCCATCATTGGTGTCAGTGGGAGGAATAGTGCCCTATTGTTGGTGTCAGTGGAAGGAATAGTGTCCCATCATTGGTGTCAGTGGGAGGTAAAGTGCCCCATCATTGGTGTCAGTGGGAGGAATAGTGCCCCATCGTTGGTCTCAGTGGGAGGAATAGTGCCCCATCGTTGGTATCAGTGGGGGGAATAATGCCCCATCATTGGTATCAGTGGGAGGAATAGTGTCCCATCATTGGTGTCAGTGGGAGGAATAGTGCCCCATCATTGGTGTCTGTGGGAGAAATAGTGTCCCATCATTGGTGTCAGTAGGAAGAACAGTGCCCCATCATTGGTGTCAGTGGGAGGAATAGTGCCCCATCATTGGTGTCAGTGGAAGGAATAGTGCCCCATCATTGGTGTCCCATTGTTGGTGTCAGTGGAGATATAGTGTCCCATTGTTGGTGTCAGTGGGAGGTAGTGTCCCATTGTTGGTGTCAGTGGGAGGAATAGTGCCCCATTGTTGGTGTCAGTGGGAGGAGTAGTGCTCCATCTTTGGTGGCAGGAGGAAGGCATAGTGCCCCAGGGGCCGGTTAAAGCAGACAAAGGGCTACATACGGCCCGCGGGCCGCGGTTTGGAGACCCCTGTTCTAGACACTTGTAAGGCTGGCTTTACACGGATGCGAATTGGATCTAGGGTTCACCGCATCCAATTCGCATGACAAGAGACTGTGACCAGCTCTGAATAGAGCCGGTTCACACAGCTCCGGGGCGGACGCAGAGCGTACTGGAAAAGGGTCTTGTGCGTCTTTGGCTCTGTTTCAGGTGCGAATTCAGGCAAAAATTGGGATCTGATTCACACCTGAAACAGTGAACAGGGAACGCACCGGGACCCCCTGCCGTGACCCGCGGCCCCGGCATAGGTGAACCCAACCTTAACTTGCAAAAGTGATTTCTCTCTAGAAAGACCGACAGGGAACACAGGTAGACCCAACTTGCCCATAAAGATGGGGAAATCGTAGGAAAGGACAGAATTCTGAAACCAATGGAACCTGACTGGAGACTAATAATCATGGCCGCATTCAATGTGTTCTTTATGGGCTCTTCTCTGGCAGACATCTCTACAGCCTTACAGCAGGAGATTATGGAGAACAACTCAGAACATTGTCCACCATCAACACCAGAAATTCAGAAGCCATAGTCTTGCGTGTTTTTATTGGAGCCTTCGAGAGGCTGAGCGCGAGCCGCTACCATAATCTGCGGCTAATATTCAAAAACTGCAACTTGATGGCTTTCGATGCCTTCAGAAGAGTTGGGAAACCTTCGCCAATTGGGAGCCGGCCAGCCCCCCCGAACCGCAGCAAACGGAAGAACCTTTGGCAGCTCTGGAGACTTTGGCCGGGCCCTGCAGGAAAAGGAACTATTTTTTTTTTGGCTTTGCTGGTTTGACAGCAGAGTGGTATATCTTGGACTAGATTCTATTGGTTGTTTTAGTATAGCGTATCGCAAATTTAATTGGGTTGATTTTATTCCTCCTGATTCCTTGGGTTATTTTTTTATTTTTTTTTAATATATATATTTTTGGGCTTTTAACTCCACCCCTCCCCCCCCCCCCCAAACCTTTGAAAAGGGCTGACTTTATGGACAAGGCAGTCCCCCCCCCCCCCCCCCCCCCCCCCCCCCCCCCCCCTCCCCGGTAACACTTGTTGAATTGGCATGGGAAGAGTTTCGGAGGTTCCGCCCGGAGAGCGAAGAGCCGAGCCCAGCGCGGTGAATCCTCCTCTGCCAAACAAGTGATCTGACTGTATCGTTGTATCAACCTCTTCTCTGGAATTTTTGGACTTTCGGGGGACAGAAAAGTGGTCCCCTTTTGTAGTAGAAGATAAAGCTTCCTTCTAGAGCTTCTAGAGCAATACGCCCTCTGCGGGATCTGCCCTCCAGAGGGTCCGGTGCACCCCTTCAATACCCCAGGAGGCTGTTTTGGTGTTTGCTGGAAATGGTGACACCACTGAGACAGTCGCCCCAGAAATGGTGACACCAGAAATGGTGGTTTATAGTGGGGGGGGCCCTTATCTGGCTCCTATTGAGATCCGTGAAAACGGCTTCCTATCCGCTGCTTGGCAGCATTTTATACAAATTGCCGCCATATGTTTTTAGTTCTCTAGGATCTGGCGCCATTGGCTGCACCCTCCATGTTGTCCTTATCCTCCTTTTTTTAATAATAGCAAATAAATTGATCGATTGACGCCCTACAAAAAGCATCCAGAATACCTTCCTGGGTGCTGCTGGCAGTTCTTTTGAAAGCTGGTTCTAAGCAAAATGATTGGCTGCTGTTTTATGAGAATGAAGAAGGATCTCCTCGCAGGTTCTGCATTGGCTCGGCTCACATCTATGCAGGTTATGGTTGATGCGTTTTGCCGTGAATTTTGCGTTTTTAAACACTTTTTTTTATGCGTTTTGTTTTTTTTTCTTTTGCTTAATTAGAAGGTATGGCAGTTCTGTTCATGTCGAGCAACTTTGATGAGACTTTGATGTGACTTTACACTCTCTGGCACTCAAAGATCATCAAAGTAGTGAAGGAACCTTTATGTGTCCAAAGTCGCATGTTAGGCTGCTTTCACACTGGGGCGGTGCGGGGCGGCGACGGTAAGGCAGCGCTATATTTAGCGCTGCTTTACCATCGTTTTACCCGCTGTATGCGGCCGCTAGCGGGGTGGTTTTAACCCCCGCTAGCGGCCGAAAAAGGGTTAAAAACCTCCGCAAAGCGCCGCTGCAGGTATCCCCGCTGTCTCCCATTGATTTCAATGGGAAGGAGCAGTATAGGAGCGGTGAACACACGGCTCCTTCACCGCTCCAAAGATGCAGCTAGCAGGACTTTTTTTTACCGTCCTGCTAGCGCACCGCTCCAGGGCTTTCACACTGGAGACACAGCAGCTGTTTCGGGTCGGTTTGTAGGCGATATTTTTAGCGCAATAGCGCCTGCAAACCGCCCCAGTGTGAAAGCAGCCTTAGGGTTAAATGTTAGAGTTAGACCACTTTCACACTGAGGCGCTTTTCAGGCGCTTTCACGCTAAAAACAGCGCCTAAAAAGCTCACGAAAACGTATTTCCATTAAAATCAATGAACGCTTTCACACTGTGGCAGTGTGCTGTCAGGGCTGTGAAAAACTCCCCTCCCCATTGAAATTAATGGAAAGCTCTTCAAAAGCACCTGAAAAGCTTTTCAAAAGTGCTCAGTGTTTTTACTGGCAGTTTAGAAGCGCTCCAGTGTGAAAGTGTTCATTGATTTTAATGGAACTAAGTTTTCGTGAGCTTTTTAAGCGCTGTTTTTAGCGTGAAAGCGCCTGAAAAGCGCCTCAGTGTGAAAGTGGTCTAACAATTACCGCTAACCCTAATGCCCCGTACACACGGTCGGACATTCCGACCACAAAATCCGTCAGATTTTGTCCGAAACTTGTGTTGCACACACACGGTCGGACAAAGTTGTCGGAAAATCCGATCATTCCGAACGAGGTGACGTATAAAACGTACGACGGGACTACGTAGAGCCCAGTAGCCAATAGCTTTCGTCTCCAAATTTCCTCTGAGCATAAGTGGCACTTTGTGCATCGGAATTCTCTACACACGATCGGAAAAAGTCCGATCGGATTTTGTTGTCGGAAAATTTTAGATCCTGCTCTCAAATTTTTTCCATCAGAAATTCCGACGGAAAAAGCCCGCTAGGGCCCACACACCATCGGATTTTTTCCGACAACATAATCCGATCTGACTTTTTCCATCGGAATATCCGACCGTGTGTACGGGGCATAACCCTAACATTTAACCTTTAATATTTAGCATCTAACCCTAGCCCTTAACCCTAACATTTACCATAGCCCTTAACCCTAATAGTTAAGGATTAAGGTTAAATGTTAGGGTTATGTTAGGGTTAAGGGTTAAGGTTAGAGTTAAATGTTAGGGTTAAGGGTTAAGGGTAATTGTTAAGGTTAGTGTTCTAACCCTAAAAATTACCCCTATTCCTAGCAATTACTGCTAACCCTTAACCCTAACATTTAACCCCAACCCTAGCCTTTAACCCTAACATTTACCCTAACCCTTAACCCTAACAGTTATGGGTTAAGGGTAAATGTTAGGGTTATGGGCTAGGGTCAAGGGATAAGGTTAGAGTTAGGGGTAATTGTTAGGGTTAGCGTTCTAACCCTAACAATTACAGGTAACTCTTAACCCTAATCCTAACATTTAACCCTAACCGTAACATGCAACTAGACACATAAAGGTTCCTGCGCTTCTTTGTTGCAACTTTGATGTTACGTGAGTGCCAGAGAGTGTAACGTTGCATCAAAGTTGCATCAAAGTTGCACTCCATGAACAGAATTGTCATACTTTCCTATTAGCCCCCCCAAGAAACAATATGCCAAACGCATGCAGTGAATAAAAGTCCCTGACCCTTTCCAAAAAACTCACAGATGTGAACTAGATCCATAGGAAGCCATGTTAAATGGACTGTTATGTGTTTCTGCAAAAATACACGAAATAAATGCACTAAATACATCCCCCTAAAAACCTGTGCTAGACCCTTAATCCAAGCATGCAGCCTGACTGGTCAGAAAGTGTGTGGGGGGGGGGCCACATGAATGCAACATGGGGGGGGATTCCCCTGATAAAGCACTTTGCTCTCATGTTGATGAGGACATGGGCCTCTTCCCCACAACCCTGGCCAAGGATGTGGGGGTCTGCACGCAGGGGGTTTATCATACTCTGGAAGCCCCCTTTAATACTGCTGCCCCTCCCCAAAATGAATGGATAAGGGTACCCCTACTCAATAAAAAACAATATGTGCGATCCCCCTAAAAATCCATGCCAGACCCTTAATCTGAGCATGCAGCCTGGCTGGTCAGGAAAGGAGGGGGGTGGGGGGTGAGCCATGGGGGGGGGGGTACCTTGCCTGGGGGAATCTCCTTGATAAAGCACCTCCCCCCCATGTTGATGAGGACAGAGACCTCTTCCCCACAATCCTGGCCAGGGGGCTTACCCTGTAATAATAAGGGGGCCCCCAGATACTGGACCCATGATTACATGAATGGGTAAGGGGTACCCCTTACCCCTAAAAGGTGGACCTCCACAAATAATATATGTGAGCCCCCTAAAAATCCATACCAGACCCCTAACCTGAGCATGCAGACTGGCTGGTCAGGAAGTGGGGGGGAGCCACATGAATGCAACATGGGGGGGAATCCCTCTGATAAAGCATTTTGCTCTCATGTTAATGAGGACAAGGGCCTCTTCCCCACAACCCTGGCCAAGGATGTGGGGTCTGCCGGCAGGGGGTCTATCAGAATCTGGAAGCCCCCTTTAATACTAAGGTGACCCCCCCAGATACTGCCCCCCCCCAAATTAATGGGTAAGGGGTACCCCTACTAATTAAAAAAAAGAAGGGGGATCTCCACAAGAAATATGTGCGGCCCCCCTAAAAATTACATACTAGACCCTTAATCTGATGCAGCCTGGCTGGTCAGGAAAGCCTCATGAATGCAACATGGGGGGGGGGGGTACCTTGCAAGGGGGCTTTTCAGAATCTGTAATACTAAGGGGGCCCCCAGATACTGCCCCTCCCCCCCAAATTAATGGGTAAGGGGTACCCCTACTCATTCACACAAAAAACAATGTAACCTAGAGATAAGGGAAGGGTGGTGATAGTGGTGACATCATAGCTAGCGGCCATATGTGAGCAGTGATGTCACTGCTATCCCCGCCATTTGCTTACGCCCGTGGTTCCCAGGGACGCAGCTGATGCCGGCACCCGCTGCTTCCTTAGGAATGAGTGACAGTTGGAAGTGGCAAAAATGGCCGAACGCCAAACAGGGCGCCAGATGGGCAAAGGTTCAGACATTCACCCGAACGCCCCAACAGCTGAGTTCAGAACCGACTCATCCCTAATCATGAGCTGCACATGACTTCAGCTGATGATATTTCTGGATCCGCGGATCATTTCCCTGAAGATAAGCCCCGCCTCTGCGATTCTTCCTCAATTCCCCAAATTTCCGTCTTATTGCCTGCAGTAAAGTGAGGATGAGCGAATGCTTTTTTTTACGTCCCGCCATATTCAGACCGCCGCATTACAAGACGCATAGAGACCTCAGGAAGTCTTCACCCCCCCCCCCCCCGACGCAAGCATCTCGCTCTTCTCCGCATGTCCCCTCCTCCGCCGAGGACGCACATCACATGACTTCCAGCGCATGTCACCTGATCAAAGCACAACGTCAGACTTTTTCTGCAGATGCTGAGAACGCGCGCGTGCACACACCATAGAGCTTATCGATCGCCCCCCAATCTGAGATAGTCGCTAGATTCACTTCCTTCTGTACAACACGCTGTTTTCTATATCAAATAAAAAATAAATAAATCCTGTTTTTCACATTGTGTGGCTTCACTTCCTTCAATTAAAGTGTAATAATACCGCCCTTTGTTCCCCCTCCATCCTCAATGCAATTACAATCTTTCAATCAAATCATTTTGATACCCAGTAATGACATCACTGGGGTCTGTCTGCTCCAAATTAGCTGGGAGGAGCCTGCAGGCTGCTGTAAATGTCACAGTATCCTGCCCCGGATCTTCTTTTAAAAAGCAATTATGTGAAAGAACACACCCCAGCATCCCTTTAGATGTGTATGCCCCTTCCTGCTGGCCACTGGGTGCTGCACACTTTAGCTGTACAATCCGCTGAACACTCTAAGACCCCTTTCACACTGAGGCGCTTTCATGCTAAAAAAAAGCGCCTGAAAAGCTCACAAAAACCTATTTCAATTAAAATCAATGAATGCTTTCACACTGGGCAGTGCGCTGGCAGGGCGGTGAAAAAAACGCCCCTCTCCATTGAAATGAATGGAAAGCTCTTCAAAAGTGCTCAGTGTTTTACTGGCAGGTTACAAGCGCCTCAGTGTGAAAGGGGCCTAATAGATTTTAGTCAAGCAGCCCCCTGCACAGCTAAAGTCTGTAGCACCCAGTGGAAGGAGCATGCATGTCTAAAGGGATGCTGGAGATGTGTTCTTTCATATAATGCTGGGGAGAGCAGTACAGTGACTGATGTCGGCCCACCACATGACAAAAAACAAAAATGATTGATTTCGCCAAAGGTGGGCCAGGTGAGGAGGGGGAGGGGATGGATGATGACTGAAGTTGTGTTGAAAGGAAATGAAGGTGGACTCAAGATAACTTCTGCAGCTTCAAAGGGTTATATTGTGGGGATGCAAATCCACATGAGAGGAACTTCCAAGTGTGGGAAAGACCAAAAACTGCAAATCCAATTTTGCTGAGAAAAAAAATCCCCTCCAGGTCCACACCTGTGTCCCCATCCACGGCTCACCTCTGCCTTCCCATCCACGGCTCACCTCTGCCTTCCCCTCCACGACTCACCTCTGCCTTCCCCTCCACGGCTCACCTCTGCCTTCCCTTCCACGGCTCACCTCTGCCTTCCCCTCCACGACTCACCTCTGCTTTCCAATCCACGGCACACCTCTGCCTTCCCCTCCACGGCTCACCTCTGCTTTCCCCTCCACGGCTCACCTCTGCCTTCCCTTCCACGGCTCACCTCTGCCTTCCCCTCCACGGCTCACCTCTGCTTTCCAATCCACGGCTCACCTCTGCCTTCCCTTCCACGGCTCACCTCTGCCTTCCCCTCCACGGCTCACCTCTGCTTTCCAATCCACGGCTCACATCTGCCTTCCCCTCCACAGCTCACCTCTGCCTTCCCCTCCACGGCCCACTTCTGCCTTCCCCTCCACGGCTCACCTCTGCCTTCCCCTCCACGACTCACCTCTGCCTTCCCCTCCACGGCTCACCTCTGCCTTCCCATCCACGGCTCACCTCTGCCTTCCCCTCCACGGCTCACCTCTGCCTTCCCATCCACGGCTCACCTCTGCCTTCCCCTCCACGGCTCACCTCTGCCTTCCCCTCCACGTCTCACCTCTGCCTTCCCATCCACGGCTCACCTCTGCGTTCCCCTCCACGGCTCACCTCTGCCTTCCCATCCACGGCTCACCTCTGCCTTCCCCTCCACGGCTCACCTCTGCCTTCCCATCCACGGCTCACCTCTGCCTTCCCCTCCACGACTCACCTCTGCCTTCCCATCCACGGCTCACCTCTGCCTTCCCCTCCACGGCTCACCTCTGCCTTCCCTTCCACGGCTCACCTCTGCCTTCCCTTCCACGGCTCACCTCTGCCTTCCCCTCCACGGCTCACCTCTGCCTTCCCATCCACGGCTCACCTCTGCCTTCCCCTCCACGGCTCACCTCTGCCTTCCCATCCACGGCTCACCTCTGCCTTCCCCTCCACGGCTCACCTCTGCCTTCCCATCCACGGCTCACCTCTGCCTTCCCCTCCACGACTCACCTCTGCCTTCCCATCCACGGCTCACCTCTGCCTTCCCCTCCACGGCTCACCTCTGCCTTCCCATCCACGGCTCACCTCTGCCTTCCCCTCCACGGCTCACCTCTGCCTTCCCCTCCACGGCTCACCTCTGCCTTCCCATCCACGGCTCACCTCTGCCTTCCCCTCCACGGCTCACCTCTGCCTTCCCATCCACGGCTCACCTCTGCCTTCCCCTCCACGGCTCACCTCTGCCTTCCCATCCACGGCTCACCTCTGCCTTCCCCTCCACGACTCACCTCTGCCTTCCCATCCACGGCTCACCTCTGCCTTCCCCTCCACGACTCACCTCTGCCTTCCCATCCACGGCTCACCTCTGCCTTCCCCTCCACGGCTCACCTCTGCCTTCCCATCCACGGCTCACCTCTGCCTTCCCCTCCACGGCTCACCTCTGCCTTCCCATCCACGGCTCACCTCTGCCTTCCCCTCCACGGCTCACCTCTGCCTTCCCATCCACGGCTCACCTCTGCCTTCCCCTCCACGGCTCACCTCTGCCTTCCCCTCCACGGCTCACCTCTGCCTTCCCCTCCACGGCTCACCTCTGCCTTCCCTTCCACGGCTCACCTCTGCCTTCCCCTCCACGACTCACCTCTGCCTTCCCCTCCACGGCTCACCTCTGCCTTCCCTCCACGGCTCACCTCTGCCTTCCCCTCCACGGCTCACCTCTGCCTTCCCCTCCACGGCTCACCTCTGCCTTCCCCTCCACGGCTCACCTCTGCCTTCCCCTCCACGGCTCACCTCTGCCTTCCCCTCCACGGCTCACCTCTGCCTTCCCTTCCACGGCTCACCTCTGCCTTCCCCTCCACGACTCACCTCTGCCTTCCCCTCCACGGCTCACCTCTGCCTTCCCCTCCACGGCTCACCTCTGCCTTCCCCTCCACGGCTCACCTCTGCCTTCCCCTCCACGGCTCACCTCTGCCTTCCCCTCCACGGCTCACCTCTGCCTTCCCCTCCACGGCTCACCTCTGCCTTCCCCTCCACGACTCACCTCTGCCTTCCCCTCCACGGCTCACCTCTGCCTTCCCCTCCACGGCTCACCTCTGCCTTCCCCTCCACGGCTCACCTCTGCCTTCCCCTCCACGGCTCACCTCTGCCTTCCCCTCCACGGCTCACCTCTGCCTTCCCCCCCACGGCTCACCTCTGCCTTCCCCTCCACGTCTCACCTCTGCCTTCCCCTCCACGGCTCACCTCTGCCTTCCCCTCCACGGCTCACCTCTGCCTTCCCCTCCACGGCTCACCTCTGCCTTCCCCTCCACGGCTCACCTCTGCCTTCCCCTCCACGGCTCACCTCTGCCTTCCCCTCCACGGCACTCCTCTGCCTTCCCCTCCACGGCTCACCTCTGCCTTCCCCTCCACGACTCACCCCTGCCTTCCCCTCCACGGCTCACCTCTGCCTTCCCTTCCACGGCTCACCGCTGCCTTCCCCTCCACGACTCACCTCTGTCTTCCCCTCCACGACTCACCTCTGCCTTCCCCTCCACGGCTCACCTCTGCCTTCCCCTCCACGACTCACCCCTGCCTTCCCCTCCACGGCTCACCTCTGCCTTCCCCTCCACCTCACCCTTCCCCTCCACGACTCACCTCTGCCTTCCCCTCCACGACTCACCTCTGCGTTCCAATCTATAGCACACTTCTACATCCCCGCCCATGGCTCACCTCTGCATTGCCATCCATGGCACACCTCTGCCTTCCTGCCCATGGCACACCTCTGCCTTCCTGCCCACGGCACACCTCTGCATTCCCAGCCACGATTTACCTCTGTGTCCCCGAGGGTCAGTGAGGTGATCTGCAGCATGTAGAGGAGTAGGAGCACTTAGCTCCAACTGGCATCCTGGCACCCCCCTAGACCCGGCCATGCCACAGAGGCCTTGTTTAGGGCAGGAGGCCAGAGAGGAGTAGACCTGTACCCAGGAGAGTCGGCTGCAGACTTCCTGACCCTTCTGGAGGTGGGGGGTAGGGTGGGTTGTGAAAGGCCTTTTAGATCAGGTCTAGAATTCCCTGAGTGAGGCTGTCCTCCTAGAAGGTCTCGGGAGAGGTTCACCTATGGAGGAGGTGACTGCAGAGATTCCATCTCAGTACTAATGATTCAGGGTGGAGAAAGACTGTTAGAGGGAGATGGCTGCTTAAAGTGCTGCATATGCTTTCACATGTCACTACTGCAGAGCGTCCACCAAATGTGAGTGACCCCGGAATGTCACTCACCTCTGCCTTCCCCCCCACGGCTCACCTCTGCCTTCCCATCCACGGCTCACCTCTGCCTTCCCTTCCACGGCTCACCTCTGCCTTCCCCTCCACGACTCACCTCTGCCTTCCCCTCCACGGCTCACCTCTGCCTTCCCTTTCACGGCTCACCTCTGCCTTCCCCTCCACGGCTCACCTCTGCCTTCCCCTCCACGGCTCACCTCTGCCTTCCCCTCCACGGCTCACCTCTGCCTTCCCCTCCCCGACTCACCCCTGCCTTCCCTTCCACGGCTCACCTCTGCCTTCCCCTCCACGGCTCACCTCTGCCTTCCCTGCCTTCCCCTCCACGACTCACCTCTGCCTTCCCCTCCACGGCTCACCTCTGCCTTCCCTTCCACGGCTCACCTCTGCCTTCCCCTCCACGGCAGTCCTCTGCCTTCCCCTCCACGGCTCACCTCTGCCTTCCCCTCCACGGCTCACCTCTGCCTTCCCCTCCACGACTCACCTCTGCCTTCCCTTCCACGGCTCACCTCGGCCTTCCCCTCCACGGCTCACCTCTGCCTTCCCCTCCACGGCTCACCTCTGCCTTCCCCTCCACGGCTCACCTCTGCCTTCCCCTCCACGACTCACCTCAGCCTTCCCTTCCACGGCTCACCTCTGCCTTCCCCTCCACGGCTCACCTCTGCCTTCCCTTCCACGGCTCACCTCTGCCTTCCCTTCCACGGCTCACCTCTGCCTTCCCTTCCACGGCTCACCTCTGCCTTCCCTTCCACGGCTCACCTCTGCCTTCCCCTCCACGGCTCACCTCTGCCTTCCCCTCCACGGCTCACCTCTGCCTTCCCCTCCACGGCTCACCTCTGCCTTCCCCTCCACGGCTCACCTCTGCCTTCCCATCCACGGCTCACCTCTGCCTTCCCCTCCACGGCTCACCTCTGCCTTCCCATCCACGGCTCACCTCTGCCTTCCCCTCCACGGCTCACCTCTGCCTTCCCCTCCACGGCTCACCTCTGCCTTCCCCTCCACGGCTCACCTCTGCCTTCCCCTCCACGGCTCACCTCTGCCTTCCCCTCCACGGCTCACCTCTGCCTTCCCATCCACGGCTCTCCTCTGCCTTCCCCTCCACGGCTCACCTCTGCCTTCCCCTCCACGGCTCACCTCTGCCTTCCCTTCACGGCTCACCTCTGCCTTCCCCTCCACGGTTCACCTCTGCCTTCCCCTCCACGGCTCACCTCTGCCTTCCCTTCCTCGGCTCACCTCTGCCTTCCCCTCCACGGCTCACCTCTGCCTTCCCCTCCCCGACTCACCCCTGCCTTCCCTTCCACGGCTCACCTCTGCCTTCCCCTCCACGCCTCACCTCTGCCTTCCCTTCCACGGCTCACCTCTGCCTTCCCCTCCACGGCTCACCTCTGCCTTCCCCTCCACGGCTCACCTCTGCCTTCCCTTCCACGGCAGTCCTCTGCCTTCCCCTCCACGCCTCACCTCTGCCTTCCCTTCCACGGCTCACCTCTGCCTTCCCTTCCACGACTCACCTCTGCCTTCCCCTCCACGGCTCACCTCTGCCTTCCCCTCCACGACTCACCTCTGCCTTCCCCTCCACGACTCACCTCTGCCTTCCCTTCCACGACTCACCTCTGCCTTCCCCTCCACGGCTCACCTCTGCCTTCCCCTCCACGACTCACCTCTGCATTCCCCTCCACGGCTCACCTCTGCCTTCCCCTCCACGACTCACCTCTGCGTTCCCCTCCACGACTCACCTCTGCCTGCCCCTCCACGACTCACCTCTGCGTTCCAATCTATAGCACACTTCTACATCCCCGCCCATGGCTCACCTCTGCCTTGCCATCCATGGCACACCTCTGCCTTCCTGCCCATGGCACACCTCTGCCTTCCTGCCCACGGCACACCTCTGCATTCCCAGCCACGATTTACCTCTGTGTCCCCGAGGGTCAGTGAGGTGATCTGCAGCATGTAGAGGAGTAGGAGCACTTAGCTCCAACTGGCATCCTGGCACCCCCCTAGACCCGGCCATGCCACAGAGGCCTTGTTTAGGGCAGGAGGCCAGAGAGGAGTAGACCTGTACCCAGGAGAGTCGGCTGCAGACTTCCTGACCCTTCTGGAGGTGGGGGGTAGGGTGGGTTGTGAAAGGCCTTTTAGATCAGGTCTAGAATTCCCTGAGTGAGGCTGTCCTCCTAGAAGGTCTCGGGAGAGGTTCACCTATGGAGGAGGTGACTGCAGAGATTCCATCTCAGTACTAATGATTCAGGGTGGAGAAAGACTGTTAGAGGGAGATGGCTGCTTAAAGTGCTGCATATGCTTTCACATGTCACTACCAAATGTGAGTGACCCCGCAATGTCAGGTGACCCCGGAATGTCAGGTGACCCCCGGAATATCAGGTGACCCCCGAAATATCAGGTGACCCCCGGAATGTCAGGTGACCCCGGAATGTCAGGTGACCCCGGAATGTAGGTCCATGTGATGTGGCTGGTGTGTCATTTCTTGAATTCCATCAGTAAAGTGCAGATGTTCTACTCATATGTGTGGACATTCCTTCCTTTGGGATGTAGAGGTCTAATGTGTGGAGGCTTCTGGCATGGAGCGCGGCACAAGATGGTGGAGGGGTCGGTAGGAGGGACAGTGTTTTAGCAGGATAGGAGCGGGGGAAGGGAACTTGTACTTTTGGTGCTAATTCTAGCCAACCACAAAGCCCCTCTTACACACATGACCTAAAAACTGTAATAAAAATACTTCCCCTTTAAATCAGCATTCTGAATTCAGGACGGGGCTGATAAGAAGAAATAAATAAATCGCCGGCGAGCCGAGCGCGCTCCGTTTCTGGGGCTGGTCGTGCCGGAACAATGAGAAGAAAGCAAAATAAAAATAAATAAAAATCATCTCCCAGAAGTATTGGAGACAAAAGCGAAGCGGCGGGAGGATTCCCGCGTATTACACGGAGCGGAAACCTCTCCCCAGACGCTCGCCGTTCTCTGGAACCTCATCGCTAAATTAGCCACATCAAAGTCGCAGTGCCATGAATGGCTCTCTGGCGGAATCGTTCTTCCGCGTGGCTCACAAATGCCGAACGCCGCTGGAGACGCGAAGCGAGCGGGCCGGTCCTGGCGGAGATCCGTCGCCTTGACTTCGCTACTTTCTTTGCTTTTTGTTTGTTACTTTTTAACCTCTTCTTGTAAATTGAGGAGAGAAATCTATTGCAGGTGCGACTGAGGGCAACTAAAAGAGAAGCAATGGGGGAGCCCAGGGCGAGCATGCCAAGTTGTGCCCCCCTCCCCCAAGATGTATGATCATTATGGGCCAGAAAAAATCTCCCCACAAAAACACTGAGCACGAATCTGCATAAATTCCCCCTCCTCCCAGTACAAATCCACCCCCTTGCTCCTCCATGCGTCTCCTCCATGCGTCTCCTCTATACCTCTCCTCCATGCGTCTCCTCCATGCGTCTCCTCTATGCGTCTCCTCCATGCATCTCCTCCGTGTCTCTCCTCCATGCCTCTCCTCCATGTGTCTCCTCCAATGTGTCTCCTCCATGCATCTCCTCCGTGTCTCTCCTCCATGCCTCTCCTCCATGTGTCTCCTCCAATGTGTCTCCTCCATGCCTCTCCTCCATGTCTCTCCTCCATGCCTCTCCTCCATGTCTCTCCTCCATGCGTCTCCTCCATGTCTCTCCTCCATGCGTCTCCTCCATGTCTCTCCTCCATGCCTCTCCTCCATGTCTCTCCTCCATGCGTCTCCTACATGCGTCTCCTCCATGCGTCTCCTCCATGCGTCTCCTCCATGCCTCTCCTCCATGCCTCTCCTCCATGCCTCTCCTCCATGCGTCTCCTCCATGCGTCTCCTCCATGCCTCTCCTCCATATGTCTCCTCCATGTGTCTTTTCCATGCAAATCCTCTATGCGTCTCCTCCATGCGTCTCCCCCAATGCGTCTCCTCCATGCCTCTACTCCATGTCTCTCCTCCATGTCTCTCCTCCATGCCTCTACTCCATGTCTCTCCTCCATGCCTCTCCTCCATGCCTCTCCTCCATGCCTCTCCTCTATGCGTCTCCTCCATGCGTCTCCTCCATGCCTCTCCTCCATGTGTCTCCTCCGTGTGTCTCCTCCATGCATCTCCACCATGCCTCTCCTCCATGCCTCTCCTCCATGTGTCTCCTCCATGTGTCTCCTCCCTGTGTCTCCTCCATGCATCTCCACCATGCCTCTCCTCCATGCCTCTCCTCCATGCCTCTCCTCCATGTGTCTCCTCCGTGTGTCTCCTCCATGCATCTCCACCATGCCTCTCCTCCATGCCTCTCCTCCATGTGTCTCCTCCATGTGTCTCCTCCATGTGTCTCCTCCATGCATCTCCTCCATGCCTCTCCTCCATGCCTCTCCTCCATGCGTCTCCTCCATGCGTCTCCTCCATGCGTCTCCTCCATGCGTCTCCTCCATGCCTCTCCTCCATGCCTCTCCTCTATGCGTCTCCTCCATGCGTCTCCTCCATGCCTCTCCTCCATGTGTCTCCTCCATGTGTCTCCTCCATGCATCTCCACCATGCCTCTCCTCCATGCCTCTCCTCCATGTGTCTCCTCCATGTGTCTCCTCCGTGTGTCTCCTCCATGCATCTCCACCATGCCTCTCCTCCATGCCTCTCCTCCATGCCTCTCCTCCATGTGTCTCCTCCGTGTGTCTCCTCCATGCATCTCCACCATGCCACCTCCTCCATGCCTCTCCTCCATGTGTCTCCTCCATGTGTCTCCTCCATGTGTCTCCTCCATGCATCTCCACCATGCCTCTCCTCCATGCCTCTCCTCCATGCCTCTCCTCCATGTGTCTCCTCTGTGTGTCTCCTCCATGCGTATCCTCCATGTGTCTTTTCCATGCGACTCCTCTATGCGTCTCCTCCATGCGTCTCCCCCAATGTGTCTCCTCCATGCCTCTACTCCATGTCTCTCCTCCATGCCTCGACTCCATGTCTCTCCTCCATGCGTCTCCTCCATGTGTCTCCTCCATGCGTATCCTCTGTGTATCTCCTCCATGTGTCTCCTCCAATGCGTCTCATCCATGCCTCTCCTCCATGCGTCTCCTCCATGTGTCTCCTCCATGCCTCTCCTCCATGCGTCTCCTCCATGTGTCTCCTCCATGCCTCTCCTCCATGCCTCTCCTCCATGTGTCTCCTCCATGCCTCTCCTCCATGCCTCTCCTCCATGCCTCTCCTCCATGCGTCTCCTCCATGCCTCTCCTCCGTGCCTCTCCTCCATGCGTCTCCTCCATGTGTCTCCCCAAATGTGCTCCTCTATGCCTCTCCTCCATGCGTATCCTCTGTGTATCTCCTCCATGCCTCTCCTCCATGCCTCTCCTCTATGCGTCTCCTCCATGTGTCTCCTCCAATGCGTCTCCTCCATGCGTCTCCTCCATGCCTCTCATCCATGCCTCTCCTCCATGTGTCTCCTCCATGCCTCTCCTCCATGTGTCTCCCCCAATGTGCTCCTCCACGCCTCTCCTCCATGCGTCTCCTCCATGCCTCTCCTCCATGCCTCTCCTCCATGCGTCTCCTCCATGCCTCTCCTCCATGCCTCTCCTCCATGCCTCTCCTCCATGCCTCTCCTCCATGCGTCTCCTCCATGCGTCTCCAGCACTCAGCGCAGAACGAGTGGAATGTTTGATGACGCGGCGGCGTTTGATCTTTCTGGACATTTCTGTGAAGTTGGCCAGGAGTGCAGATTTTTGGCGGTTTTCCTCGGTGGCGTTGGGCCGGTCAGATTGGGGCTCGGAGCTCCTGGTCGATTTTTTTTAAATAAAACAAAGTTGGTTTTTGTCCTGGCGGGTGAGCCGGATTCCAGAACTGGCTCTGGCGGCGTCCTCCGTGGCTCCATTTGACGTGACGCAAAGCGACAGCTCTCAGATCGGGTTGTGAAGCGACTGGCAGCGATGGCGGTACGTGTCTCCTCTCATCATGGCGCTCCAAGGATGATGAAACGCTTCCTGCTCCACTGAAAGCAGCTGCGATACGGTGCGTGCGCCCGAGCCGCGGGGGATGGGGGACATCATACTCTGCACGCTCTTACCTTTTGTACTCCTTTTTATTACTGTTAAATGGAGTGGAGAGAAGAGTTGGGCTGAACGACCCCCCCCCCCCCCCCCCCCCCGTTCGGTTTGCACCAGAACTCCCGAATATGGAAAAGTTTTGACCCGCACAGCGAAGTCCTCATTTTAAAGGCTTATATGCAAATGATTGTCCATAAAAAGGGGTATGGGGGTCCCGGTACTGCCCTGGGGGACAACATTTATTTTTATTTTTTATCGTTTTTACAGGAGCAGTGATTTTATTGACGCTTAAAGTGCAACAAAAAAGAAAAGAAAAATTCCTTTAAATAGAGTGTCCGGAGGGTCCCCTTAGTCTGCCTGTAAAGTGGCACATCTGTACCATGTATAGAACCTGCTGCAGCAATAATGACATTTAAAAAGAAAAAAAAACAAGTTGAATTACATTTAAATTGCCAGCAATCAAAAAATAAAAAACGGTGGGCTTGGTATGGATTTTAAGGGGAACCCCACGGCAAAAAAAAAACAGCGTGGGGTCCCCCCCAAAAAAATCCATACCAGACCCTTATCCTAAACCATACCAGACCCTAAACGGGGGGGGGGGGGAACGAGCATCTCCCCCCCACCCTTCCTGAACCATACCAGGCCACATGCCCTCAACACGGTGGGGTGGGTGCTTTGGGGCAGGGGGGCCTCTGCCCTACCATCCCAAAGCACCTTGTCCCCATGTTGATGGGCCTCTTCCCCACAATCCGTTTACCAAAAAAGTGTAAAAATAGATAAAAACAGGAGGCAGTTTTTGACAATTCCTTTATTAAATATTTAAAAACAATGACCCCCGATGTAAACCTATTGTCAATCATAGCGCCCGCTGCACCCAAAAAAAAAAAAAGAAATGCTCTGCCGTCAACTAAGGCTTACTGCCGAATGCCTGGCTTGACGTTTCACAGTTCTTATATAGGTAAGGGCGGGACCACTTGGTCATGTCACCCGGTGGCACCACCCCCTTGAGACGTCACCAACCCAGCATGCACCGGTCGGTGACATCACAAGGGGGCGGAGCCCCCCATCCTGCTCCATAGCACCCACCCTCCCCTCCACGTTGAGGACATGTCGCCTCGTATGGTTCGTGGGGGGGGGGAATGAATGGATTTCCTCCCACTTCCTGTTGTGGCTATGGGACAGGAAGTGAATGAATGAATGAATGAATGAATGACTTGTATAGCGCAACCTATGCGAACTGAATCGCCTCAGGGCGCTTTTTGCCACTGGTGTCCATCTGTGGTATAGTGCGGTCCTTGCCCTGTGGGGTCCTGACACGCTTACAAACACATACACATACAACATACACATATTTGGCCAATTTTATCGACAGGATCTAATTAACCTACCAGCATGTCCGTGAAAGGAAATCTCCCCAATGGGGCACAGATAGCAAAAAAAATCCAAAATCTGACAGGGGTTATAACCCCTTACTCTATCCAAAATGAATTAAAAAAAAATGTTTTGCCTTTAGTTTGACTTAAAGGGGTTAACAATAGTCCCCATTATAAATAATATACACCTGGCAGAGGGTCTGACCCTCCTCTACTCCGCCCCCCCATGCGCTCTTGATATGATCCAGCCGATGGGACTCTCGCGTTTCCAGCCTCCCTGCGATCTCTCGCTCGTGGAATATCCGATCGGTGACATATCTGCCGTCTCTGTTACTATTTATAATTTTTCTGCAGAGAATGTTTCCTCCTCTCCGGGAGGTGACGGCGCTCGCCGTACGCTCTGTTCCAGGATATGTGAAGGACGCGGAATCGTATTAATAGATCCTGCGGATAATTTATGTAAATGGAACCGGATTTTATTTAGAAGGAGAATCTTCTTCTGCAGATTGTCTACATTTCTGTTCATAGCGTGACGTCCTTTCCAGTGTAATGGAGTTGCTGGGAACCTCGGGGGTCCTCTACCAGCATTCCCTGGAGGCCGGGACACCTTTTTATTTTGAGTCGGAAATGATTTATTCGTGTGATCTGTGCCACGTGTGGTGCCATAGCCATATACATGATGAGTGATATTGCCCTTCCCCCCATGCTCCCCCAGTGCCTGAACCAGAAGACCGTCCACACAGCCAGTGGTGGGTCCTCTGCTTCATCTTCCTAAATTGGGGAGCAGGTCGTCCTCTCAAGCAATACACGGCTGTAGGTCCTGCTGGATTCTGAGTGCTGTTCACAATATGCTTCCACCCGTGGTGATCGTTGGTGATAATCCTGGCCACGGCACTGGTCAGTCGTTGGCTCCTTAAGTCTTCTTCGATGCGTTTGATCCATGTTTTCTTTGGCGCCATTCGTTGACCACTCCAGTGGACAGGACGCTCCCGCCAGGGGAGTTTACATAGCAGCCGAATGGTGTTCATTCTGCAAATGTGGCTGAACCGTTCTGCGATTTGGTTCTTCGACTGAAGATTGATGGTCGCAACTTGTCCCAATTGTCTGGTTCCAATGGTGATTGTGAAGATACATTGCCAAGCCACAACTCTGCCTGCGGGCGGCTGGACTGGGGCTTTTCATACACTATATGTATACTTACCAACAATATGGTCCCGGGCCATTGTTAACTCCGCCCACTGGCTGCATTTGGCCCACCCATTTTCTGGGAGAACACACCCAAATAATTCCTACTTTACAGGTTGGTCCTATCCAAACCAGGCCTCTAAATATGTGGGGACCACCGATCATACCTACTTTACGGGTTGTCCCGCCAAGACCCTACCTCAAAATATATGGGGACCGCCCACCCACAGCCCCACCGCTGCAAATGATGACTTTTTGATCTACTGGGCAAGTGCAGTAACTCACATAAGGTTGATGCTATGATCCTGGGACATGGCCGGGGACACAACATCGGTGGTACAGAGGACCAAGATGAGAGACTATCCCAGAAAATCCATTGGCTTGTATGTATATGTCCAAGAGTTTTAGGACACCTGACCATCACACCTCTATGAACTTGTTGGATGTCCCATTCCAAAATCATTGCTCTTTATATGGAGTTACCCCCTCCCTCCTGTTGCCTCCCTCCTGTGGTTATTAATATGGTGTTGCCCCCCCCCCCCTTTGTGGTTATAATATCCTCCACTCCTCTGGGAAGGCTTTCTACAAGAATTTTGGAGGGTGTCTGTGGGAATTTGTGTCCATTTGTGAGGCCAGGTACTGATGTTGGAGGGCTGATATAGGTGAAGAACACAGAAGCTAGCTATAGTATCTGACCACCTATGTTAGGGGTAAGCGTGACAGGTGTCCATTGGAATTTGTGCCCATTTGTAAGGTCAGGTATTGATGTTGGATGAGAAGACCTGGCTCACATGTTGGGTCTCACATTGGGCACCAAAAAAAAAGACCTGGCTCACCATCAGCATTCTAATCCATTCCAAAGGTGTTCCGTAGGGATGAGGTCAGGGCTCTGTCCAGGACACTCGAGTTCCTCCACACCAAAAGGTTGGAGGAGTACAATTGTCTACAATGTCTTTGTATTGTCAGGACACTTCACTGGAGTGAACTCAATAATAATATGTTGGGTTATCCACATAAACTGGGCCATGTAGTGTATCAGTTTGGAGTTGGATGACCCTTTCGTGGATTTTTCAAGGTGTGCTTTACATTAATGGTAGAGTTTTTTAGTCCTTAGGATAGAACAGATTTTTGAATGAGAAGACCTGGCTCACGATCAGTGTTCAGTAGAGTTGAGGTCAGGGCTCTGTGCAGGACACTGGAGTTCCTCCACACCAAACTAGTCAAACCATGTCTTTATGGAGTTGCCCTCTTCCCATGGCCATTAATATGGAATTTTCCCCTATGTGACTATAACATCCTCCACCCTTCTTGGAAGATCCACAAGATTTTGGAAGGTGCCTGTGGGAATGTGTGCCCATTGGTGAGGCCAGGTACTTATGTAGGATGAGAAGACCTGGCTCACATGTTAGAATTCACATTGGGCACCGAAAAAAGGGGACTTGGCTCACAATCAATATTCCAATTCACACCAAAGGTGTTTAGTAGGGTTGAGGTCAGGTCTCTGTGCTCCTCCACACCAAACTGGTCACCCCATGTCTTTATGGATCTGATCCAAACTGGTCACCCCATGTCTTTATAGACTTGGACCCCCTTTGGGGCTTTAAACATTCTCCACTCTTCTGGGATGGCTTTCCACATCATTGTGAAGGGTGTCTGTGGAAATTTGTGCCAATTTGTGAGGTCAGGAACTGGTACAAAGGGCTCTGTACAGGACACTCCAGTTCCTCCACACCAAACTGGTCATCCCATGTCTTTATGGATCTGTTTCAAACTGGTCACACCATGTCTTTATGGAGCTGGTCCAAACTGGTCACCCCATGTCTTTATGGATCTGGTCCAAACTGGTCACCCCTTGTCTTTATGGATCTGGTCCAAACTGGTCACCCCATGTCTTTATGGAGCTGGTCCAAACTGGTCACCCCATGTCTTTATGGATCTGATCCAAACTGGGCACCCCGTGTCTTTATGGATCTGGTCCAAACTGGTCACCCCATGTCTTTATGGATCTGTTTCAAACTGGTCACCCCATGTCTTTATGGATCTGTTTCAAACTGGTCACCCCATGTCTTTATGGATCTGGTCCAAACTGGTCACCCCTTGTCTTTATGGATCTGGTCCAAACTGGTCACCCCATGTCTTTATGGATCTGGTCCAAACTGGTCACCCCATGTCTTTATGGAGCTGGTCCAAACTGGTCACCCCATGTCTTTATGGATCTGGTCCAAACTGGTCACCCCATGTCTTTATGGATCTGATCCAAACTGGTCACACCATGTCTTTATGGATCTGGTCCAATCTGGTCACCCCTTGTCTTTATGGATCTGGTCCAATCTGGTCACCCCTTGTCTTTTATGGATCTGGTCCAATCTGGTCACCCCATGTCTTTATGGATCTGGTCAGAACTGGTCACCCCATGTCTTTATGGATCTGGTCACCCCATGTCTTTATGGATCTGGTCCAATCTGGTCACCCCTTGTCTTTATGGATCTGGTCCAAACTGGTCACACCATGTCTTTATGGATCTGGTCCAAACTGGTCACCCCTTGTCTTTATGGATCTGGTCAGAACTGGTCACACCATGTCTTTATGGATCTGGTCACCCCATGTCTTTATGGATCTGGTCCAATCTGGTCACCCCTTGTCTTTATGGATCTGGTCAGAACTGGTCACCCCATGTCTTTATGGATCTGGTCCAAACTGGTCACACCATGTCTTTATGGATCTGGTCCAAACTGGTCACCCCATGTCTTTATGGACCTGGTCCAAACTGGTCACCCCATGTCTTTATGGATCTGGTCCAAACTGGTCACCCCATGTCTTTATGGATCTGGTCCAAACTGGTCACCCCTTGTCTTTATGGATCTGGTCCAAACTGGTCACCCCATGTCTCTTTGGAGCTGGCTTTGTACACAGGGCGGGGGGGGGGGGGGCACAGTCATGGTGGAACAGAAAAGGGTCTTCACCAAACTGTTACCACATGGTCTTTGTATGATGGACCTTCACTGGAGACTCCTGATCTCCATCATTGGGAGGGGTTACCCCTTGTCTTTTCGGGGTCAGCTGTGAACGTCGCTCTGAAAACGCGGAGCGCCGGCTCACAGAACGGATAAGATAAGTGAACTGTTATTTAGTAATAGTGAAGTACAGAGAGAAGTCAGAGAGATGATTTATATTCATACAAAAATCTCCTCATTTCTTCTTAAATAAATGATAGAATAACGGCATTAGAAGAGTTCCTCATGAGCAAAAATGACTAAAAATAGAAATGGTTCCATCGTTCACATGCAAATTTCCTCCGGGATCAGTGCCCCTCCCCCCACCCCCCAGTGAATCCTCCCTCCGGCCCCCCCTTCGGTCTTGCACAGGTGTACCGCCTCCTCTCCTGGACTGAAGTGGCTTCCTCTGATGTCACTGCACACTGTGAGCTCCTCACAATGTGCATTAAAAGCTGCAGCCAGTCAGATAGATAGAGCCCCGCCTCATTTCCTGGCTGGAGGACTTCCAGCATCCTCTAGCCCTCTCTTTCTCAACCTTTTTACCTCAGAGGAACCCTTGAAATCTTTTCAGGTCTTGAGCAATGGCGTCACCAGGGTGGGGCCTGAGGGGGCCACGACCCCCCCCCCCAGTTTTACTGTATGTGCCCACCCCAAGTTATGTACTGACTGTATAACCTGAATAAGGTGCCACGGCTGTCCGAGTGTCCGCCCGCTTGAATGACTGACTATTGACTGTCAGTCTCTCAGTCTCTGAGCCTCGAGTAAGCGGGGACAGCCCAGGTGACGTTGCGTGACTGGGGTTAGCTTCATGCAACTGGCTCTACCAAGTGGTGCTGACCCCAGAACTGTGCAGACATCTTAAGATAGGAGGTCAATCGGGCACCGCTCGAGGGACCCCTAGTGACCGTTGGAGGAACCCTGGTTGAGAATGGCGGATCTAGCCCTTCCCCCCCAGCCTGACCCGCCCCTTTTATTGGATTTCAGATCTCTTCATCATGGAGAGTCTAGGTCTCCCCCCACACCCAACTGGGCTCCTCCGCATTGCCACCCTGTCACACGGGCCTCCAATGGAGACTATAAATGACTGCAAGAAAAGCCCATCCCCCAGACATGGTCCACAGATGTCCCCATCAGGAAATCTGCCCTGAAAACTGCCGCGTGGCCATCGCTGGGGGGTGCATGTAGACAGGAAATGGCTGCAAAGAGGCTTCAGGAGATCAGCAGCACTGAAACAAAGGATGGAATACAATTACTTTCACTATTAATTAAAAGGAAAAGACGCGGCAAACCGATACAAAGCGATACAAAGCGATACAAAGCGATACAAAGCGATACAAAGCGAACGTCCTCCTGTTCTGGTTTCTATAAATGTCATTCAGGTCAGTCATATATATATTCTTACCTGCTTCTGTTCTGTAGATAACAGATAAAGGTCAGATTAGCTTCAGATTTCTTTTTTGGTGGGAGATTTCCTGGAAAACAAAAGTCCCCCTCACCCAACTTCTGGACCGTAAGAATAAATACGCATGACAGCTGCGAGCGCACACAGGGCTGCCCCCCCCCTCCTCCACGCCTCACCGCCATTAATCATTGCGCTTCGCTTTATTCATCCCGACAAATTGTGTAATTATTCCAGCAAGGTCTCCATGGCAAACCTCTCCGGGCTGGACGCCGAAATCTCAGGAATCTCCAGACGAAAATCCTTCCAGGATCCGAAGTATTGTCTGCGACTTCCCCCGGCGAGGGGCGGCGCGTTTTTCCCGGAGACGCGTTAACGGAGATCGCCAGTAAACAAAACAATGGCGCTTTTTGTAAATAAAATCCTTCTTTTCACCCTTTCAGCGCTGCTGATCTCCTGCAGCCTCTTTGCATTCACTTCCTGTCTACATGAACCCCCTCCCCCCCCCCCCAGGTGATGAATGAACGGCATTTCTCAGGGCGGGTTTCCTGATGGTGACATCACCGGACCCCCTCTGTGCCATGTGTGCTGAAAAAGGTGACGGGGCGACAACGCAGGAGGGAGACAGACAGAGCGTTGTCACCCTATCACAGGAAGTTCCTGAACAAAGACCTTCATGGCGGGATCACCACTTCCTGCCTGTAGGACGGCCTGGAACTTGAAGTGGAGATATCGGGATGATGGGTGAAGCTACGGGCATCCTTATCCTCAGCCGGCGATTCCCTACAATGGAGAAGCCATCCAAGCGCCTGATTAGCTGCTGGTAGACAATTTGTTTCTTTTCTAATTCGTTTTTTAACAAATTTTTACAAATATTCATAAATTCAAAAATTCTAAAATCCGAAAACCCGGAAATCTGAAATAATAACTATTAAATTATAGGTATTGTAATTTCCTTTCAAATTAGCGAGTACGAATGTATCCGAAATAACGAATGCCGCATCAAAACAAATGAATAATAAATAATAATAACAAGTTTTTATTATTGCTATTTATTATTATTATTATTATTATTATTATTATTATTAATTTGTTACGTTGAATGCCGCATCTAAACGAATGGAACGTAACAAATTAATAAAAATAAATAACAATAATAATAATAAAAAATGTATTATTATTTATTTATTAATTTGTTACGTTCCATTCGTTTAGATGTGGCATTCAACGTAACAAATTAATAATAATAATAATAATAAATAGCAATAATAAAAACTTGTTATTATTATTATTTATTATTAATTTGTTACGTTGAATGCCACATCTAAACGAATGGAACGTAACAAATTAATAAAAATAAATAACAATAATAATAATAAAAAATGTATTATTATTTTATTATTAATTTGTTACGTTCCATTCGTTTAGATGTGGCATTCAACGTAACAAATTAATAATAATAATAATAATAAATAGCAATAATAAAAACTTGTTATTATTATTATTTATTATTAATTTGTTACGTTGAATGCCACATATAAACGAATGGAACCTAATAAATTAATAATAAATAATTATACATTTTTATTATTATTATTATTTATTATTATTAATTTGTTACGTTCCATTCGTTTAGATGCGACATTCGTTATTTCGGATAATTCGTAACTTCTGATAACTTCTGATAAATTCGTAACATTTACTAACAGCCAAATTTGAAAGGAAATTCTAATACCTATAATTTAAGAATTAGTTATTATTTAGAATTTTTGGATTTTCGTTCTTTAGAATTTTCGGATTTTTTTTTCTTATATTCGGATTTTCAAATTTTCGAATTCACGTATTTAGGCATTTACGAATTTTTGAATTTACGTATTGCGATCATAACGAATGACCTGAAAAAACGGAAAAAAAAAATATAAAAATGAATGAAAGGAAAATGAAAACAAACAAATTTTTTCGGCAGTGCACATGTCTAGCTGCTGGATTGCTTTTACAGGCAGCAGGAGAGGATGTTCACCCCCCCCCCCCCCCCCCCCCCCCCATCCTGTCGCCCAATAACACCTCTCCGGGCTCTGCTGTGTAATCAGACGGTGTAAAAATAAATAACAAAACAAAAATAAAATAAATAATAAAAAATAAAAAAATTAAAGGGACGGTGTAAAAAAACAAAAAACAAAACAAAAATAAAATAAATAATAAAAAAAATTAAAGGGACGGTGTAAAAAAACAATAAAAAAAACAAAAATTAAATAAATAATAAAAAAAATGAAAGGGACGGTCTAAAAATAAAATAAATAATAATAAAACATTTTTTAAAGCGCTCCTCTTTTTCTGGTGAGCAGAAGCAAACACATTTGTAAATTTTGCCCGCATATGTAAACGGTGTTCGCAGCACACATGTGAGATATCACCGCGAACGATATAGTGAGAGCGATAATTCTAGCGCTAGACCTCATCTGTAACTCTAAACAGGTAACCTGTAAAAAAAATTATAAAATTTCAAGTGTCTCCTATGGAGATTTTTAGGTACCGTAGTTTGTCGCCATTCCACGAGTGTGCGCAATATTAAAGCGTGACATGTTCGGTATCTATTTTCTCGCTGTACGGACGCCATGTTTTATATTTTACCAAAAAATTGGGATATTTATTGTGTTATTTTGCATTAAAAAAAAAATTGCGTTTAAAAACATACTGTGTGACATCAAAAATTGCAACACCCACCATTTTATTCTCTATAGGGTCTCTGCTGAAAAAAATTAATATAATTTTTGGGGGTTTTGAGTAATTTTCTAGCAAACAAAATGATGATTTTTACACGTAGGAGAGAAGTGTCAGAATTGGCCTGGGTGCGAAGTGGTGGATGGAAGTTGCAGCTGACCAAGCCTATGTTATGCTCGCAGTCTCCACAAGGGGGCACATGTGACGGGGTGACAACGCAAGTGCACAGCTTGGAGACAGTTGTCACCTACAACAGGAAGTTCCTGAGCAAGGGCCTCCATGGCGGGATCACCGGGGATTAGTTATGATCTAAAATGACTTCTGACACGACATGTTACATCTTCTATGAGATTTTAGGGATTGGGTGAGCATCTACTTGCCGCCACTCCTGATCATGTGATTGGCTGTCATGGCAGTCACATGATCAGGAGCCTGTCCCGCTATGAACGTCAGTGACAGCCCGGTCAGTGTGCAGTGAGCGCGCTCTCAGTACAGAACCTCTATGGCTAAGCCCTGGGGACGTGACGAAACGCATCAGTGGAGCAGAATTGGGAGCTGTCAGTGACAGCTCGGTCAGTACGCTGGTAGCATGCAGGGAGCGCGCTCTCAGCACAGAACAGCGGCACTCTATTATATGTGGCAGCTCTCCCGCCATCTTGCTGGATATACGCGGGATGCCGGCGGGAAGGGGTAGAATCAGACGGAGCCATAAAGGGCGTTGTCGTTTGAGATTGACCAATGTCGTGGCACAGACGGCGGCCCTTCCGGCGGAATCCTGACATATCCGATCGGGTTCCCCCGTCTCCGGTGAGGGCGGCACCCCCACCCCCGTCTTCCCGGATACCGGCTGTATTTTTAGCTGCAGAATATTGATGTCAGACTAATATCCACATTAGAGAGACAATTAACATGGAAAGAAATAACGAGCTGCCTAATTAGCCGGAGCCAGGAAAGCGCTGCCTCCTCGCGGCTCCGGAGGGTGGAGGCAACGCAGCCAATGGATGGCGGCAGGAAAAGGTCTACGAAGCGGAATACACGATCAGACGATCGGTGACCGGCAATGTCTTCCTTCCTACAAAATATAGTCCCCTCCCCCACAGTCACATCAGTCTCTGTACAGAGGAGCTTACACTCTAATGTCCCCCCCCCACAGTCACATCAGTCTCTGTACAGAGGAGCTTACACTCCAATGTCCCCTCCCCCACAGTCACATCAGTCTCTGTACAGAGGAGCTTACACTCTAATGTCCCCTCCCCCCACAGTCACATCAGTCTCTGTACAGAGGAGCTTACACTCTAATGTCCCCTCCCCCCACAGTCACATCAGTCTCTGTACAGAGGAGCTTACACTCCAATGTCCCCTCCCCCACAGTCACATCAGTCTCTGTACAGAGGAGCTTACACTCTAATCCCCCCTCCCCCCACAGTCACATCAGTCTCTGTACAGAGGAGCTTACACTCCAATGTCCCCTCCCCCACAGTCACATCAGTCTCTGTACAGAGGAGCTTACACTCTAATGTCCCCTCCCCCCACACAGTCACATCAGTCTCTGTACAGAGGAGCTTACACTCTAATGTCCCCTCCCCCCCCCCCACAGTCACATCAGTCTCTGTACAGAGGAGCTTACACTCTAATGCCCCCTCCCCCACAGTCACATCAGTCTCTGTACAGAGGAGCTTACACTCTAATGTCCCCTCCCCCCACAGTCACATCAGTCTCTGTACAGAGGAGCTTACACTCTAATGTCCCCTCCCCCACAGTCACATCAGTCTCTGTACAGAGGAGCTTACACTCTAATGTCCCCTCCCCCCACAGTCACATCAGTCTCTGTACAGAGGAGCTTACACTCTAATGTCCCCTCCCCCCACAGTCACATCAGTCTCTGTACAGAGGAGCTTACACTCTAATGTCCCCTCCCCCACAGTCACATCAGTCTCTGTACAGAGGAGCTTACACTCTAATGTCCCCACCCCCACAGTCACATCAGTCTCTGTACAGAGGAGCTTACACTCTAATGTCCCCTCCCCCACAGTCACATCAGTCTCTGTACAGAGGAGCTTACACTCTAATGTCCCCTCCCCCCCCCCACAGTCACATCAGTCTCTGTACAGAGGAGCTTACACTCCAATGTCCCCTCCCCCCACAGTCACATCAGTCTCTGTACAGAGGAGCTTACACTCTAATGTCCCCTCCCCCCCCACAGTCACATCAGTCTCTGTACAGAAGAGCTTACACTCTAATGTCCCCTCCCCTCACAGCCACATCAGTCTCTGTACAGAGGAGCTTACACTCTAATGTCCCCTCCCCCCACAGTCACATCAGTCTCTGTACAGAGGAGCTTACACTCTAATGTCCCCTCCCCCCCACAGTCACATCAGTCTCTGTACAGAAGAGCTTACACTCTAATGTCCCCTCCCCCCACAGTCACATCAGTCTCTGTACAGAAGAGCTTACACTCTAATGTCCCCTCCCCCCCACAGTCACATCAGTCTCTGTACAGAAGAGCTTACACTCTAATGTCCCCTCCCCCTCACAGCCACATCAGTCTCTGTACAGAGGAGCTTACACTCTAATGTCCCCTCCCCCACAGTCACATCAGTCCCTGTACAGAGGAGCTTACACTCTAATGTCCCCTCCCCCCACAGCCACATCAGTCTCTGTACAGAGGAGCTTACACTCTAATGTCACACTGGAGAGATGGATTTATCATGCCTTTACAGGGAAGTGATAACATGAAAACCTCAACTCTACATAAATTAGGGCTTTGTAGGTTTAAAACATTGAGGCTTTCCATCAGAGCCCCCCCTCCTTATATCAGAGCCCCCCCTTATATCAGAGCCCCCCCTTATATCAGAGCCCCCCCTTATATCAGAGCCCCCCCTTACATCAGAGCCCCCCCTTATATCAGAGCCCCCCCTTATATCAGAGCCCCCCCTTATATCAGAGCCCCCCCCCCTTATATCAGAGCCCCCCTTACATCAGAGCCCCCCCTCCTTACATCAGAGCCCCCCTTACATCAGAGCCCCCCCTTATATCAGAGCCCCCCCTTATATCAGAGCCCCCCCCCCTTATATCAGAGCCCCCCCTTACATCAGAGCCCCCCCTTACATCAGTGTCCCCATCTGGGTCCTCCCTTACTGTTGTGGGGGGGGGGGGGGGAGCAGAGTGTCCTATCAGCTGCGAGCTGAATAGAACCTTGTAGAGGGCCACATGTGGCCCCTGGGTGGTATTTTGGGGAGGAGTCTAACAGAGAGAAAGGTGCAGCTTTTCCTATCCCTCCCCCCCCCCCCATAATACTGATATATCTATCAATAAAATTTATTGATCCTTCCTCTTCATTATCTTCTACAGCTGGAAGTGACCGGTTGGTGCCGCATCGCCCTCTGCTGGTCATTGCTGGAAAACCGATTGAATCCGCTAAAACTCCCAACATGTAAATGGCGCTGACATTGTCCACAGCGCCGTACAAAGTGTCACCAGAGATTTCCCTGCCCAATCATCACGTTTTATATTCTTAGGCTCCCCCCCCAACCCAATCCTGCCAGTAACACACCTCCTGTACTAGAGCCCCCCCCAACCCAATCCTGCCAGTAACACACCTCCTGTACTAGAGCCCCCCCCCAACCCAATCCTGCCAGTAACACACCTCCTGTACTAGAGCCCCCCCCCAACCCAATCCTGCCAGTAACACACCTCCTGTACTAGAGCCCCCCCCCCCAACCCTGCCAGTAACACACCTCCTGTACTAGAGCCAATCCCCCCCCCCCCACACTCTGGAGGAAAGAGCAAAGGCGGCACAGCAGACAGCAGCATTATCAGTCTGGGGGGAGGGGAGTGTAAGATGGATTAGCTGATTTAGATACACTAACAAATCAAAGCCAAACTCCACCCAACACTTTATAATCCGTTTCCTTCCTTTTGGGATAATAAAAGTTGCTTTTGGGTGTAATGCGGCTTTTGTTGTAGTGTTGCTGCCACCTAGTGAAGGTAATTGGGCATTGCAATGATCAATGTCATAATTATAAATAATAATAATAACAATATTGAATAATAATAAAGCTGATATATTATATAATATGGTTTATCTTAACAATAATGGACTCTGCACTCACTATATCTGATCCCCCCAGGACTCTGCATTCACTATATCTGATCTCCCCAGGACTCTGCATTCACTATATCTGATCCCCCCAGGACTCTGCATTCACTATATCTGATCCCCCCAGGACTCTGCACTCACTATATCTGATCTCCCCAGGACTCTGCATTCACTATATCTGATCTCCCCAGGACTCTGCATTCACTATATCTGATCTCCCCAGGACTCTGCATTCACTATATCTGATCTCCCCAGGACTCTGCATTCACTATATCTGATCCCCCCAGGACTCTGCATTCACTATATCTGGTCTCCCCAGGACTCTGCATTCACTATATCTGATCTCCCCAGGACTCTGCATTCACTATATCTGATCCCCCCAGGACTCTGCATTCACTATATCTGATCCCCCAGGACTCTGCACTCACTATATCTGATCTCCCCAGGACTCTGCATTCACTATATCTGATCTCCCCAGGACTCTGCACTCACTATATCTGGTCTCCCCAGGACTCTGCACTCACTATATCTGATCTCCCCAGGACTCTGCACTCACTATATCTGATCTCCCCAGGACTCTGCATTCACTATATCTGATCTCCCCAGGACTCTGCATTCACTATATCTGATCTCCCAGGACTCTGCATTCACTATATCTGATCTCCCCAGGACTCTGCATTCACTATATCTGATCCCCCCAGGACTCTGCACTCACTATATCTGATCCCCCCAGGACTCTGCACTCACTATATCTGATCTCCCCAGGACTCTGCATTCACTATATCTGATCTCCCCAGGACTCTGCATTCACTATATCTGATCCCCCCAGGACTCTGCACTCACTATATCTGATCTCCCCAGGACTCTGCATTCACTATATCTGATCTCCCCAGGACTCTGCACTCACTATATCTGATCTCCCCAGGACTCTGCACTCACTATATCTGATCTCCCCAGGACTCTGCACTCACTATATCTGATCTCCCCAGGACTCTGCACTCACTATATCTGATCTCCCCAGGACTCTGCATTCACTATATCTGATCTCCCCAGGACTCTGCATTCACTATATCTGATCCCCCCAGGACTCTGCATTCACTATATCTGATCCCCCCAGGACTCTGCACTCACTATATCTGATCTCCCCAGGACTCTGCATTCACTATATCTGATCTCCCCAGGACTCTGCATTCACTATATCTGATCCCCCAGGACTCTGCACTCACTATATCTGATCTCCCCAGGACTCTGCATTCACTATATCTGATCTCCCCAGGACTCTGCATTCACTATATCTGATCTCCCCAGGACTCTGCATTCACTATATCTGATCCCCCCAGGACTCTGCACTCACTATATCTGATCTCCCCAGGACTCTGCATTCACTATATCTGATCCCCCCAGGACTCTGCACTCACTATATCTGATCTCCCCAGGACTCTGCATTCACTATATCTGATCTCCCCAGGACTCTGCACTCACTATATCTGATCTCCCCAGGACTCTGCATTCACTATATCTGATCTCCCCAGGACTCTGCATTCACTATATCTTTTTTTTTTTTAAGCACATGATTAGAGCCTGAGGTTCTAATTGACTTCAAAAAGGGTGGGCAGAGAACTGCGCCCCAAGCCCACCCACTTGTGACATTCGCTATTGTCTTCCTGCTTCTCCTGCTGGCCAATCAGAACAGGAAGAGGGTCCTAAGACCGGATTGGCCGGGAGGAGAAGCCAGGGAAGCCGCCCACGACCTGGATCTGCGCCGTGTTGCTTTGGCACTCATCGGTTTATACCGTCTGCGCTCTGCGAAGTCGTGCGTTGGCACTCAGGGGTTTATACCGCCTGCGCTCTGTGGCGTTGTTCATCGGCACTCAGCGGTTTATACCGCCTGCACTCTGTGGCGTCGTGCGTTGGCACTCAGGGGTTTATACCGCCTGCACTCTGTGGCGTCGTGCGATGGCACTCAGCGGTTTATACCGCCTGTGCTCTGCGGCGTCGTGCGTTGGCACTCAGCGGTTTATACCGCCTGTGCTCTGCGGCGTTGTGCGTTGGCACTCAGCGGTTTATACCGCCTGTGCTCTGCGGCGTTGTGCGTTGGCACTCAGCGGTTTATACCGCCTGCGCTCTGTGGCGTCGTGCGTTGGCACTCAGCGGTTTATACCGCCTGCGCTCTGCGGCGTTGTGCGCTGGCACTCAACGGTTTATGCCGCCTGTGCTCTGCAGCGTTGTGCGTTGGCACTCAGCGGTTTATACCGCCTGCGCTCTGCGGCGTCGTGCGTTGGCACTCAGCGGTTTATGCCGCCTGCGCTCTGCGGCGTCGTGCGTTGGCACTCAGCGGTTTATGCTGCTTGTGCTCTGCGGCGTTGTGCGTTGGCACTCAACGGTTTATGCCGCCTGTGCTCTGCGGCGTTGTGCGTTGGCACTCAGGGGTTTATGCCGCCTGTACTCTGCGGCGTTGTGCATCGGCACTCAGGGGTTTATAACGCCTGCACTCTGCGGCGTTGTGCGTTGGCACTCAGGGGTTTATAACGCCTGCACTCTGCGGCGTCGCGCGTTGGCACTCAATGGTTTATGCCGCCTGTACTCTGCGGCGTTGTGCGTTGGCACTCAGCGGTTTATACCGCCTGCGCTCTGCGGCGTCGTGCGTTGGCACTCAGGGGTTTATGCCGCCTGTACTCTGCGGCGTTGTGCGTTGGCACTCAGGGGTTTATGCCGCCTGTACTCTGCGGCGTCGTGCGTTGGCACTCAGGGGTTTATGCCGCCTGTACTCTGCGGCGTCATGCGTTGGCACTCAGCGGTTTATGCCGCCTGCGCTCTGCGGCGTCGTGCGTTGGCACTCAGGGGTTTATAACGCCTGCACTCTGCGGTGTCTTGCGTTGGCACTCAGGGGTTTATGCCGCCTGCGCTCTGCGGCGTCGTGCGTTGGCACTCAGCGGTTTATGCTGCTTGCGCTCGGAATCTACAGATCAGAATCTGGAGCTCTGCAATAATAATTGCTGAAAAGCTTCCAATGTACGCAGCCGGTCGGTCTTTTGTTGTTTCCCGGAGTCCCCCTTTAGGTTGTGCGTTTTTTGTGGATGTTCTCAGAATTGGAGCGTCTCCTCGGAGTTATTTTTAGTGATCTCAGCCTTACCGGAGGAATGTGGACGGCTCAGCAGAATGTGTGAGACTGGGGGGGGGGGGGGAGTCTCTGAGCCCCACATCACCTCTGAGAAGAGTCATTACCATCCAAAGATTGCAAATCTCAGCAAATCGCTCTGCAGAGAGAAGAAGACGAATCTCCACCAATCACATCATCGACCTGAGGAGGGCGGAGTATGAATAGGGGTCCTATCGATGGAGGCCCCTATAAATAGCCCCCCCCCCCCACAACTATCCTCCCTCAGCAGAAATAGTGAGGATTATATAGGGGTAGCGCCCTCTAGTGTGTGCTGGTTGTAGTGAAGGTAATATGAGTTGGCTCAGGGCTAAGCCTGGTCTGTGAATCTGGGTCAGGGTTCAGTGAGTCCGGGCTTCTCTGGTGCCTCCCCCTGGTCAGTGGCGGCTCGTCACATAAGGGGCGCAGGGGTGCCACCCCCCTAATCCATGCCCCTAATCTATATGCAGGGTGCCGGACGCATGGATTCCAAGGGGTTTTTTTTTTGTTTTTTTTAGAAGCTTCAAAAAATTTTTTTTTGTTTTTTTTAGAAGCTTCAAAAAATGGTGGGCACGGGGTGCAGAGCACTGTGCCCCAAGCCCACCCAGCTGGGTGACAATAGTGAATTAATATTCTTAAGACCTGATTGACCGAGAGAAGAAGCGACCGCATTGGCCGCCGAGGAGGAGGAGATGCAGGAAGGAGCCTGCGACCTAGATGGGGTAAGTGCGGGGCTGGAGGGCAGGCGAACGAGCGAGCGATGGGGGAAGGGGGATTTGACCAACCAAAGGGGGTGGTGGCGGGTGATTTATTTGCTGCCCCCCCCCCCCAAAATAGAGTACCAGGTGCCACTGCCAATGGTCTAGAACAGGGGTCTCCAAACTTTCTAAACAAAGGGCCAGTTTACAGTCCTTCAAATTTTAGGGGGGCCGGACTGTGGCCATTGGGAGTAGAAAAGGTCCCGACATCGGTGAGAAAAAAATAATGGTTCATCATTTGTCTCACTGGGAGGAATTGTGCCCCATCTTTGGTGTGATTGGGCCCCATTATTGGTGTCAGTGGGAGGAATTAGGCCCCATCATTGGTGTCATTGGGAGGAATTGTGTCCCTTCATTGGTGGGGGGGGGGGGGGGGGGGGGATTATGTCCCATTGTTGATATCAGGTGATGAAACAGTGCCCCAAGGGCCACATAAAAGCAAGCACCGGGCCGCATCCGGCCCCTGGGCCGCAGTTTGGAGACCCCTGGTCTAGAAGGTTGTAGAAACTTTTAGAGTTAGTGGGTGAAGGTTAGGAGGGCTTCAGCCAATCCCCAGTAAAGGGCTGGCAGGGGGCAAGGCTTACCTCATAAATAGGTATGAGCCATGCCAGCAAGGACAGTTGGGTGGATGATGTAGATGTAGTGCTGTGGAGGCTGTCGGTGGCCCTCAAAGATGCCTCCTAGTCTGGGGGGGGGGGGGTGACCTTGGGCTGGGGCTCAAGTGCTGGAAGGATCCTGCCACAACACACAATGGGAAAGCCCTTCCTGGAGACACAGGAGCAAGAGAGAGGACAGTGTGAGTAGATCAGCACTACTGGGGACTTACAAGAGGGAAGACGGCCATATGTAGCCGGTTCTCCCTGAAGACAGCCGTGTGCCAAGTCTTCATCCCTTCCCTGGGAGATCTCCTGAGAATCAGCCGGGTGGGCTGGTGAGAGAGTCAGTCTGGAGGACTGTGGGGAGAGTTAGCCAGGAGGGCTAGTGAAAGGGGCAACTGCAGCCAGGTGGTTTGGTAGTGTCTGAAGAGGTGGTGCCGGAATCAGAAGCCACAGGAGGAGAAGTACAAGCTGATCATTGCATTCTGCTACACAGAAAGGAGCTGAGAGTTCCTGCCTGCAAAGGGCCATTTCTTCTACATCTGACTGAGAGCCTGTGAGATCCACTAACAATGATCCAGCTGGAGTCAGCAAGCAAGATGATCATTTTTGTGACCCAAGCACAGATCCAGGTGATGGGGGCTTCCAGAACCCTCCAGGAGGGGACCTCTGATGTGATGGGGGACCTCTGATGTGATGGGGGGACCTCTGATGTGATGGGAGGACCTCTGATGTGATGGAGGACCTCTGATGTGATGGGGGTCCTCTGATGTGATGGGAGGACCTCTGATGTGATGGAGGACCTCTGATGTGATGGGAGGACCTCTGATGTGATGGGGGGTCCTCTGATGTGATGGGGGTCCTCTGATGTGATGGGAGGACCTCTGATGTGATGGGGGACCTCTGATGTGATGGGAGGACCTCTGATGAGATGGGAGGACCTCTGATGAGATGGGAGGACCTCTGATGTGATGGGGGGTACCTCTGATGTGATGGGAGGACCTCTGATGTGATGGGAGGACCTCTGATGTGATGGGAGGACCTCTGATGTGATGGGGGGACCTCTGATGTGATGGGGGGTCCTCTGATGTGATGGGAGGACCTCTGATGTGATGGAGACCTCTGATGTGATGGAGGACCTCTGATGTGATGGAGGACCTCTGATGTGATGGGAGGTCCTCTGATGTGATAGGGGGACCTCTGATGTGATGGGGAGCCTCTGATCTGATGGGAGGACCTCTGATGTGATGGGAGGGACCTCTGATGTGATGAGGGGGACCTCTGATGTGATGGGAGGACCTCTGATGTGATGGGGGACCTCTGATGTGATGGGGGACCTCTGATGTGATGGGAGGACCTCTGATGTGATGGGAGGACCTCTGATGTGATGGGAGGACCTCTGATGTGATGGGAGGACCTCTGATGTGATGGGAGGGACCTCTGATGTGATGGGAGGACCTCTGATGTGATGGGGGACCTCTGATGTGATGGTGGGACCTCTGATGTGATGGGGGGACCTCTGATGTGATGAGGGACCTCTGATGTGATGGAGGACCTCTGATGTGATGGGGGGACCTCTGATGTGATGGGGACCTCTGATGTGATGGGAGGACCTCTGATGTGATGGGGGGACCTCTGATGTGATGGAAGGACCTCTGATGTGATGGGAGGACCTCTGATGTGATGGGGAGGACCTCTGATGTGATGGGAGGACCTCTGATGTGATGGGAGGACCTCTGATGTGATGGGGGGGTCCTCTGATGTGATGGGAGGACCTCTGATGTGATGTGGGGACCTCTGATGTGATGGGAGGACCTCTGATGTGATGGGAGGACCTCTGATGTGATGGGAGGACCTATGATGTGATGGGGGACCTCTGATGTGATGGGGGTTCCTCTGATGTGATGGGAGGACCTCTGATGTGATGGGGGGACCTCTGATGTGATGGGGGTCCTCTGATGTGATGGGGGGACCTCTGATGTGATGGGAGGTCCTCTGATGTGATGGAGGACCTCTGATGTGATGGGGAGGACCTCTGATGTGATGGAGGACCTCTGATGTGATGAAGGGACCTCTGATGTGATGGGGGGACCTCTGATGTGATGGGGGGGGGTCCTCTGATGTGATGGAGGACCTCTGATGTGATGGGAGGACCTCTGATGTGATGAGGGGACCTCTGATGTGATGAGGGGACCTCTGATGTGATGGGGGGGACCTCTGATGTGATGGGGGTCCTCTGATGTGATGGAGGACCTCTGATGTGATGGGAGGACCTCTGATGTGATGGGGGACCTCTGATGTGATGGGGGACCTCTGATGTGATGGGAGGACCTCTGATGTGATGGGAGGACCTCTGATGTGATGGGGGACCTCTGATGTGATGGGGACCTCTGATGTGATGGGGGACCTCTGATGTGATGGGGACCTCTGATGTGATGGGGGGACCTCTGATGTGATGGGAGGACCTCTGATGTGATGGGAGGTCCTCTGATGTGATGGGGGGACCTCTGATGTGATGGGAGGGACCTCTGATGTGATGAGGGGACCTCTGATGAGATGGGAGGACCTCTGATGTGATGGGGGGGACCTCTGATGTGATGGGAGGACCTCTGATGTGATGGGAGGATCCTCTGATGTGATGGAGGGACCTCTGATGTGATGGGAGGACCTCTGATGTGATGGGGGGACCTCTGATGTGATGGGGGACCTCTGATGTGATGGAGGATCCTCTGATGTGATGGGAGGACCTCTGATGTGATGGGAGGACCTCTGATGTGATGGAGGGGACCTCTGATGTGATGGGAGGACCTCTGATGTGATGGGGGGACCTCTGATGTGATGGGGGACCTCTGATGTGATGGGGGACCTCTGATGTGATGGGAGGACCTCTGATGTGATGGGGGACCTCTGATGTGATGGGAGGACCTCTGATGTGATGAGGGGACCTCTGATCCAGACAGTTGGGCGCATTATTCTGGGCTCAGGTAAGACTCTTGTTACATTGGATATCGGGGGGTCGGGGGAAGGGAGGATGGGAAATGTGGATCTGGTGGCGCCCCCCACTGGACAGGAACTGATTTCAGCAATAGAAATATTCTGTATCTCTGACAGTAGAAGAAACGCGCAGACCGCAAAATCCGGAGCCGCCATTCCTGACTTTCTTATCACGCCAGTCCGATCGTTCCCATTGGATGAGCGTGACAGCCAGGCAGTTGGTATTTCTAAAGGGGATGGGACTTGATTCTTCAATATTTCTCTCATCGCAGGTTTCTGATTATACAATATACTGACACTATATATATATATATATATATACTGACACTTCCATGACTGACCCCTTCTGGATACACGGCTCCTCATTGCCTGTCATGCTCATCCAATGGTTTCAGTACTTTCTAAGCCCCTGATGCAGATCAGATGTTGTGATTTCACTGGCTGATTGCTTGTTCAGTGACTCAGGAAGTACTGAAGCCTGATGCAGCCAGGCACATTAGTATTTCCGGACAGCCAGGGGGCAGAATGCAGAGTTTGCTATGGCAGGTTCTCTTGTAGTCGGAGATGTAATGATCACTTTCTGCCGGCAGGTGGCGGCGGAGTGCAGGAAGTTCAGCTGTAATGATCACGTTCTGCCGGCAGGTGGCGGCGGAGTGCAGGAAGTTCAGCTGTAATGATCACGTTCTGCCGGCAGGTGGCGGCAGAGTGCAGGAAGCGGAGGATGGATGATGACGTGTGCGGCGGGCAGGAGGCGCTCCCGGTGTGCGGGGGGCCCCGGGGGGAGCTGGGGCCCTTCCAGGTGAGCGGGGGGCCCCGGGAATGAAGGGGGGCGGAGATTGATGGGCTGACTGCATAGTGGGGGGCTCCATAGGAGGACAGAGAGCGCAGGGAGGACTCTGATTGGCTGAGAGATTTCCTATACTTTCTGTGATCTCATGCTGGACTCTGATTGGCTGGACTCTTACATTTAACCTCTTCATCACCGGACATTTCTCTCCTGTATGTCATAAAAAAATATACTTTTCCTTTGCTAGAAAATTGCTCCGACCCCCCAAATATAATATATATAGATTTTTAGCAGAGACCCCCGAGAATAAAATGGCGGGTGATGCAATATTTTGTCACACATTTTGTCAAATGCAATTTTTTGGGAAAAAATAATCGTTGATGAGTTGCGCACACTTGGGGAATGGCGACAAATTACGGTACTTAAAAATCCCCATAGGCGACGCTTTAAAGATTTTTACTAACGATCGCAGCGACACCCCACGTGAGGTGCGAACACCGTTATATATATATATATGTATATGTACGCTTCTGTACACAAGCATGGGGGATGGGGGCGCTTTAAAAAAAAAAAAAAATATCTTATTTATTTTATTTTTACTCTGTCCCTTAAATAATTTTTTTTATGTGCGGTGACCCCTCCCCCCCCCCCCCCCCGGGCGGTTCAGAAATTGAAATAGGTAAAGGGGGATCTCACCGCTCCAGGAAAACAAACAGACAGTGGCGCTGTGCGGTGACCCCCAGGCGGTGGCGCTGTGCGGTGACCCCCAGGCGGTGGCGCTGTGCGGTGACTCTGTTGGTGGCACTGTGCGGTGACCCCCCCCAGGCGGTGGCGCTGTGCAGTGACCCCCAGGCGGTGGCACTGTGCGGTGACCCCCAGGCGGTGGCGCTGTGCGGTGACCCCCAGACGGTGGCACTGTGCGGTGACCCCCAGACGGTGGCGCTGTGCGGTGACCCCCAGACGGTGGCGTTGTGCGGTGACCCCCCCCCCAGGCGGTGGCGCTGTGCGGTGACCCCCCCCCAGGCGGTGGCACTGTGCGGTGACCCCCAGGCGGTGGCGCTGTGCGGTGACTCTGTTGGTGGCGCTGTGCGGTGACCCCCCCCAGGCGGTGGCGCTGTGCGGTGACCCCCAGGCGGTGGCGCTGTGCGGTGACCCCCAGGCGGTGGCACTGTGCGGTGACCCCCAGGCGGTGGCACTGTGCGGTGACCCCCAGGCGGTGGCACTGTGCGGTGACTCTGTTGGTGGCGCTGTGCGGTGACCCCCCTAGGCGGTGGCGCTGTGACCCCCCTAGGCGGTGGGGCTGTGCGGTGACCCCCAGATGGTGGCGCTGTGCGGTGACCCCCAGGCGGTGGCGCTGTGCGGTGACCCCCAGGCGGTGGCGCTGTGTGGTGACTCTCTGTTGGTGGCGCTGTGCGGTGAACCCCCAGGCGGTGGAGCTGTGCGGTGACCCCCAGGCGGTGGCGCTGTGCGGTGACCCCCCCAGGCGGTGGCACTGTGTGGTGACCCCCAGGCGGTGGCGCTGTGCGGTGACTCTGTTGGTGGCGCTGTGCGGTGACCCCCCCTAGGCGGTGGCGCTGTGCGGTGACCCCCCCTAGGCGGTGGCGCTGTGACCCCCCCTAGGCGGTGGGGCTGTGCGGTGACCCCCAGGCGGTGGCGCTGTGTGGTGACTCTGTTGGTGGCGCTGTGCGGTGACCCCCAGTCGGTGGCGCTGTACACGGAGGAACACTGTAGCTGACAATTTAATCGCCCCCGAGAGGTGATTGTGGCGGTATTTTGGGCGCTCGGCTGTCTACAGAATAATTATGCGCTGAAGGCGCGGTGACATTCCACGGGGCGCTCGTCTTTCAGGTGCTGCGATCACAAGGTGAGCCGTGGGGGGAGGGGGGCGCCCGCTCCACATATGGCGATGGCTTTGGGGCGGAATGTGCAATATTTTTTATTTTATTTTCACCTCCGCAGACAGAGCGCCATTGTCTTCTGATCCGCAGAAAATAAAACCGCAAACACCGGCGCTTATTACCAGGCCGGCCAAATATGTGCGAATCAAGTCGTGGCAGCAAATCCGAGCTCTGCCAGCGCAGGAACCGCGCCAAAGAATTTATTAACGGTGTAAAAAATGTAATCGTAAGGCGCGATCCCGCCGCTCATCAATAACGATCGTTTACAGGGATTCGGACTTTCCTTAAAGTGGTCCAATCACAAACCTGCGAGAAAAGAAATCGGCGCAACTCTCCGTCCTGCACCCCGCCGTCCAATCACAGGAGACCGAGAACAACGTCATCATAATAATAATATAACACGATACAAAGTATCCAAAAAGATCCAATAAAGTCACAAAGACAAATAACAAAGAATCGTTTTATATAAAATAGGAAACTCCGCCCCTCCCCTCCCCCGATCATTTTATATCATAACATCAAATATCAGACAAAATACTAAAAACACAGAAATAAAATACAATATAATAAAGTATTAATAACAACAAATGAATATAAAATAATACAAATCCCAATAAATCCTCCAATACAGAATATGAAACTCCGGAACTCCACAGAGCAACAAACGAAAAATCCTCAGAGCGATCGCTCTCTATAGACAGTGTCCCCTTCACCCCTCCCCCCAGGCAGCTACATAAAAGGTTATGTGGGGAGGGGCAGAGGAGCTGGGCCAGCACAGACAGTCCAGTCTATACTCATATTGGTGTCCCTTCTGTACTCATATTGGTGTCCCTTCTGTACTTATATTGGTGTCCCTTCTATACTCATATTGGTGTCCCTTCTGTACTCATATTGGTGTCCCTTCTGTACTTATATTGGTGTCCCTTCTGTCTGTACTCATATTGGTGTCCCTTCTGTACTCATATTGGTGTCCCTTCTGTACTCATATTGGTGTCCCTTCTGTACTTATATTGGTGTCCCTTCTGTACTTGTATTGGTGTCCCTTCTGTCTGTACTTATATTGGTGTCCCTTCTGTACTTATATTGATGTCCCTTCTGTACTCATATTGGTGTCCCTTCTGTACTTATATCATAGGTGTCCCTTCTGTACTCATATTGGTGTCCCTTCTGTACTCGTATTGGTGTCCCTTCTGTACTCATATTGGTTGTGTCCCTTCTGTACTTTATATCGGTGTCCCATTCTGTATCATATTGGTGTCCCTTCTGTACTCTTATTGTACTCATATTGGTGTCCCTTCTGTACTCATATTGGTGTCCCTTTCTGTCTGTACTATATGGTGTCCTTTCTGTACTCGCTAATATTGGTGTCCCTTCTGTACTCATATATTTTCTGGGTGTCCCTTCTGTACTTCATATTGGTATTTTATTGGTGTCCCTTCTTCTGTACTCATATTGGTGTCCTTTCTTACTCATATTGGTGTCCCTCTGTACTCATATTGGTGTCCCTTCTCATATTGTGTCCCTTTTCTGTACTCATATTGGTGTCCTTCTGTACTTAATAATTGCTGTCCCTTCTATACTCATATTGTATGTCCCTTCTGTACTTATATTGGTGTCCCTTCTGTACTCATATTGGTGTCCCCTTCTATATCATGGCTGTCCCTTCTGTACTATTGCACCTGTCCCTTCTATACTCATTATTTGGTATTGGTGTCCCTTCTGTACTTATATTGGTGTCCCTTCTGTACTCATATTGGTGTCCCTTCTGTACTCATATTGGTGTCCCTTCTATACTCATATTGGTGTCCCTTCTGTACTCATATTGGTGTCCTCATATTGGTGTCCCTTCTGTACTTATATTGGTGTCCCTTCTGTACTCATATTGGTGTCCCTTCTGTACTCATATTGGTGTCCTTTCTGTACTCATATTGGTGTCCCTTCTGTACTCGTATTGGTGTCCCTTCTGTACTTGTATCGGTGTCCCTTCTGTCTGTACTTATTTTGGTGTCCCTTCTGTACTTATATTGGTGTCCCTTCTGTACTCATATTGGTGTCCCTTCTGTACTCATATTGGTGTCCCTTCTGTACTTATATTGGTGTCCCTTCTGTACTTATATTGGTGTCCCTTCTGTACTTATATTGGTGTCCCTTCTGTACTCATATTGGTGTCCCTTCTGTACTCATATTGGTGTCCCTTCTGTACTTATATTGGTGTCCCATCTGTACTTATATTGGTGTCCCTTCTGTACTCATATTGGTGTCCCTTCTGTACTTATATTGGTGTCCCTTCTGTACTCATATTGGTGTCCCCTCAGTTCTTATATTGGTGTCCTTTCTGTACTTATATTGGTGTCCCCTCTGTTCTTATATTGGTGTCCCTTCTGTACTCATATTGGTGTCCCCTCTGTTCTTATATTGGTGTCCTTTCTGTACTCATATTGGTGTCCCTTCTGTACTTATATTGGTGTCCCTTCTGTACTTATATTGGTGTCCCTTCTGTACTCATATTGGTGTCCCTTCTGTACTTATATTGGTGTCCCTTCTGTACTCATATTGTCTCTCTTTTCTCTGCAGTACACCCCGGAGTTGATCGCGGGCCCCGGAGCGGATCTGGACCCGAGTGAAGTGACCATCCAGGGCTGTGAATGTCGGGGGCGGAGCTGTGTGGTGGGGCGGTGCCCGTGTCTCCCGCGGGGTGAGAACTATGTGAATGGGCGGGTCACTCTGGGCCGGGACACGCCCATCCTGGAATGTAACGTCCTGTGTGGCTGCGCTGAGACTTGTGCCAACCGGGAGACGCAGCGTGGCCTGCAGTTCCGGCTGGAGGTGTGCAGGATGCCCGGAAAGGGGTGGGGCCTACGCACAAAGGAGGCGGTGCCCAGCGGGCGCTTTGTCTGCGAGTATGCGGGGGAGGTGCTCGGGGAGGAGGAGGCGTGTCTTAGGATAAAAACGCAGGACCCCGAAGCCAACAATTACATCATCGCTGTGCGGGAGCACCTCCATGACGGGCGGACGCTGCGGACTTACGTGGATCCGACGCGGATCGGCAACATCGGCCGCTTCCTCAACCATTCCTGCCGGCCCAACCTGGCGATGCTGCCGGTGAGGAGTCACTCCATGGTGCCCCGCCTCGCCCTATTCGCCGCTCGCGATATCCACGCCGGGGAGGAGCTGTGTTATGATTATTCCGGGAGATCGTTCAACGCGGAACCTCAGAGTGCGGGAGACGGGGGCCCGGGGCCCCGGAAGAGGTGCCTGTGCGGCACAGACCTCTGTACCGGGGATTTACCCTTCGATGGTTCCTTGTATGGAGACAAATCCTGACAGATCCCAATCTGAGCCCCGAGAATCGCAGAGAATCGCCAAATCTTTATTTAATAAAAAATCGTTTTTCACCTTTTTTCCTCCTTTGTTACGTTTCACCTCTGCGGGTCTCCTGCAGACTCTTTACAGCCACTTCCTGTCTCCACCAATGGCGGCAATCCTCAGAGGAAGATTCCGGATGGTGACAGTGATAGACGTGTTCTGGGTCATGTGACGGGGGTGGCACCGCAGGAGGCCGCGCTCTCACCCCATAACAGGAAGTCAATGAAAAGTCTCTCTACTTCTCTATGCAATGCCGGCCGGAGTTCCGTCAGATTTGGCGACAAAGTGAAGTTCTGTGGCGGCCATCTTGGTACACCCCGCACTCATCCACAGTAAGCCTAAAGTCTGAAGTCCCCAAGCGGACATCTTGTTACACCCACCGGAGTCTTGGATTTCACACTTATTTTCACCACTAAACTGACCTGAAATACAATATTTAGAAATCCCTCGGACTGTATTGATGTTGAATTGTGAAATCAGCGCGGTGTTCTGTCCAATCAGCAGGCTTGATGATGCTTTTAAAATTCAACATCAAAACAGTCAGACGGATTTCTAAATATTGTATTTCACTATATAACGTCAGTTTACTGGTAAAAATAAGTGTGAAATTCAAGACTCCGGTGGGTGTAACAAGATGTCCGCTTGGGGACTTCAGACTATCGTAACTGTGGCCGACTGCAGGGTGTACCAAGATGGCCGTCGCAGAACGTCACTTCCATTACAAAATTTGACGGTTTGCCAAATCTGATGTAACACAGGCAGATCATAGCTAGTAGGAGGGGCAGATGATGGCTGGTGGGAGAGGCCGGCAGATCATGGCTGGTGGGAGGGGCTGGCAGGGCCGGCAGATCATGGCTGGTGGGAGAGGCCGGCAGATCATGGCTGGTGGGAGGGGCCGGCAGGGGGGGCAGATCATGGCTGGTGGGAGGGGCTGGCAGATCATGGCTGGTGGGAGGGGCCAGCAGATCATGGCTGGTTAGGAGGGACCGGTGTTGTATCATTATCCGTCCCCCATCACCAAGTGTCCGAGGTGTACTGCGCATGCGCAGTACACCGGACGCGCCGTGAGTCCACTTTCAAGCCCCACCATCCCTGTGGACATAGAGTTAGAATATAAAAGTGCCGAGCGCAGCGAGGCCGTGCCGATGCGTGGCGAGCGAAGCGAGGGGCCCTCTCAATTTGACTAACCCTATGTCCGCTTGGATGGTGGGGGCTTCTCCTCGACTCACGGCGCTGGCGCCGCTCATCTTCCGACAATTTCCGAAAATCTTCTGGATCCAGACTGCGCATGCGCTGCGCATGCGCAGTAGACTTCGGACACCTAGTGACAGCCGGACACTTGGTGATAGAACACCGGCAGGGGGCAGATCATGGCTGGTGGGAGGGGCTGGCAGGGGGGCAGATCATGGCTGGTTAGGAGGGGCCGGCGGATCATGGCTGGTTAGGAGGGGCCAGCAGGGGGCAGATCATGGCTGGTGGGAGGGGTCGGCAGATCATGGCTGGTGGGAGGGGTCGGCAGATCATGGCTGGTGGGAGGGGCCGGCAGATCATGGCTGGTAGGAGGGGCTGGCGCATAATTTCCTTTAAACATCCCAGCCCCCTCAGTACTCCTCTGCAGAGCCCTCAGTCCTGATGCAAGCAGTGGGAGGAGTTATGCAAATATTAAATGCCTTCATGGGTGGGTGTCAGTCTAAAGGAGTGGGCGTTCCTAGGCAGGCTGTATTTGCATAGGAGAGGAGGCGGTACACCTGTGCAAGACTGGAGGGGAGGGGCCGGGGGAGGAGTTCATATATTCCATATTGCTAATTACAGATTATAGCCAGTAGGGGAGGAGCCTGGAACATGCAGAAGATTTCTCCAGCTTCTTCTTCAGCCCTTCTGTGCAAAAAAGATTTTAGTATCGGGGAGATCAGACTACAAAGAGTGCAGAATGACTGAGGACACGCCCCCCACACACACCCCTCCCCCTTCTCCCCTGGTAGAGAAGGGATCAGCTGACTTTGGTCTCACCTGCATACTTAGACTAAATATTTAATATAAAAATAGTGGGGAGATCAGACTACACACAAGACACGCCCCCTTCCTCTCACCTGCACACATTCGATGAGGTTATAAATGATTCCTGTAAGAAATACTTACATAAAGCAAGTAAATGACCAGGAATGAACCCCGCCTCTGCCAGGTGAGAGGAAGGGGCGTGTCCTGTGTGTAGTCTGATCTCCCCGCTGTTTTTGTATCAATTCTTTATTCTACTTATAGAGGATACAATAAATATTTGATACAATCCTAGAACTATACAAAGTATCGGTTGGTGGAACATCACTGAATACAACACGCCGCCCCCCATCCCCCGTCCTCCTAATGACAACCTATGACTGCGGGTTCTGGGAGCGTCCATAGCGCAGCGAGGGGCTCTTTGTAATGTAACAAATGAATCTTTATTCGTGTGAACAATGTGCGTCGTCTCTTCCTCCAGCAGGCAGCCGCACAGCTGCGTTTCCAAAGAGCCGCGGCTTATTATAGAACGGAGGGGCGGCTGGGAATCCGCCCCCCACAAACCATCACTGTCACTACTTCCCCGCCGGGGGGGTTGGGGGTTGTGCCTTCCCTACCCTCCCCCATCACACAGCAAGAGGCCCCCATGAAAAAAAATCACAAAAATAACTTTATTCATACAATTTCTGTACAGAAGGTAGAAAATACAAAATCAAGGGGGTCAGTCCACCCAAAACCGCCAAGACAGCGCCCCCCGGGGGTGGGGATTGAAGACAGGCACCTTATTTCCTGCAGCTCCTCACATGGAATTTCCCCCGGTAGAGTCTCACTCCTCCTGCAGAATTCTCTGCAGCAGAGGAAGGGAGGGGCTCCTGTCCTGTGTTTTTGGCAGAGTTCAGCAGCAGAAGTGAGACTAGTCAAGGAGCAGGGAGGAGGTGCCACCATCGGCACATAAATGGACCCGGCTGCTGGGTGGACTGACATTTTGAAGGTGGGCTGCCGATGCTGAAAATGCCGGTTGCCTGGCTCTCAGGCTGCCCCATTTTCCTTCTGAGTGTCTAATAAACAGGTCTGGAAATCTGGTTAGTGAATTGGAGGCTCACTATGACAGCCAGGCAGGCGGCATCCTCTGAGGGCGGCCTGCATTTCCATGATTACAGCAGATTGGTCAGGATTACAGCGCCAGCACTGACAATTATTCATCAAACCACGACGGCCAATCAGAATCCGGCTTACCAGTCAGGTGTCGGGTCAGTTTAAGGTCTCAGTAAACCCCCCAAAGTGATGGTGCCTGTGCATAGGGGCCCCTCACCCACTGATAGCAGCAAACATACCCGGGTACCGGGAAGAATGTCATCACCCATGTTTCAGGAGTTCCAGCAGCCAATGGTTGGGCCTGAGCCCGGTCACATGACTAACAGTGGTGCTGGGAGGGGGAGTGTCCCTTATAGTGACCCCGGAGCCACTTGTGACGATTACATACCTGTAACAAAAAACATTCTACTTACCTGGTGTCCTGTCTATTCCACCAGCCCAATCCCCTCCCCCCCACCACATTCAGTGGTTCCTCCCCTCAACTCATACAGCGGGATGGAACCACGGCGTGCGGCAGGGGAGGAAATATTCCACACCCCAAAAGTAGCGTTTGAACAAAACGGGCCCACGGAAGGGTAAGTATATTGCCTCTTCTATTACAGGTGACCCCGGGGGGGGGGGGGGGGGCTGATATCACCAGGGGTGGCACTCGCCTTTTTATTTGGAATTATTTTTAAATTGCAGAAGATGCCCTGGGGCTTCTCCCTGCTGTACGCACTGGGGGTACCCACATACAGCGGCATCCTAACAGACACAAAATCATCCATCCTGCTCCACACACCGAAGACTGCAAAAAAAAAAAAGAAGCTCAGTCACTGCTGATACCAGATTTCACCAGCAGGGGGGGCTGTGTGTGAAGTAGCTGCAGATTTAGACTAACAGGACCTACAAAAGCCCTCTAAGGACAGACTTTGTTCTGACGTGGTCCCCCCTCCCCCTCGAAATAACAACCTCTGCAGCAACCCGCTTTCTTTTGTCTGCATACAATGGGGGGAGATTTACTAAAAACGGAGAGTGCAGAATCTGAAGCAGCTGTGCACAGAGACCAATCAGCTTCTTCAATGAAGCTTTGACAATAAAACCCGGAAGCTGATTGGCTCCCATGCACAGCTGCTACAGATTTTGCACTCCCCAGTTTTAGTAAATCTCCCCCTGGCAACTTTTCCGGATCCCCACTTTGATCAGAAAATCTGCACCATACAGTGCCCCCTCTGCGTTTCTGGTGAAATCTGGTATTGCAGCATGATCTAAATTGTGAGTTCCAGTTGCTGGGTAAAGGTTCTGATGTCTGCCAGGAGGGTGCGGGGTCTGGAGATTTCTTTGTTTGAACCCCCCGTGTACCATACAGCCCCCCTGGGGGCGAGACCCTGGGCCCGATAATGCACATGGAATGTCGCTGTGGTACAAAATATAAAGGAAAATGGCCGCCTTTGCAGCTCCATGACTGGTTCATTTTGGTGAATTTCTGATTGGCTGCCGTGGTCACATATAATGATTCTAAATCTTCAAGTCTGTGATGGGACTTTCCACGCGGGTGTCCCGGTCTGTGATTGGCTTCGGCCAGGCTACTTGATGTCTGCAGCGCAGCGGAAGCCGAGATTGGAGGCGGAGCTGTCCGGGGTGTTCTGGCTGCGAGCCGCACATCGGTACCTATAGCAATAAGACTGGGAGGAGGAGGAGGAAAAAAGGGAAGAGGAAGGAAGAAGAGGAAAAAAGGGAATAGGAAGGAAGAAGAGGAAAAAAGGAAGAGGGAGGAAGAAGAAGGAAAAAAGGGAAGAGGAAGGAAGAAGAGGAAGGAAGAAGAGGAAAAAATGGAAGAGGAAGGAAGAAGAGGAAAAAAGGGAAGAGGAAGGAAGAAGAGGAAAAAAGGGAAGAGGAAGGAAGAAGAGGGAAAAAAGGGAAGAGGAAGGAAGAAGAGGGAAAAAAGGGAAGAGGAAGGAAGAAGAGGGAAAAAAGGGAAGAGGAAGGAAGAAGAGGGGAAAAAAAAGGGAAGAGGAAGGAAGAAGAGGAAAAAAAAAAAAGGGAAGAGGAAGGAAGGAAGAGGAAAAAAAAGGGAAGAGGAGGAAGAAGAGGGAAAAAAGGGAAGAGGAAGGAAGAAGAGGAAAAAAAGGGAAGAGGAAGGAAGAAGAGGAAAAAAAGGGAAGAGGAAGAAGAGGAAAAAAAGGGAAGAGGAAGGAAGAAGAGGAAAAAGGGAAGAGGAAGGAAAGAAGAGGAAAAAGGGAAGAGGAAGGAAGAAGAGGAAAAAGGGAAGAGGAAGGAAGAAGAGGAAAAAGGGAAGAGGAAGGAAGAAGAGGAAAAAGGGAAGAGGAAGGAAGAAGAGGAAAAAGGGAAGAGGAAGGAAGAAGAGGAAAAAGGGAAGAGGAAGGAAGTAGAGGAAAAAGGGAAGAGGAAGGAAGAAGAGGAAAAAGGGAAGAGGAAGAGAAGAAGAGGAAAAAGGGAAGAGGAAGGAAGTAGAGGAAAAAGGGAAGAAGAGGAAAAAGGGAAGAGGAAGGAAGAAGAGGAAAAGGAAGAGGAAGAAGAAGAAGAAGAGGAAAAAGGGAAGAGGAAAAAAGGGAAGAGGAAGAAGAGGAAAAAGGGAAGAGGAAGGAAGAAGAGGAAAAAGGGAAGAGGAAGGGAAGAGAAGAAGGAAAAAAGGGAAGAGGAAGGAAGAAGAGGAAAAAGGGAAGAGGAAGGAAGAAGAGGAAAAAAGGGAAGAGGAAGGAAGAAGAGGAAAAAAGGGAAGAGGAAGGAAGAAGAGGAAAAAGGGAAGAGGAAAAAGGGAAGAGGAAGAGGAAAAAGGGAAGAGGAAGAAGAGGAAAAAGGGAAGAGGAAGGAAGAAGAGGAAAAAGGGAAGAGGAAGGAAGAAGAGGAAAAAGGGAAGAGGAAGGAAGAAGAAGAAGAGGAAAAAGGGAAGAGGAAAAAGGGAAGAGGAAGGAAGAAGAAGAGGAAAAAGGGAAGAGGAAGGAAGTAGAGGAAAAAGGGAAGAGGAAAAAGGGAAGAGGAAGAAGAGGAAAAAGGGAAGAGGAAGGAAGAAGAGGAAAAAGGGAAGAGGAAGGAAGAAGAGGAAAAAAGGGAAGAGGAAAAAGGAAGAAGAGGAAAAAAGGGAAGAGGAAGGAAGAAGAGGAAAAAGGGAAGAGGAAAAAAAAAGGGAAGAGGAAGAGGAAAAAGGGAAGAGGAAGAAGAGGAAAAAGGGAAGAGGAAGGAAGAAGAGGAAAGGAAGGGAAAGAGGAAAGAAGAAGAAGAGGAAAAGGGGAAGAGGAAGGAAGAAGAGGAAAAAGGGAAGAGGAAGGAAGAAGAGGAAAAAGGGAAGAGGAAGAAGAGGAAAAAGGGAAGAGGAAGGAAGAAGAGGAAGAGGAGGAGGAAGAGGGAGGAGGAGGAGGAGGATGATGATGATGATGAGGAGAAGCAGGAAGAAGTGGGAGGAGGAGGATGATGATGATGATGGTGAGGAGAAGCAGGAAGAAGAAGGAGGACGAGGATATTGAATTATCTGTGTGATGTGGATACAAACAATTCACAGAAGCAGATGACATGCGGTATGGAGGTATTAGGGGCACATTTTGCCTAATTATCACATTGAAACTGTCAATTTACTATTCTATTTTCCAGTATTTACCACTGAAAACGCTCAGTAAATACCACATATGGTAAATAAGGAAGGTCTAGACATGTGACCCCCCCCCCCCCCTGTACCAGAGTCCCACCATCCCCTGCGGTCAGACACCGGCAAGCTACTTCACCTGTCTTTTTTTTTTTGTGACCTGAAAACTAAAGGCATAATGTGCTAGTATTATTACTAGTAGTCTGCATCACATATTAGTCAAGTCAAGTCGAGTCGAGTCAAGTGTGAGGTCACCTTACAGGTTTTCTGTAAAGGTGAACTTACACCTTGGGGGGGGGGGGGGATAAGAAAGCCCCCCCTCCTTTTCCTGAACCATACCAGGCCCTCCCCCAAAAGCACCTCGCCCCCCATGATGATCCCCACCACCCAGTCTGCAAGGGGCTTATCGGAAATCTGGAAGCCCCCCTTTAACAAGATAGATCCCATCCTCTCATGTGAAGGAGTACTATACCCCTACTCATTCAAAGGACTTGTCAAAAACTGTATCTGCGTTTTTTATTTTTTTTAAAATAAATGTCCCCCCCGATGTCACAGCGAACGAGGAAAAAAAGAGATGAAGAGCGGTCTGCACCGGACGCTGGCTCCTGCCGTCTGACAGCTCCACTGCCCCCCCCATCACTAAATAAACTGAGTAGGGCCACCCAGTGACATCACCAGATGACCCTGCCCCCCCTTGTGACATCAACCAGGGCATGCTGGGTGATCTCTGCATACAGAAGCTTCTGTTATTGGAGGAAACACTGGTCACATGACCTCCTGGATTGCTATAAAGTCCTGAAACAAAACAAAGCACATCTGTAGAGCGTTCCGCTGTGCATTATAAATGTGCGGGGGGTTTAGCAGTATTATGGCCATGGTGGGGGGTAATTCAGCTTCTAAGTGTTTTAGGCCTGAAGAGCTTACAGTTATACATTCATGTAGATGGACCGGCACTCACCTTGTGGCACATGTATGATCCGCCCTTCTTCACTCTGTCCTTCCCGGAGATCGGACCTTTCTACACAGAAATAAAATAAAAAGAATCACAACCAGTTCAGTCATCATAACTCCCCCCCCCCCCCAATAGACCAGAGTAATCTTTATGTCGTTATCCATAGCAACACTAAAACAGGAGCAGAGAAATACAGACAAAGCCATAAATTCCTCTTTTCACTATGGCTGAATGATACCTGACCCTGACCTTCATCCGCTGAGAGTAGAAATTGATCTCCTCTTCAGTAATAAAACGGTCTTTATCCCCTTGACCTCCGGAAAGTTTTACCCCCCCCTTCATGACCAGGACAATTTTTTTTGCTATTCAGCACTGCGCTACTTTAACTAGTAATTGTGCGGTCATGTAACACTGTACCCAAATTCAATTTCAATTATTATTTTCACACAAATAGAGCTTTCTTTGGTGGTATTTGATCACCACTGGGGTTTTTATTTATTTATTTTTTTGCAATATAAACAAAGAAAAACAAATTTTCTTTCTTTCTTTTTTTTTTATAAAACAATATTTTTTACTTTCTGCTATAAAAACCTATCCAAAAAAAATAAAAAACTATTTCTTTTATAAATTTAGGCTAAAATGTATTATATCTTCGGAAAAGAAAAACCCAAATCAGTGTATATTATTTGGTCTGTAGGAAAGTTATAGAGACCTCAAACTATTGGATATATATTTGAAAATTGATCAATCATTCCTTGAGGCCCTTAAAATGCCAGGGCAGTACAAATACCCCTCCCCCCCTAATTACCCTTTTTTGGAAAGTAGACAGTCAAGGTAATTAGCAAGAGGCATGGCAAGTTTTTTCAAATTTTAATTTTTTTGTCACAATTTTTTGGAAAATACATTTTTTTTTTTACATACTGTTGGCAGTGCAGTACACTGTCATGATATGACTGGTGTGGCGGTGATGAGGGACAGTATGTTAAAAAATGGTTTGTTCAATATTTTTCAAAAAATACTTTCATCAATGTTACCATAGTGGTGGGGGGGGGGGGGGGGGGGGCGGGGTGATCAGGGATTTTTTTATTTTTACAGAAGGAAGATCAATAAGATAATTACGGCTGTGAATACTAGTGATATGTGATTGGCTACAGCTAACCCACCCCCCCCCCCCCCCCCCCCCCCCCATCCCCGTTTTACTCACCTGAGTCCTGTAATTCACACGCTCTTTCACTCTGCACATCGTCTCGGCTCTTAATTGGATAGATTGATAGCAGCGCAGCCATCGGCTCCCGCTGCTGTCAATCAAATCCAATGACGCAGGGGGGCGGGGCCGAGTCCGGCATTCTGTGTCTATGGACGCAAATGCTGGACTCGGGAGCGCACCCGCAAGGTAACCCCCCCCCCCCGGGGGAGCGCTTCTCCCAGGGGGGTTATATGATGCAGGGGAGGAGCCACCAGCGCCGCCGGGGGTCCCCAGGAGTCGAGGATCGGGGTCACTCTGTACAAAACAAACTGCACAGTGGAGGTAAGTATGATTTGTTTGTTATTTAAAATAAAAATAAATGTTGCTTTACAATCACTTTAAACTGGTTGTAAACTCTGTACAATCACTATATTAAGGGTTACCTGTAGGTGCTGGAAATACATTTACAATATACGCGTGCACCGACGTCATCGGCGCATGCGCACTTTAGAAAGGGATCATGCCATGACTGGCGGCTCCCGTGACATCTCGCGACTCCAGCCAGTCACAGAGCCGGAGTCCGCGGTCCCGGAAAAAAGAGAGGTGAAGAAACAAAAAAAAAAAAAAAAAAAATAAAAAAAAAATAAAAAAAAAAAAAAAAAAAAAACAAAAAAAAAAAAAAAAAAAAAAAAAAAAAAAAAAAAAAAAAAAAAAAAAAAAAAAAAAAAAAAAAAAAAAAAAAAAAAAAAAAAAAAAAAAAAAAAAGTGGGGGTGGACAAAAAAAAAAAAAAAAAAAAAAAAAAAAAAAAAAAAAAAAAAAAAAAAAAAAAAAAAAAAAAAAAAAAAAAAAAAAAAAAAAAAAAAAAAAAAAAAAAAAAAAAAAAAAAAAAAAAAAAAAAAAAAAAAAAAAAAAAAAAAAAAAAAAAAAAAAAAAAAAAAAAAAAAAAAAAAAAAAAAAAAAAAAAAAAAAAAAAAAAGAGAGGTGAAGATGGACGGTGTCCATCAGACAGCGGTGTCATCACAGGCTTCGCTTTCAGGTGAGAAGCTCACAGTGTGCAGTGACAAAGGAATCCATTTCAGTCCAGGAGAGGAGCGGTAAACCTGCGAAAGACTGAAAGGGGAGGAGCCGGTACACCTGTGCAAGACTGAAAGGGGAGGAGCCGGTACACCTGTGCAAGACTGAAAGGGGAGGAGCCGGTACACCTGTGCAAGACTGAAAGGGGAGGAGCCGGTACACCTGTGCAAGACTGAAAGGGGAGGAGCCGGTACACCTGTGCAAGACTGAAAGGGGAGGAGCCGGTACACCTGCGCAAGACTGAAAGGGGAGGAGCCGGTACACCTGCGCAAGACTGAAAGGGGAGGAGCCGGTACACCTGCGCAAGACTGAATGGGAGGAGCCGGTACACCTGCGCAAGACTGACTGGGAGGAGCCGGTACACCTGTGCAAGACTGAAGGGGAGGAGCCGGTACACCTGTGCAAGACTGACTGGGAGGGGCCGGTACACCTGTGCAAGACTGAAGGAGAGGAGCCGCTACACCTGTGCAAGACTGAAGGGGAGGAGCCACTACACCTGTGCAAGACTGAATGGGTGACTAGCTTTAAAAAAATAAATTAAAAAAATTCCCTAAACCATTGTAGTTCCCCTGTTGGGAAATGTTCACTTGTACCTGTGAGGACGGGAAGAGAATACAGCAGGAGAGGTTGATAGAGACACTAAATGATTGCTGGCAGAAAGAGCTGAGCACAACATGTGACCACCGAGCCGCTGGATGGGAGTGGCTGGGTGACCTCACACACAACTCACCGGGTTATGAGCTTCATCTGCAGAGTGCTGGGTGGTCCACCAATCTGCTGTCCATTCCCAGGCGTTTCCCACCATATTGTAAAGTCCAAATCCATTGGGGGGGAAAGCTGCGACCTGCGGAGAGCAGAAAATCCGACACTCAGAACTGCGGGGTGACTTCTATACATGGCGGAATACAAGACAGCTATATGCAGAACTAATCATCCAACTGTGCGCCCCACCCCTCCCCCCACACTCATTTCTGAGCAATGGTGTCAGTTGCGGTGAAGCTGCCCCCCCCCCCCATTGTCCTGGTATCCAGTATCAGCGAGTTTCCAGCCTGGACTCCTCTTGGAAGGTGACAAACTTCCTTTAAATCCCCAATTTCAGATCGTACAACACTGAAGGTACAGCTGAGAAGTTTCCCTCTCCTGGCTGCAGAAATGGTGAAATTTTGGCATTGATATCGGAAATCTGACCGATCTGCCGAAAAACTCTTTTATTCTCGGATATTGATGATCTGAAGCCATTTATTATCACAGAGATGTTTGTCGTCTTTATAATAGAAATTGAGGGGTGATGATAGGGGAGGGGTACAGTTGTGATGAAGAGTAACCCCCCCCCCCCCCTGGAATGTTTGGCCTTGGTACAGACATAGTAGGTGGCACACACAGGTTACAATGCCAATTAAAAGGGAAATTTCCCACATCTGTGCCTTCTTACATTGCTATCAGGGTCTGTGCATAAATAGTCAATGAGTTTGTTATGTTATGTTATGTGGATGTACTGGGCAGAATAGATACTGAGCCATGGGGAGCAGAAAAGAACTGTCAAAAGACCTGCGTAACAAGGAAATGGAACTTTATAAAGATAGAAAAGGATGTAAAAAGATATCCAAAGATACCAGTCAGTACTGTTGAATCACTTATTAAAAGCAGCGTTCCACCCAATAGAGGAAGCTCAACTTACCTGCTCCCCCCCCCCCCCTCCGGTGCCATATTTGGCACCTTTCAGGGGGAGGAGTACCTGTTTTTGACAGGTACCCATCCCCACTTCCGGCTAGATCACTCAGTTTGGCCCCCCTCCTTCTTCCCCCACCGCTGGGCCATTCAGAAAGCGCAGCACGCCTCACGCATGCGCAGTAGGGAACTGGCTGTGAAGCCAAAAAGGAAAACTGGCAGTGAAGCCTTCCACCAATGGCAGCGGCTGCACTGACAGCCGATGGAAACCTCGGCTGGGGTGCCGACATTGCTGGATTCCAGGACAGGTAAGTGTCCTAATATTAAAAGTCAGCACCTGCAGTATGTGTGGCTGACTTAATTTTTTTCTTGGGGGGGGGGGGGGGGGGTTGGAACTCCACTTTTAGAAGTGGAAAATTCGGGAATCTCTTGATACAAAGTCAGGTAGACCAAGAGAAAGATTGCAGCCACAACAAGAATTGTTCGGGATACAAAGGAAACCCCCCACAGGGGACCTCAGGAGAAATACCGGCTGCTTCGGAAAAGGACGGTGTGAACGTTTCATGGAACACAAATACGATAATAACAAAAATGAGCTGCAGGTGGAGTTGCCTGAAAGACGCCTTTACTGCCCCAATGCCACAAAAAGCCCGATTACAATATGGCCGACACCTTGACACGCCTCACCGGGCTTTTTTGTGACAATGAGGCAGTAAACTTTTTTTGGCAACTCCCCCATGCAGTTCAATTTTGTTGGGAGTATTATCGTATTGTGCAACCACACCGTCTTTTCCGAAGCAGCCTGTATTTCTCCTGTGGGGGTTTTCTTTGTATCCCAAACAATTCTAATGGCAGTTGTGTGAAATCTTTCTTGGTCTACCCGACCTTGGCCTGGTATGAAGAGATCCCCGAATTATCCTCTTCTTAATAAATGGTTGAACAGTACTGACTGCCATATTCAAGGCTTCGTATCCTTTTTCATCTTTATAAAGTCCCATTATCTTATTACGCAGGTCTTTTGACAGTTCTTTTCAGCTACCCATGGCTCAGTATCTAGCCTGCTCAGTGCCTCTCCCTGAGAGCGAACTCATTTACCATTTATACACCGACACTAATTGTAATGTAAAATCCACAGATGTAGGACTGTACCAAGGCCAAATATTCCTGGGGGGGGGGGGCTCTTCATCGGGGTCATTTGGGGATTTCTGGTATTATTAGGATTTGAAGGGGAGCCGAACATCTCTGTGATAATAAATGGCTTCAAATCATCACTATCCATGTCTGCCGGGGGAGGGGCAAGCTTCTCAGCACAGCTGTATATGAAGTTGGGGCCACTTACAGGCGAAGTCTTCACATATCCGTCCTCTCCGGTGTTGGTGGTCGGGAAGTCGCCCTGCCAGAGGTTGGCGTGGTGCCGCCCCTTCGGCTCCAGCTTGTTCCCCCAGGGGAAGAGTCTGGGAGAGAGAAGACAAAATCAGAAGAAGAAGTCGGGAAGAATTCAAATAAAGCCGTAAAATGACCCTAAACTGCGATTATAAATCACCAGTGTGAGGAACGACGATCATTTCCGAAGTCGCCCCGGGAACGTTCGATACAAAGTGACTTTATTTGGACCTTATATATCAAAACCAACCGGATCTCTCTGGTGTGAGAGAACTCGGGCTGTCACACTGGGGTAAGAGGAGAGGCTCTTTACAGGCGATATTTTTAGCGCTGTAGCGCCTGCAAAGCGCCTCAGTGTGAAAGTAGCCTTATTGCTCACAAATCTGTCTCAATATCTAGTGAGCACTTCTCCTTTGCCGAGACAATCCCTCCACCTCCCGGGTGTGGCATATCAAGATGCTGATTAGACAGCATGATTATTGCACAGGTGTGCCTTAAGCTGGTCACAATAAAAAGGCCACTGACAATGAACACAGGTGCATTTTATTGATGGAGATACCGTGACAAGAGCCTGAGGCCCCGTGGTGCAGCACGATAATGCGCGGCCCCGTGGTGAAGCATTATAATGCACGGCCCCGTGGTGCAGCGCGATAATGCACGGCCCCGTGGTGAAGCACGATAATGCACGGCCCCCGTGGTGCAGCACGATAATGCACGGCCCCGTGGTGAAGTACGATAATGCACGGCCCCGTGGTGAAGCGCGATAATGCACGGCCCCGTGGTGCAGCACGATAATGCACGGCCCCCTGGTGAAGCACGATAATGCACGGCCCCGGTGGTGAAGCATTATAATGCACGGCCCCGTGGTGAAGCATTATAATGCACGACCCCGTGGTGAAGCACGATAATGCACGGCCCCGTGGTGAAGCATTATAATGCACGACCCCGTGGTGAAGCACGATAATGCACGGCCCTGTGGTGAAGCACGATAATGCACGGCCCCGTGGTGAAGCGCGATAATGCACGGCCCCGTGGTGCAGCACGATAATGCACGGCCCCCTGGTGCAGCACGATAATGCACGGCCCCGTGGTGAAGCATTATAATGCACGGCCCCCGTGGTGAAGCGCGATAATGCACGGCCCCCGTGGTGAAGCATTATAATGCACGGCCCCCGTGGTGAAGCGCGATAATGCACGGCCCCCGTGGTGAAGCGCGATAATGCACGGCCCCCGTGGTGAAGCGCGATAATGCACGGCCCCCGTGGTGAAGCATTATAATGCACGGCCCCCGTGGTGAAGCGCGATAATGCATGGCCCCCGTGGTGAAGCGCGATAATGCACGGCCCTGTGGTGAAGCGCGATAATGCACGGCCCCCGTGGTGAAGCGCGATAATGCACGGCCCCCGTGGTGAAGCATTATAATGCACGGCCCCCGTGGTGAAGCGCGATAATGCACGGCCCCGTGGTGAAGCATTATAATGCACGGCCCCCGTGGTGAAGCGCGATAATGCATGGCCCCCGTGGTGAAGCGCGATAATGCACGGCCCTGTGGTGAAGCGCGATAATGCACGGCCCTGTGGTGAAGCGCGATAATGCACGGCCCCGTGGTGAAGCGCGATAATGCACGGCCCCGTGGTGAAGCGCGATAATGCACGGCCCCGTGGTGAAGCGCGATAATGCACGGCCCCGTGTTGAAGCATTATAATGCACGGCTCCGTGGTGAAGCATTATGATGCACGGCCCCGTGGTGAAGCACGATAATACACGGCCCCATGGTGAAGCATTATAATGCATGGGCCCCGTGGTGCAGCACGATAATGCATGGCCCCGTGGTGAAGCGCGATAATGCACGGCCCCGTGGTGAAGCGCGATAATGTACGGCCCCGTGGTGAAGCGCGATAATGCACGGCCCCGTGGTGAAGCGCGATAATGCACGGCCCCGTGTTGAAGCATTATAATGCACGGCTCCGTGGTGAAGCATTATGATGCACGGCCCCGTGGTGAAGCACGATAATACACGGCCCCGTGGTGAAGCGCGATAATGTACGGCCCCGTGTTGAGGCATTATAATGCACGGCCCCCGTGGTGAAGCATTATGATGCACGGCCCCGTGGTGAAGCACGATAATGCACGGCCCCGTGTTGAAGCATTATAATGCATGGGCCCCGTGGTGCAGCACGATAATGCACGGCCCCGTGGTGAAGCGCGATAATGCGCGGCCCCGTGGTGAAGCATTATAATGCACGGCCCCCATGGTGCAGCACGATAATGCACGGCCCACTCACCGGACACGTCACCCATTGAGCATGTTTGGGATCCTCTGGATCGATGTATATGACAGCGTGTTCCACTTCCTGCCAATATCCAACAACTTGGCACCATTGAAGAGGAATGGACCAATCAACAACCTGATCAGCTCTATGCCCAGGAGATGTGCTGCACTGCGTGAGGCCAATGGTGCCCACACCACATACTGACTGGTCTTCGGACCCCCCAAATACAGCAAAACTGCACATTTTAGAGGGACCTTTTATAGTGGCCAGACTAAGGCACACCTGTGCAATAATCATGCTGTCCAATCAGCATCTTGACACGCCACACCCCGGAGGTGGAGGGATTATCTCGGGAAAGGAGAAGTGCTCACTAAACACAGATTTAGGCCCCTTTCACACTTATACGACTTGTCCCACGATTTGGGACTGCAAAGTAGCACTTTGGTCCGATTTTGATGCCACTTATTATTATTATTATACACGATTTATATGGTGCCAACAGTTTACGCAGCGATTTACAATGTATACGGGGGGATAACACAATTACAGTACAATACAAAAAGGTACAGGAGGGCCCGGCCCGTAGAGCTTACATTCTAAAGGGACGGGGTGGTGGTACAAAAGGTAATAGATGCGGAGAATGATTTGATGGGTGTGGCTCGGGGACAGTTGTTGTTAGGTGGGGGTGGGATCAGCTTCCCTGAATAAATACGTTTTCAGGGATCTCCTAAAGGTGGGACAGGGTAGGGGCTGATCGGACAGACTGGGGCAGGGAGTTCCAGAGGATGGGAGAGGCTCTGGAGAAGTCACAGTCACTTACACAGGCATTCTTCGAAATCGCGGTAAAATCGCGCGACTTTGAAGTCGCACAAGTGTGAAAGGGGCCTTAGACAGATTTATGAACAATATATGAGAGAAATCGGCCTTTTGTGTACAAACAAAAAGTGGTCGATCTTTGTGTTCAGCTCATCATAAATCGGGGCATTCGGGGTGCTCAGTGTATGAAGGGGAGACGGGAGGATTGTGGGGGGGGGGAGGGGGAGACTGGGGGGGGGGATTGGCTGTCGGCAGGTAGACGGCCATTGATGGGGATTTTCTGGTAATAAATGTTATTAGTAAAGATATCTGTAATTAGACGATTCTCAGCATCTCTTCCTGTAATAAGCGGGGGAGGTGTTTCTATATTTAGGCCGAACGTGAAGTGGAACATCCTGTAAAGGACACAGAGAGGTTTTATGATAATCGGCTGCCGGAATGATGGAACGTTCCCAGACACTTCACCGGAGCCCGGCACTGCCGGAGAGTCACACCAAGGACACCAATACACAGAGAGCCCAGCCTGCCTACTCCTTCAGCTTCACTGACCAAGGATATAGTGCCCCATCATTGGTGTCAGTGGGGAAGAATAGTGTCCCATCATTGGTGTCAGTGGGAGGAATAGTGCCCCATCATTGGTATCAGTGGGAGGAATAGTGTCCCATCATTGGTGTCAGTGGGAGGAATAGTGTCCCATCATTGGTGTCATGGGAGGAATAGTGTCCCATCATTGGTGTCAGTGGGAGAATAGTGCCCCATCATTGTATCAGTGGGAGGAATAGTGTCCCATCATTGTGGTCAGTGGGAGGAATAGTGCCCCATCATTGGTATCTGTGGGAGGAATAGTGTCCCATCATTGGTGTCAGTGGGGGGAATAGTGCCCATCATTGGTGTCATGGGAGGAATAGTGTCCCATCATTGGTGTCAGTGGGAGGAATAGTGCCCCATCATTGGTGTCAGTGGGAGGAATAGTGCCCCATCATTGGTGGCAGTGGAGGAATAGTGTCCCATCATTGGTGTCAGTGGAGGAATAGTGCCCATCATTGGTGTCAGTGGGAGAATAGTGCCCCATCATTGGTATCAGTGGGGGGAATAGTGCCCCATCATGGTATCAGTGGGGGGAATAGTGCCCCATCATTGGTGTCAGTGGGAGGAATAGTGTCCCATCATTGGTATCAGTGGGGGGAATAGTGCCCCATCATTGGTATCAGTGGGGGGAATAGTGCCCCATCATTGGTATCAGTGGGGGAATAGTGCCCCATCATTGGTATCAGTGGGGGGAATAGTGCCCCATCAGTGGTATCAGTGGGGGGAATAGTGCCCCATCAGTGGTATCAGTGGGGGGAATAGTGCCCCATCAGTGGTATCAGTGGGAGGAATAGTGCCCCATCAGTGGTATCAGTGGGAGGAATAGTGCCACCATCAGTGGTATCAGTGGGAGGAATAGTGCCCCATCAGTGGTGTCAGTGGGAGGAATAGTGCCCCATCATTGGTGTCAGTGGAGGAATAGTGCCCCATCATTGGTGTCAGTGGGAGGAATAGTGCCCCATCATTGGTGTCAGTGGGGATGTCACCGCTGTCAGAATATATTGGTACAGTGGGGGAGGGGGATTCAGGGATCGGTTCTTTGGTTGGACTCGTTTTATGAAGGATTCTGGGAGAGATTTCTCCATCTCTGGATTCCAAAACTGGAAAACATTTGCGGTCAGAAACAAGGTTTCTAAAAGTGCTGTGAAGTTTGTTCCCGGAGTTCAGCTTTAAAGTCTAGTTTTGCTGCAGGCAGCATGGCCTCAGTCCCCGATCGATGTGCAGAGTGAAGGGCGCCCTCACCTGTTCTCCAGGCCGCCCCGGCAGGCGTATTCCCACTCCGCCTCGGACGGAAGACGCTTCCCGGCCCAGGAGCAGAAAGAGGCGGCATCATTCCAGGAGACGTGAAGAACCGGATGATCCAATCTGTGAGCAAGAGAAGAGAATCGATTATCCCGGATCAAGGTCTGGCCCCGCCCACTTCCACTGAGCCTCATCACATCTCCTGCAAAGCAGCCAATGAGGGAAGACGAAGCCGGGGAGATCATCATTACCTTACTGCTAAATACCCCGATGGGGGCAACATTCAGGAAGCTTCATGTTAAAGTATATTTCATACATTATCACCTACGGGCATCATTCTGTCACCGGCTGTGCCAACCACACCTGCCGCCGACTGGTCACTGTACCAGGGCGCTGCCAGTACCATGTGATCACTGTGACCAATCACAGCAGGTGACAATTGTAAACAATGGCTGGCTTCCTTTCATGCCATCCATTGTATACAATTGTGTTGCTGGCTGTGATTGGTCACAGCGATCACATAATACAGACAGGGCCAATCACAGCCAATCCCAACAATACACACTGAATGCATTCAGTAAAAATGGCTGCTTATAGCAATGAGATTCACTGCAATGATAATGTGTGAGGAGAAAAACGCAACATTGTATTGCTCTGGTCTCAGTGTGTTAGAGAAAAATAAAAAAGGAATAAAATAATTTTTTTTTTCGAAAATAGAAATAATAAAAAAAAAAAGTAATAATCGTATTTTTTACATCCTGTCACCAGTCAGTGCTGCCCCCCCCCCCCCCCGATCACCTCACCAGTTATATGATGACACTGCACTGGTGATAGTATGTTAAAAAAAAGTGATTTTAATTTTATTTAATTTCTTAACCACTTAAGGACCGCCTCCTGCGCATATACGTCGGCAGAATGGCACGGCTGGGCACATCAACGTACAGGTACCTTGCTCTGTAAGAGCCCAGTCGTGGGTGGCGCGTGGCACGCTCGCAACCCAATCCTGAGCTCCGTGACCGCGGGACCCGATCGCCGCTGGTGTCCCGCGATCGGTCACAGAGCTGAAGAACAGGGAGAGGTCTGTGTAAACAAACCTCTCCCCGCGCTTCCTAGTGAGACTGTCACTGATCGTCTGTTCCCTGTCATCGGGAAAGACGATCAGTGATGTCACACGCCAAGCCACGCCCCCCTACAATTAAAAAAAAAAACAAAAAAAAAACACACACACACACACTCCCCCCCCCCTAGTGGTTAACCTCTTCACTGCCAGTGTCATTTATACAGGAATCAATGCATTTAAATAGCACTGATTGCTGTATAAATGACAATGGTCCCAAAAATGTGTCAAAAATGTCCGATGTGTCCGCCATAATGTCGCAGTCACAATAAAAAATTGCTGATCGCCACCATTACTAGTAAAAAAAAAAAAAATATATAATAAAAATGCCATAAAACTATCCCCTATTTTGTAAACGCTATAATAACTTTTGCGCAAACAAATCAATAAATCGCTTATTGCGATTTTTTTTAACAAAAATATGTAGAAGAATACGTATCGGTCTAAACTGATGAAGAAATTCGTTTTTTTTTAATTTTTTTTTTTAGGGGATATTTTATTATAGTAAAAAGTAAAAAATAATGTGTTTTTTTTTTTCAAAATTGGTCGCTCTTTTTTTTGTTTATAGCGCAAAAAATAACCGCAGGAGGTGATCAAATACCACCAAAAGAAAGCTGTATTTGTAGGGAAAAAAAAGGACGTCAATTTTGTTGGGGAGCCACGTTACACGACCGCGCAATTGTCAGTTAAAAAGCGACGCAGTGCCGAATTGTAAAAAGGGGCCTGGTCCTTTGGCTGCAAATTGGTCCGGTGCTGAAGTGGTTAATTTTCCAAATAATTGTAACAAAAAAAAAAAATTTCAAAAAACTTCGAAAAACTCCCCACGCCTCTTACTAAATACCCTGAAATGTCTGCTTTACAAGAGAGGACAATTGTGTTTAGTGTTACATAACCGCATAAAATTGTCATACGAAGTGCGACAGCGCTGAAAGCTGAAAATTGTCCTGGCCAGGAAGGGGGTGGAGGTGCCCCGGTATTGAAGGGGTTATACGTTGCTGGTATTCACAAACAAATGTTTGACACAGAGACACAAGTCTCATTTTGTGACTTGCTACAAAATTACAATGTACAGTCTGATCTCTGGGGGAGGGGAGACTGAGGAAATGCTTTTTCTTGCCTGCAGTAGACTGATGACATCATCTCAGCCTAGGCAGAGTCACTGGCTGGAGTGCAATGCCCGGTACACACGATCCGATTATCGGACAAATGATCGTCCGTTTTTTCTTTGCATGCCAATCTCACGTCGAATCTGATGAGTTTACTAAAGTCACGAAAATTCTCGTACAACAGAATAAAAAAAAAAAAAAAAATCGCAAGTGATGTCACGTGTTGTATTGCATTTTCAAACGACAGCTGTACTGATTAACCACTTCAGCCCCGGACCAATTGGCAGCCAAAGGACCAGGCCCCTTTTTGCGATTCGGCACTGCGTCGCTTTAACTGACAATTGCGCGGTCGTGCGACATGGCTCCCAAACAAAATTGGCGTCCTTTTTTTTTCCACAAATAGAGCTTTCTTTTGGTGGTATTTGATCGCCCCTGCTGTTTTTATTTTTTTGCGCTATAAACAAAAATAGAGCGACAATTTTGAAAAAATAATTCAATATTTTTTACTTTTGCTATAATAAATATCCCCAAAAAATACATAAATTTTTTTTTTTTTCCCTCACTTTAGGCCGATACTTATTCTTCTACATATTTTTGGTAAAAAAAAAAACAAAAAAAAGAAAAAAAAAAAGAAAAAAAAAATCGCACTTAGCGATTATTGATTTGTTTGCGCAAAAGTTATAGCGTTTACAAAATAGGGGGATAGTTTTATAGCATTTTTATTAATATTATTTTTTTTTTTTACTAGTAATGGCGGGCGATCAGCGATTTTTATTGTGACTGCGACATTATGGGCGGACACATCGGACATTTTTGACACATTTTTGGGACCATTGTCATTTATACAGCAATCAATGCTATTTAAATTGCACTGATTCCTGTGTAAATGACACTGGCAGTGAAAGAGTTACCCGCTAGGGGGAGGGGAGGGGTTATGGGCTATGACGTGTGTTTTTTTTTACATTAGGGGGCGGGGCTGACGTCTGATGTCATTGATCGGCTTTTCCCGATGACAGGGAACAGCCGATCAATGACAGGCAGAGTAGGAAGCGCGGGGAGAGGTTTTGTTTACACAGACCTCTCCCCGTTCTTCAGCTCTGTGACCCGATCGCGGGACACCAGTGGCGATCGGGTCCGCTGGTCCCGCGGCCGGGGTCACGGAGCTCCCGACCGGGTCACGAGCGCGCCACCGGCAGCGCGCACGCGACCCACGGCTAGGCAATTAAAGGGCCACGTACAGGTACGTGGTTTTGCCTAGCCGTGCCATTCTGCTGACGTATATGTGCAGGAGGCGGTCGGGAAGAGGATAAATGAAAATTGTAGGATCTGGCATCGTCCGAAAAAAAAATTCTGTGCGTGTCCGATAGAATAATATCGGATGAACTGTCCTGATGGGCTCTCGAAAGCTCTGTACCAACGATCCGATTAGCGTACGATCGATTCGGAAGCAGCGTTTTTCGTCCGATTTCCGGATTGTGTATACGGGGCTTAAGTCTAGCTTTATAATGGTGGAGATTTTCTCTCATATATATATATATATATATATATATGACGTGTAGAACGTGTTCAGACACTGACAGGTCCTCTTTAAATGTAAAATCTCTCATATGGCGGATCGCAGATATTAAACCCGATCCTCGGGAAGACCATCAATTGCGCTGACACAGCGCCCCCCATCCCCGCATTCTCATCATGTGCTGAGTTGGGAGGAATATGCGGAACGTTCGTCTCCGGGAGGAAGCGGCTCCTCTCTCTGATTTGATGACGTTCGCTGAAATCACAATAATCGCTCCTAAATTTAGCCCCAGCCTGTCACCCGGCGTTAGTCACCAAGCGGGAAGGACGGGAGACGAGGAACCTCTGCGAGTGCGAAGGATCTGTGAGACGATGAAACCGCGACAATCATAGAGAACATTCTGTATCCCGATAAATCCCCCAATCCAAATACAGAGGGGAGAATAACGATCGTCTCCCCTGCAGATTGTGTGAGTTTTACCCCCATAGAAATGAAGGTCTATAATTGTTATCATAGAGACAGAATATCAACCAAAATCCAGAGAAATCACACAATACAAATGTTATAAATGGAGTAAAATAAGTATTTGCCCCCCACAGACTGGCTCCAGTAGGGGCTCATGTGGTATATATATGGAGTATATAGTATATATGGAGTATATAGTATATATGGGGTGTATATATGGGGTATACACAGACTGGCTCCAGTAGGGGCTCATGTGGTATATATATGGGGTATATAGTATATATGGGGGGTATATATAAGAGGTATACACAGACTGGCTCCAGTAGGGGCTCATGTGGTATATATGGAGTATATAGTATATGTGGGGTGTATATATGGGGTATACACAGACTGGCTCCAGGAGGGGCTCATGTGGTATATATAGTATATATGGGGGTATATATGGGGTATATATATGGAGTATATAGTATATATGGGGGGTATATATGGGGTATATATATGGAGTATATAGTATATATGGGGTATATAGTATATATGGGGTATATAGTATATATGGGGTATATATGGGGTGTATACACAGACTGGCTCCAGTAGGGGCTCATGTGGTACACAGATCAGTCCTGTCAATGTAAGAAGGTTCTCCTAACAACAACTCGTTATGTGTATAGAAGACTCCTGTCCACAGAATCTCTTCCCTCCAATCCTCACCATCATGGGGAAGACCAAAGATCTGTCAGAGGACGTCGGGGAGAAGATTGTAGACCTGCACAAGGCTGGAATGGGCTACAAGACCATCAGCAAGAAGATCGGTGAGAAGGAGACAACTGGTGGATCGATTATTCACAAATAGAAGAAATACAAAATAACCATCAATCGCCCTCAGTCTGGAGCTCCATGGAAGATTTCTCCTCATGGGGTGAGGATGGTCATGAGAAAAGTGAGGGATCCGCCCAGAACTACATGGGAGGAGCTTGTGAAGGATCTCAAGGCAGATGGGACCACAGTCACCAAACAAACCATTGATAACACAATACACCGCCATGGATTGAAATCCTGCAGCCCCCGCAAGGTCCCCCTCCTCAGGAAGACACATGTACAGGTCCCCCTCCTCCTCAGGAAGACACGTGTACAGGTCCCCCTCCTCCTCAGGAAGACACGTGTACAGGTCCTCCTCCTCCTCAGGAAGACACGTGTACAGGTCCTCCTCCTCCTCAGGAAGACACATGTACAGTCCCCCTCCTCAGGAAGACACACGTGTACAGGTCCTCCTCCTCAGGAAGACACATGTACAGGTCCTCCTCCTCAGGAAGACACATGTACAGGTCCCCCTCCTCAGGAAGACACCTGTACAGGTCCCCCTCCTCAGGAAGACACATGTACAGGTCCCCCCTCCTCAGGAAGACACATTTACAGGTCCGCCTCCTCAGGAAGACACGTGTACAGGTCCTCCTCCTCCTCAGGAAGACACGTGTACAGGTCCCCCTCCTCAGGAAGACACATGTACAGGTCCCCCTCCTCAGGAAGACACATGTACAGGTCCCCCTCCTCAGGAAGACACATGTACAGGTCCCCCTCCTCCTCAGGAAGACACATGTACAGGTCCCCCTCCTCAGGAAGACACATGTACAGGTCCGCCTCCTCAGGAAGACACGTGTACAGGTCCTCCTCCTCCTCAGGAAGACACATGTACAGGTCCGCCTCCTCAGGAAGACACGTGTACAGGTCCCCCTCCTCAGGAAGACACATGTACAGGTCCCCCTCCTCAGGAAGACACATGTACAGGTCCCCCTCCTCAGGAAGACACATGTACAGGTCCCCCTCCTCAGGAAGACACATGTACAGGTCCCCCTCCTCAGGAAGACACATGTACAGGTCCCCCTCCTCAGGAAGACACATGTACAGGTCCCCCTCCTCAGGAAGACACATGTACAGGTCCCCCTCCTCAGGAAGACACATTTACAGGTCCCCCTCCTCAGGAAGACACATGTACAGGTCCCCCTCCTCAGGAAGACACATGTACAGGTCCCCCTCCTCAGGAAGACACATGTACAGGTCCCCCTCCTCAGGAAGACACATTTACAGGTCCCCCTCCTCAGGAAGACACATGTACAGGTCCCCCTCCTCAGGAAGACACATTTACAGGTCCCCCTCCTCAGGAAGACACATTTACAGGTCCCCCTCCTCAGGAAGACACATGTACATGTCCCCCTCCTCAGGAAGACACATGTACAGGACCCAAAACATACCGCCAAGGCAACAAAGGAGTGGCTCAAGAAGAAGCATATTAAGGTCGTGGAGTGGCCTAGCCAGTCTCCAGACCTTAATCCTATAGAAAATGTATGGAGGAGCTGAAACTTCGAGTTGCCAAGAAACCTTCAGGATTTAGAGAAGAGAGGAGCAAAATCCCTCCTGAGATGTGGAAACCTGATCACCACCTACAAGAAACGTCTGACCTCTGTGATCACCAACAAGGGTTTCTCCACCAACTACTAAGGGGATCAAATACTTATTTTACTCCATTTATAACATTTGTATTGTGTGTTTTTTCTGGATTTTTTGGTTGATATTCTGTCTCTATCATATAAAATACACCTATGATAAAAATTATAGACCCTTCATTTCTATGCAAGTGGGCAAAACCTACACAATCTGCAGAGGAGACGATCGTTATTTCCCCCTCTCTGTACATCAGAACTGACTTACCTTTCATGTGAAGATCAAATCCCAATGAATGAAAGGGGCGGAGCCAGGGACAATCAGGCTGGAGAGGAAAGGGATAGATTGGGGTCTCCAAACCTTCTGAACAAGGGGCCAGTTTTCTGTCCTTCAGACTTCAGGGGGGCCGGACTGTGACCAGTGGGAGTGAACATTGCCCCCCCATTGGTGTCACTGAGCCCCATCGTTGGTGCCACCGAGCCCCATCATTGGTGTCACAGAGTCCCACCATTGGTGTCACAGAGTCCCACCATTGGTACCCCCGAGTCCCATCGTTGGTGTCATTGGGAGGAATTGTGCCCTTTTGTTGGGTGTCAGTGAATGAAATATTGCCCCAAGGGCCGGGTAAAAGCATTGGGGACAATAGTTGTGAGATTTCCTCACTTTGGAGACATTTTCTCTCACTTCCTGTTGTGACTATGGGACAGGAAGTGAGTGGAAACCTCCCCCAATGGGGACACTGGTTCTGGTGACACCCAGGGATTTCCTATCACTTCCTGTTGTAGATTTGGGAGAGGAAGTGAAGGGAATTCCCCCCAATGGAGACACCTGACGGGGGTTATAACCCTCCATTATTCTGGGGAAAAAAAAAATGTAACCTTCATTTTTACTTCGATAGATTTGATAAAGTACTTTGGTCCCCCCCCCCCCCCCCCCCCCCCCCGGTTGGGCTTTGTACTCCTCTACAGTACCTGTCGGCGATGTCCGAGTCCGGCCCCTCCGGATGCCTCCAGTTTGCTCCTTTCACCGGCAGCCACCAGGGTGCAGCAGCGACCTGAAGAAGAAAAGAAAGGATTTGGTGACATGAAGGCGGCGCTGTCTCTGCGAATCTCCTCCGCCGCTCCTCTGAGGTGTGAAAAGAGCGGCACAATCTCCTCTCCATCGGCCCCGCGGCCAATCTGTTCCGGGAAAAGACGGAGCGCCGCGCCGCCTCGCCATCTTCTCACGCTTCCAGCCACATGAGTGTCACCAGCGCCATGCGGACCGTCTTTTTCGGGGGAGGGGAACATTTTCTGTGTCATGTCAATTGTGTCATGTGTTAGAAATGGCATTATAGAGAGCGCACGTCCCGAGTCCCCCCGGAGGACGCACTTATAATTGCCATTCATCTAATTAGCACAAATGGTAATTAGCCGAGGGACGCGGCGCCCCCCCCCGAGGAAAGGCGCAGCAGACGGGAACTAAAGAGCGGCGGAGGATGGGCTGAGAACTTCATCTTAAAGCTGAACTGCACCCAGAAAATACAAAGAATGCGCATTTCTGTCCATCCAGTCCTGAGATTTGCACAGCTCTGCCACACAGCACAGGCAGGAGACCGGATATTTATTTTTTCTTCTGTTCAGTAACAATGACAGGCCCCTCCCCCAGCTGGTGACTGGACAGTGAAAGGAGAAGCGGAAGACTGATGAGCTCATCTCTCTGCTCTCTTCTTCAATCAGCGTATCCCTTGCACTGCAGCACAACAGACTGTCTCATTGTGCAGCTTCTCCCTCTCCCAGTCTGAGCTCTGTTGAACTAAATTCAGGTATTTACATTGTATATGAAAAATTAAATAAATGTAAAGGCTGTATTCATTTTATATCTGTCTGGAGCTCAGAAGTCTCCACCCCCTCCTGTAGTTTTCTGTTGTGGGTGGAGCCTGATTGCCCCTCCCACAACTCTGTTCTCTCTCCTCCAACCGGGATACGAGGCATCCCCTCCTCCACCCGGGATACGAGGCACCCCCCTCCTCCTCCGACCCGGGATACCAGGCATCCCCTCCTCCTCCGACCCGGGATACCAGGCACCCCCTCCTCCTCCTCCGACCCGGGATACCAGGCATCCCCCTCCTCCTCCGACCCGGGATACCAGGCATTCCCCTCCTCTGACCCGGGATACCGGGCATCCCCTCCTCCTCCGACCCGGGATACCAGGCATCCCCCTCCTCCTCCTCCGACCCGGGATACCAGGCATCCCCCTCCTCCTCCGACCCGGGATACCAGGCATCCCCCTCCTCCTCCGACGACCGGGATACCAGGCATCCCCTCCTCCTCCGACGACCGGGATACCAGGCATCCCCCTCCTCCTCCGACGACCGGGATACCAGGCATCCCCTCCTCCTCCGACCCGGGATACCAGGCATCCCCTCCTCCTCCTCCGACCCGGGATACCAGGCATCCCCTCCTCCTCCGACCCGGGATACCAGGCATCCCCTCCTCCTCCGACCCGGGATACCAGGCACCCCCCTCCTCCAACTGGGATACCAGGCATCCCCCTCCTCCGACCCAGAATACCAGGCACCCCCCTCCTCCTCCGACCCGGGATACCAGGCATCCCCTCCTCCTCCTCCGACCCGGGATACAAGGCATCCCCTCCTCCTCCTCCGACCCGGGATACCAGGCATCCCCCTCCTCCTCCTCCTCCGACCCGGGATACCAGGCATCCCCTCCTCCTCCTCCGACCCGGGATACCAGGCATCCCCTCCTCCTCCTCCTCCTCCGACCCGGGATACCAGGCATCCCCTCCTCCGACGACCGGGATACCAGGCATCCCCCCCTCCTCCTCCTCCGACCCGGGATACCAGGCATCCCCTCCTCCTCCTCCGACGACCGGGATACCAGGCATCCCCCTCCTCCTCCGACCCGGGATACCAGGCATCCCCTCCTCCTCCTCCGACCCGGGATACCAGGCATCCCCTCCTCCAACTGGGATACCAGGCATCCCCCTCCTCCAACCTAGAATACCAGGCACCCCCCTCCTCCGACCCGGGATACCAGGCATCCCCTCCTCCTCCTCCGACCCGGGATACCAGGCATCCCCTCCTCCAACTGGGATACCAGGCATCCCCCTCCTCCAACCTAGAATACCAGGCACCCCCCTCCTCTGACCCGGGATACCAGGCATCCCCCCCCTCCTCCGACCCGGGATACCAGGCATCCCCTCCTCCTCCTCCGACTCGGGAAACCAGGCATCCCCCTCCTCCGACCCGGGATACCAGGCATCCCCCCTCCTCCAACCCGGTATACCAGGCATCCCCCTCCTCCGACCCGGGATACCAGGCATCCCCCTCCTCCTCCTCCGACCCGGGATACCAGGCATCCCCCTCCTCCTCCTCCGACCCGGGATACCAGGCATCCCCCCTCCTCCAACCGGGTATACCAGGCATCCCCCCTCCTCCAACCGGGTATACCAGGCATCCCCCCCTCCTGCCAACCCGGGATACCAGGCATCCCCTCCTCCTCCGACCCGGGATGCCAGGCATCCCCTCCTCCTCCGACCCGGGATACCAGGCATTCCCCTCCTCTGACCCGGGATACCGGGCATCCCCTCCTCCTCCGACCCGGGATACCAGGCATCCCCCTCCTCCTCCGACCCGGGATACCAGGCATCCCCCTCCTCCTCCGACCCGGGATTCCAGGCATCCCCTCCTCCTCCTCCGACGACCGGGATACCAGGCATCCCCTCCTCCTCCGACCCGGGATACCAGATCCCATCCCCTCCCCCCCCCCCACCACTCCCCCCCACCCCCCCCCCCAGACCCGGGATACCAGCATCCCCTTCCATCCTCCTCCGACCCGGGATACCAGGCAACCTCCCTTCCCCTCCACCTCCGACCCGGGATACCAGGCATCCCCCTCCTCCTCCGACCAGGGATACCAGGCATCCCCCCCTCCTCCGACCCTGGATACCAGGCATCCCCACCTCCTCCCAACTGGGGATACCTAGGCATCCCTCATCCGATCCCAGAATACCAGGCCACCCCCTCCTCCGACCCCCCCCCCCGGGATACCAGGCATCCCCTCCTCCGGGATACCAGGCATCCCCTCCACCCACCCCCCCCCCCCCACGCCACCCCTCCTCCTCCGACCCGGGATACCAGGCATCCCCCTCCTCCTCCCCCCGCCCCCCCCACCGCATCCCCCCCTCCTCCTCCGACCCGGGATACCAGGCATCCCCTCCTCCTCCTCCTCCTCCTCCGACCCGGGATACCAGGCATCCCCTCCTCCTCCTCCGACCCGGGATACCAGGCATCCCCTCCTCCGACGACCCGGGATACCAGGCATCCCCTCCTCCGACGACCCGGGATACCAGGCATCCCCCTCCTCCTCCTCCTCCGACCCGGGATACCAGGCATCCCCCTCCTCCTCCTCCTCCGACGACCGGGATACCAGGCATCCCCCTCCTCCTCCGACCCGGGATACCAGGCATCCCCCTCCTCCTCCGACACGGGATACCAGGCATCCCCTCCTCCTCCGACCCGGGATACCAGGCATCCCCCTCCTCCAACCTAGAATACCAGGCACCCCCCTCCTCCGACCCGGGATACCAGGCATCCCCCTCCTCCTCCTCCGACCCGGGATACCAGGCATCCCCTCCTCCAACTGGGATACCAGGCATCCCCCTCCTCCAACCTAGAATACCAGGCACCCCCTCCTCCTCCGACCCGGGATACCAGGCATCCCCCCCTCCTCCTCCGCACCCCGGGATACCAGGCATCCCCTCCTCCTCCTCCGACCCGGGAAACCAGGCATCCCCCTCCTCCTCCGACCCGGGATACCAGGCATCCCCCCTCCTCCTCCAACCCGGTATACCCTGGCATCCCTCCTCTCCGACCCGGGATACCAGGCATCCCCTCCTCCTCCTCCGACCCGGGATACCAGGCATCCCCTCCTCCTCCTCCGACCCGGGATACCAGGCATCCCCCCTCCTCCAACCCGGTATACCAGGCATCCCCCCCTCCTCCGACCCGGGATACCAGGCATCCCCCTCCTCCTCCGACCCCGGATACCAGGCATCCCCTCCTCCTCCGACCCGGGATACCAGGCATCCCCGCCTCCTCCGACCCGGGATACCAGGCATCCCCCTCCTCCTCTGACCCGGGATACCAGGCATCCCCCCCCCCCTCCTCCTCTGACCCGGGATGCCAGGCATCCCCTCCTCCTCCGACCCGGGATACCAGGCATCCCCCTCCTCCGACCCGGGATACAAGGCATCCCCCTCCTCCGACCCGGGATACCAGGCATCCCCCTCCTCCGACCCGGGATACCAGGCATCCCCCTCCTCCTCCGACCCGGGATACCAGGCATCCCCCTCCTCCTCCGACCCGGATACCAGGCATCCCCCCTCCTCCTCCGACCCGGGATACAAGCATCCCCCTCCTCCTCCGACCCGGGATAAAAGGCATCCCCTCCTCCTCCGAGGCCCCTCCTCCTCCCCTCCTCCTCCCGACCCGGGATACAAAAGGCATCCCCCTCCTCCTCCGACCCGGGATACCAGGCATCCCCCCCTCCTCCGACCCCTGGATACATCCCCTCCTCCTCCGACCGGGATACCAGGCATCCCCCTCCTCCTCCGACCCGGGGATACCAGGCATACCCTCCTCCTCCGACCCGGGATACCCCCTCCTCCTCCGACCCGGATACCAGGCATCCCCCTCCTCCTCCCGGGACCCATCCCCCTCCTCCTCCCCCCTCCTCCGACCCGGGATAAAAGGCATCCCCTCCTCCTCCGACCCGGGATACCCCGGGATAAAAAGCATCCGCCTCCTCCTCCGGCATCCCCTCCTCCGACCCGGGATACCAGGCATCCCCTCCTCCGACCCGGATACCAGGCATCCCCTCCCCTCCAACCCGGATACCAGGCATCCCCCCCTCCTCCGACCCAGATACCAGGCAACAGAGGCCCCCCTCCTCCGACCCGGGATACAGGCATCCCCCCTCCTCCGACCCGGGATACAAGGCATCCCCTCCTCCTCCTCCTCCGACCCGGGATACCAGGCATCCCTCCTCCTCCTCCGGCCATCCCCTCCACCACCGGATACCAGGCATCCCCTCCTCCTCCTCTCGACCCGGGATACCCAGGCATACCCCTCCTCCTCCTCCGACCCGGGATACCAGGCATCCCCCTCCTCCTCCTCCGACCCGGGATACCAGGCATCCCCCCTCCTCCTCCGACCCGGGATACCAGGCATCCCCTCCTCCTCCTCCGACCCGGGATACCAGGCATCCCCCTCCTCCTCCTCCGACCCGGGATAAAAGGCATCCCCTCCTCCTCCTCCGGCACCCGGGATACCAGGCATCCCCTCCTCCTCCGACCCGGGATACCAGGCATCCCCTCCTCCTCCTCCGACCCGGGATACCAGGCATCCCCCTCCTCCTCCTCCGACCCGGGATACCAGGCATCCCCCTCCTCCTCCGACCCGGGATACCAGGCATCCCCCCTCCTCCAACCCGGTATACCAGGCATCCCCCCTCCTCCAACCCGGTAATACCAGGCATCCCCCCCTCCTGCCAACCCGGGATGCCAGGCATCCCCTCCTCCTCCGACCCGGGATACCAGGCATCCCCCCCCCATCCCTCCTCCTCCTCCGACCCGGGATGCCAGGCATCCCCTCCTCCTCCTCCGACCCGGGATACCAGGCATCCCCCTCCTCCTCCGACCCGGGATACCAGGCATCCCCTCCTCCTCCGACCCGGGATACCAGCCATCCCCTCCTCCTCCGACCCGGGATACCAGGCATCCCCCTCCCCTCCTCCTCCGACCCGGATAGCAAGGCAGGCATCCCCTCCTCCTCCGACCCGGGATACCAGGCATCCCCCTCCTCCGACCCGGATACCAGGCATCCCCCTCCTCCGACCCGGGATACCAGGCATCCCCCTCCTCCTCCGACCCGGGATACAAGGCATCCCCTCCTCCTCCGACCCGGGATACAAGGCATCCCCCTCCTCCCCCATGATGCACACAGTACTATTGCCATGGTTGCAGGGAATAGCCGGGACTGAGACAAATATAGAAAGTTTATTTTTAGTAACATTATAAAATGTTTGTAGCATATCACAGATCAGATTATAGAGGGAGGTGTGCACGGCGCTGTACATCCATCTGTCTGCAGACCAGCCCCCCCCCCCCCCCCTCCGATTACACAAAGAGAGGAGGATGATGAAACCTATATACAGTATATATATATATATTGTCTCCATGGTCGGGGGATGGAAGGAATGCGGCGCTGCGCAGTGTCTGTACCGGGAGACGAATTCCTGGGAAGGGAATGATGGAGATTCCGACACATGAAAATCAGATCACACCTCTTCCTGAGAATACATGGGGGGAGGGGAGGGGGCTGTCATGGGACTCAAATCCAATCATATTTACTAAAATGTGTCAATCTGAGTAATAAAGAGGAACCCCCAGGGGCCCCAACATCACTAAAGGGCCACACATGGAATTCAGAGAATATTCAGTGTCAGGAACAAACAGGAGACAGTCAGAGACTGCAGACATGGTACAGGAGATGATCAGAGACTGCAGACATAATACAGGAGATGATCAGAGACTGCAGACATAGTACAGGAGATGATCAGAGACTGCAGACATAGTACAGGAGATGATCAGAGACTGCAGACATAGTACAGGAGATGATCAGAGACTGCAGACATAGTACAGGAGATGATCAGAGACTGCAGACATAGTACAGGAGATGATCAGAGACTGCAGACATAGTACAGGAGACGATCAGAGACTGCAGACATAATACAGGAGATGATCAGAGACTGCAGACATGGTACAGGAGATGATCAGAGACTGCAGACATAGTACAGGAGATGATCAGAGACTGCAGACATAGTACAGGAGATGATCAGAGACTGCAGACTGCATACATAGTACAGGAGATGATCAGAGACTGCAGACATAGTACAGGAGATGATCAGAGACTGCAGACATAGTACAGGAGATGATCAGAGACTGCAGACATTACAGATCTGTGTCTGTGGGACGGATAACAGACTGGAGGAGATTGATAAAAACGAAGATAGAAAATAAGACAGAAGTGGGAGGAGCTGATAATGGAAAACAAACTTTGCATTTCCTTCTATAGAGAGTTCTGATTGGTTCTTATTTGTGACAATGTAACTTTCTCTGCTATAGTGTTAATAAGAATTGGGACAGGCAGAGCGCCCCCTGAGGCCCCTGACTTGTATCACACGGTGCCTCCATCATTCCCGATCAGCACAGACCGGATCTCACTTACCGCCTGATCAATCGCGCTCTTCACTTCTTCACTCAGCAGCCCCTCAAATACAAAGGAGTCCCCGAAAGTCTCTGCCTGGAAATAAAATGACAGGGGTCACCTCTCCGTACCCAACCCCCCCTCCTCCCCCCATAGGGGTGTGAATACCCATCAGAGCTTTGATTATTGTGGCATGTATTCTGGATCTACATCGAGCGCCTCTATGAGATCGATTCCAAATATTGCCAGAAGGCCCCGCCCACTAATATTGCTGGCAGTGGCCACAGAGTCACACCGACAGGAGGGCGCTGAGTGGGCGGAGCTCAGACTTCCCATCAGTCTATGGACTCTATTATCAGAGAGGTGCACAGACCAATGAGGAGACTCCGGGATCTCCGGAGGCTCCGGGGCAATGTGGGGTCACCGACAGTCTACAGACCCAAAATATCTGCAGTGTTGGTGACAAGCGGAGGATCACATGATGGTCGGCACTCACCTCAGTCACATGACCGCTGGACTCCACAAACCGGGAGAATTCCGCATTGCTGACCTCATACACGTCCATATAAAAGGAATCGATGTGAACCCGCCGAGCCGGACCCTCCCCATCCGGAGGGATCCCGGGGTCATCCGTCCCCATGGTGAACACCCCCGAGGGGAGCAAAACCATCTACAAGGAGGAGACAGATTGTGATGTATTCTACCAGAGACCCAACTCCCTCATGTCCCACAACAGTCCCTCCTCCTCCCCTCCCCCCAACAACAGTCCCTCCTCCCCCACTATAGTCCCTCCTGCCCCCCACAACAGTCCCTCCTCCTCCCCCACAACAGTCCCTCCTCCTCCCGCCCCCCACAACAGTCCCTCCTCCTCCCCTCCCCCCCAACAACAGTCCCTCCTCCCCCACTATAGTCCCTCCTCCTCCCCCACAACAGTCCCTCCTCCTCCCGCCCCCCACAACAGTCCCTCCTCCTCCCGCCCCCCACAACAGTCCCTCCTCCTCCCCTCCCCCTTACAACAGTCCCTCCTCCCCACTACAGTCCATCCCCCCACTACAGTCCCTCCTCCTCCCCTCCACAACAGTCCCTCCTCCCCACAACAGTCCATCCCCCCACTACAGTCCCTCCTCCCCCCCCACAACAGTCCATCCCCCCACTACAGTCCCTCCTCCTCCCGCCCCCCACAACAGTCCCTCTCCTCCTCCCCCCCCCCCCAAACAGTCCCTCCTCCTCCCCTCACAACAGTCCCTCCTCCTCCCCTCCCCCCCACAACAGTCCCTCCTCCTCCCCTCCCCCCCCCAACAACAGTCCCTCCTCCCCCACTCCCTCCCTCCCTGCCCCCCACAACAGTCCCTCCTCCTCCCCCACTATAGTCCCTCCTCCTCCCCCCCCCCACAACAGTCCCTCCTCCTCCCGCCCCCCACAACAGTCCCTCCTCCTCCCCTCCCCCCTTACCCTCCACAGTCCCCTCCTCCCCACTTCCACAGTCCCTCCCCCCCCCCACTACAGTCCCTCCTCCTCCCCTCCACAACAGTCCCTCCTCCCCACAACAGTCCATCCCCCCCACTACAGTCCCTCCTCCCCCCCCACAACAGTCCATCCCCCCCACTACAGTCCCTCCTCCTCCCGCCCCCCCCAACAGTCCCTCTCTTCCCCCCCCCCCCCCATCCCTCCTCCTCCTTCCATTTCCCTCCCCCCAACCCACACCTTTTTTTTCCCCAACACCCCCCCTCCTCCCCCCCCACCCCCCCCGCGTCCCCCCCACGCCTCCCGCCCCCCACAACCCCCCAACATCCCCTACTCCCCCCCACTCCCGCCCCCCACAACAGTCCCTCTCCTCCTCCCCTCCCCCTTACAACAGTCCCTCCTCCTCCCCACTACAGTCCCAATACTCCCCTCCCCCCACACAACAGTCCATCCCCCCACTACAGTCCCTCCTCCTCCCGCCCCCCACAACAGTCCCTCCTCCTCCCCTCCAACAATCCCTCCTCCTCCCGCCCCTGACAACAGTCCCTCCTCCTCCCCTCCCCCCCCAACAGTCCCTCCTCCTCCCCTCACCCCCCTCCTCCTCTACAACAGTCCCTCCTCCTTTCCACCTCCCCACCCCCCCTCCCCAACCTCTCCTCCTTAGACCCTCCACCTCTCCTCCTCTTCTCCTTCCTCCTTCCTCCTTCCCACCTCCTCCTCCCTCCTCCTCTCCTCCCTCTCCTCCCCCCCCCCCCCCCCCCTCCATCCTGCCACCTCCTCCTCTCTTGCCTCCAACAGTCCTCTTCCCCTCCACCTTCCCCCTCCCCCAATACACCCTCCTCCCTACTCCTCCTAATTCCTACCTCCTCTTCCGCCTTCCTCTCTCAATCCTACCCTCTTTCTCTCTCCTCCTCCTCCTCCTTCTCCTGCCCCCCCACTACAGTCCCCTCCTCCCTCCCGCCGTCCTCACCTTCCTTCCTCCTCTCCTCCTCTTCTTCCCCCCTCCTACCTCCTTCTCCTCCTTCTCCCAACAGTCCCCTCTCTCCTCCCCCACTCTCCTTTCTCTCCTCCTCCTCCTCCTCGCACATACAGTCCCTCCCCCTCCCCCCCTCCACTCCTCCAATACCCCCCTACTCCAGTCCCCTCCTCCCCTCCTCCTACTACTCAACCCCCCCCCCCAACAGTCCCCTCCTCCTTCCTCCTCCCTCTCTCCTCCTCCATCCTTCCACTCCTCCTCTCCTCACTCTACCGTCCTCCTCCTTCCCCTCCTCCTCCTCCCACCTATCCACCTCTCTACCTCTCCCTCCCTCCCCCCCCCCCTCCTTCACCCCTGTTCCTACCCCTCCTCCCTTCCCATCCTCCCCTCCATCCCCTCCCGACCCCTCCTTCCAACAGTCCCACCTCCTCCCCTACTCCCCCCAAATCCATTCAGTCTCCCCTCCTCCTCCAGCTCCTCCCTCTTCCACCACCTCCCTCCTCCTACTCCCTCCTCCCCTCCTCCTTCCTCGCCCTCCCCTCCTGCCCCACAACAGTCCCCACTCCTCCCCTTCCCTCCTCCTCCCTCCTTCCCTCCTCCTTCCACACTCCTACCTTCCTCCTTACCTTCATCCCTCCTTCCTCCACCTCCATCCCTCCTCCTTCCACCACTTCCTTCCTCCTCCTCCACCTCCTCCTCCTCCTCCAACCCTCTCTTCCTCCACCTCCTCTCCTGCCTCGTCCTCCTCCCCTCCCCTCTGTCCCTCCTCACCTTCCACCTTCCCTCCCCAAATTTCCTTTCTACATCCCCTCCTCCATCCGTCCCTCCTCCACCTTTCCCCTACACTACCTCCTCCTTCCGTCCCTCCTCCTCTCCCCTTCTCCTCAACAGTCCTCCTCCACCTCCCCCACCTCTCCCTACTATCCTTCCTCCTCTCCTTCCTCTGCCTCCCTCCACCCCTCCATCCTCCTCTACCTCCTCCTCTTTCCTTCCCCTCCTTCCTCCGCTAGGCGCCTTTCCTCCCCTCCACCTCCCTCCCCCCCAACACCGCCTCCTTCCTTCCTCCCCCCCCCCTCCTCTCCTTCCTCCTCCATACAGTCCCTCATCCTCCTTTCCTTTCCCCCCCACAACAGTCCCTCCTCCTCCTCCCCCCACCCCACAAACTCCCTCCTCTCCCTCCCCCCACACAGTCCCTCCTCCTCCCTCCCCCTCCACAACTCCTCTCCCTCCCCCCACCACAGTCCTCCTCCTCCCCTCCTTCCTCCTCCTTCCCCCCACAACAGTCCATCCCCCCACTACAGTCCCTCCTCCCCCCCCTCCCCCCCCCAACAACAGTCCCTCCTCCTCCCCCCCTCTCACAATCCCCCTCCCTCCTCCCGCCCCCCCCACAACAGTCCCTCCTCCTCCCCTCCCCCCCCAACAGTCCCTCCTCCTCCCCTCACCCCACAACAGTCCCTCCTCCTCCCCTCCCCCCCCCCCAATAACAGTTCTTCCTCCTCCCCCCAATACATTCCCTACTCCTCTCCCACATTCCCCTCCCCCCCCCCCCACAACAGTCCCTCCCCCACCATTACCCCCTACTACAGTCCCTACTACCCCCCCCCCCACAACATACCCCTCTCCTACCCCCCACTAAATTCCCCTCTCCCCCCCCACTACATTTCCCACTCCCCCCCCCCCCTTCAGTCCCTCCTCTTCTCCCCTCTCCACCCAGTACATTCCCTACTCCTCACCCACATTGCCCTCTCCTCCTCCTCCCCTACCCCCCAAAACTACCCTCTAATGCAGTCCCTACTACCCCCCCCCCCCCCCCACAACATTCCCCTCTCCTCCCCCCAACAGTCCCCCCCCAGCGTACTCCTCTGGGGCGTGTCCTGGAATGTTGGCTCCTCTGGGCCCCCCCAGACTCCGCCCCAGTTGCGCTTACCCCGCCCCTCCGCTCATTGGCCTCCCGGGAGTATTTGAAGGCGGTGTCCTGATGGTGGGTGTGATCTCCGGGAGCCCCGCCCCCCCTGCTGGCCGATCCGCAACCACAATCCGCCCCGACCGGCACCGGACCGACCAGAGACAAGACGGCGACCAACACAACGGCACTGAGCGCCGCCATCTTCCGGGTCATGTGACCCACCGGGGGAGTCAGCTGACCGAGGAGCACGTGACCCGCCGGCTTCAGCAACAAGTGTCACCCAATCACATCCCGTCATCTGCGTGACGTCATTATTATTATTCTGTATAACTGATATTATTATTTTAATATTTTTTATTATTATTCTGTATAATGGATATTATTATATTATCCTTCCTATTACAATTATCATCTTCTATAAAAATTTTTGCTGCCAGAGCCGCTTTATATATACATCTTTAACCCCTTCCAGCCCAGGACTATTCTAGCACCCCTCTCCTACATGTAAAAAGCATAATTGTTTTTGCTAGAAAATACAATTTTATATATATATATACATACTGTATATTTTTTAGCAGACCCTAGAGAATAAAATGGTGGTCGTTGCAATATTTTAATTGTTTAGAAAAAAAAAACTTTCATGAATTAAATAAAAAATCAGTAAAGTTAGCCCAATTATTTATGTTTAACCCCTTCAATACCGGGGGGGGGGGCACTTATACACCTTCCTGCCGAGACCAATTTTCAGCTTTCAGCGCTGTCGCACTTTGAATGACAATTGCGTGGTCATGTTACACTGTACCCAAATTACATTTTTATCATTTTGTTCCCACAAATAGAGATTTCTTTTGGTGGTATTTGATCACCTCTGCGGTTTTTAATTTTTTGCTAAACAAATAAAAAAAGACCACAAATTTTGAAAAAAAATATGTTTTTTTTGTTTCAGTTTCAAAACTTTGTAAATAAGTAAGTTTTCTCCTTCACTGATGGGCACTGATGGGGCTGCACTGATGGGCACTGATAAGGCGGCACTGATGGGCACCGATGAGGTGGCACTAATGAGGTGGCACCGATGAGGGGCACTGATAGGCGGCATTGATGGACGACACGGATGGGCACTGATAGGTGGCACAAATTGCCACTGATAGCTGCCACGGATTTGCATGGATATACGGCATGGATGGGCATGGATAGGCGTCATAGATGGGCACTGATAGGCGGCACGGATGAGCACTGATAGGCGGCATGGATGGGCACTGATAGGCGGCACGGATGGCCACTGATAGGTGGCACGGATGGGCACTGATAGGTGACACGAATAGGCACTGATAGGTGACACGGATAGGCCCTGATAGGTGGCATTGTTTTGTACTGATGGATGCCAATCAGTGCCAAACAATAATGCATGCCAATCAGTGATGTCCATTGTGGGCACTGATTGGCATTCATTGTGGGCACTGTGTGTCATCCCCTGTGGTCTAGGGTGGCATACCTGGTGCTGGGCATCCCTGGTGGTCTGGTGGTGTCCCTGGTGGTCCAGTGTGGGCATCATCGGGAGGGCTGCGCTGATAATCGATCAGCACAGACCCCCCCCTGTCAGAGGATCAGCCGATCAGCTCTCCTCTACTCGCGTCTGACAGGCACCAGTGAGGAAAAGCCGATCACCAGCTCTTCCTATTTACACTGTGATCTGCCGTGATTGGACACGGCTGATCACGTGGTAAAGAGTCTCCGTCGGAGACTCTTTACCAAGATTGTAGTTGCGGGGTGTCAGACTGACACCCCGCAACAACGATCGCCGCGATGTGCGCCCCCGGGGGCGCAGCGGCTCAAAATCCTGAGGACGTCATATGTAAACGTCATATGACGCCCGGTCAGGATTTTAAAACCACTTTGCCGACATCTTTTTACAATAGGGCAGGTGGGAAGTGGTTAAATATAAAAGATGACGTAACGCCGAGTAAATAGATACCTAACATGTCACGCTTTGTACACTCGTGGAATGGTGCCAAACTTCAGTACTTAAAAATCCCCATAGGCGACGCTTTAAATTTTTTTCAGGTTACATGTTTACAGAGGAGGTCTAGTGCTAGAATTATTGCTCTCACTCCACCGGTCATGCCGATACCTCACATGTGTGATTTGAATGCCATTTACATATGCGGGCGCTTTACTTTTTTTTTTTTATTATTGTTTATTTTATTTTTTTTAAACTTTCCCTTTAATATTAAATTTTTTTTTTTTATCACTTTTATTCCTATTACAAGGAATGTAAACACCCCATGTAATAGGAATAGGGTGTGACAGGTCCTCTTCACGGAGGCCTCTGGTCTATGAGTCCCCACATCTCAGAGGGATGGGGCGCTTTACATTTTTTTTTTCATTATTGTTTATTTCATTTTATTTTGTTATTTTTACACTTTCCCTTGAAATGTTTTTTTTTTTTTATTTTCTATTTAATATTTATATAATATATATATATTTTTAAATCACTTTTATTCCTATTACAAGGAATGTAAACACCCCTTGTAATCAGAATAGGACATGACAGGTCCTCTTTACAGAAAGATCGGGGGGTCTACAAGACCCCACATCTCTCCTCTATGCTGGAAAGCCTGAGATCCAAAAAAAAGATAAAAAATCGATCTCAGGCTTTCCAGCAAAAAAACGTTGGTGTTTACATCTGCCAGCGCTAGAAGTGACGTCACTGGCGGCCTCCGAGGGTCATAGAGATGGGCGGGGTCCATCTGGTCTGCGGTCAGCTCTATGGTAAACCGCTGCCACCGGTGGTCTCATTCTCCGACTCACCAAATCGCATGGGAGAGCCGGGAGCAGCGCAGCTAAACAGCCGCTATGATTGCTTTTACTTTACAGCAAATCGTTGAAAAAAAAAAGATATCTGAATGTCGCCGGCAGCTGCCCCCCCCCCCGATATCTCCACTCATATTCCAGGACGTCACATGACATCATAGTGGTTAAAAAAAGAAAAAATACACTTTATTCCTGAAGATTAGGTAAAAGCCCCAATTATTATATATTTTCTGAAAGCAGAGACCCTGGAGAATAAAATGGTGGTAGTTCCAATTTTCATGTCACCTGATATTATTATATTATATTATATATTGGTTTATCAATCGCACGTTTTCAGTAAAAAGAAAAATCTAAATCTCATTTTAGGTCACATTATCAGATTATTTTGGTAAAATATAATAGATGTGGCTGCGCCGAGTACATAGATACCCAACATGTCAAGTCTAATGCCGCGTTCACACGGTCGCACTTTCCGGCAGAAAAAGTCAGACGGAACCTTTTCATGGCATATGCCGATCGTGTGTGCGCCTCATCGGACTTTTTTTTTCGAACATTCTGATGGACCCAGAAATAGAACAAGTTCTTAATCTTTCCGACGGAATCAATTCCTATCGGGAAAATCGATCGTCTGTATGCTGGTCCGACGGATCCAAAAATCACGCATGCTCTGAAGCAAGTACGAGACGGAGGCTACTGGACTTCCTATTTCTAGTCCCGTCATACATGTTGTACGTCACCGCGTTCTAGACAGCCGGACTGTGGTGTGATCGTGTGTGGGCAAGACAGTTTCAGCCGGAAAAACCTTCAGAGTTTATTCCAACAGGAAAACCGGTCATGTGAACGCGGCATTAGACTTTTGTCATATTTTGACCCCCCCTCCTATTTCATTCTGCCCCCTGACCCCCCTCCTATCTCATTCTGCCCCCTGACCCCCCTCCTATATCATTCTGCCCCCTGATCCCTCCTCATATCTCATTCTGCCCCCCTCATATCTCATTCTGCCCCCTGACCCCCCTTCTGCCCCCCATATCTCATTCTGCCCCCTGACCCCCCCCCCTCATATCTCATTCTGCCCCCTGACCTCCCTCATATCTCATTCTGCCCCCTGACCCCCCCTCATATCTCATTCTGCCTCCTGACCCCCCTCATATCTCATTCTGCCCCCTGCCCCCCCTCATATCTCATTCTGCCTCCTGACCCCCCTCATATCTCATTCTGCCCCCTGACCTCCCTCATATCTCATTCTGCCTCCTGACCCCCCTCATATCTCATTCTGCCTCCTGACCCCCCTCATATCTCATTCTGCCTCCTGCCCCCCCTCATATCTCATTCTGCCTCCTGCCCCCCCCTCATATCTCATTCTGCCTCCTGCCCCCCTCATATCTCATTCTGCCCCCTGACCCCCCTCATATCTCATTCTGCCCCCTGACCCCTCTCATATCTCATTCTGCCCCCTGACCCCCCCCCCCCCTCATATCTCATTCTGCCCCCTGACCTCCCTCATATCTCATTCTGCCCCCTGACCCCTCTCATATCTCATTCTGCCCCCTGACCCCCCCCCCCTCATATCTCATTCTGCCCCCTGACCTCCCTCATATCTCATTCTGCCCCCTGACCCCCCTCATATCTCATTCTGCCTCCTGACCCCCCTCATATCTCATTCTGCCTCCTGACCCCCCTCATATCTCATTCTGCCTCCTGCCCCCCCCTCATATCTCACTCTGCCTCCTGCCCCCCCTCATATCTCATTCTGCCTCCTGCCCCCCTCATATCTCATTCTGCCCCCTGACCCCCCTCATATCTCATTCTGCCCCCTGACCCCTCTCATATCTCATTCTGCCCCCTGACCCCCCTCATATCTCATTCTGCCCCCTGACCCCCCTCATATCTCATTCTGCCCCCTGACCCCCCTCATATCTCATTCTGCCTCCTGACCCCCCTCATATCTCATTCTGCCTCCTGCCCCCCCCCTCATATCTCATTCTGCCTCCTGCCCCCCCCTCATATCTCACTCTGCCTCCTGCCCCCCCTCATATCTCATTCTGCCTCCTGCCCCCCCCCTCATATCTCATTCTGCCCCCTGACCTCCCTCATATCTCATTCTGCCCCCTGACCCCCCTCATATCTCATTCTGCCTCCTGACCCCCCTCATATCTCATTCTGCCTCCTGCCCCCCTCATATCTCATTCTGCCTCCTGCCCCCCCCTCATATCTCACTCTGCCTCCTGCCCCCCCTCATATCTCATTCTGCCTCCTGCCCCCCTCATATCTCATTCTGCCCCCTGACCCCTCTCATATCTCATTCTGCCTCCTGCCCCCCCCTCATATCTCATTCTGCCCCCTGACCCCCCTCATATCTCATTCTGCCCCCTGACCCCCCCCCCCCTCATATCTCATTCTGCCTCCTGCCCCCCTCATATCTCATTCTGCCTCCTGCCCCCCTCATATCTCATTCTGCCCCCTGACCCCCCTCATATCTCATTCTGCCCCCTGACCCCCCTCATATCTCATTCTGCCTCCTGCCCCCCCCCCTCATATCTCATTCTGCCCCCTGACCCCCCTCATATCTCATTCTGCCCCCTGACCCCCCTCATATCTCATTCTGCCCCCTGACCCCCCTCCTATCTCATTCTGCCCCCTGACCCCCCTCATATCTCATTCTGCCCCCTGACCCCCCTCATATCTCATTCTGACCTCCCTCCTGCCCCTCATATTTCATTCTGCCCCCTGATCCCCCTCCTATCTCATTCTGCCCCCCTCATATCTCATTCTGCCCCCTGCCCCCCTCCTTACCCTCTTTTGCGCTTTAAACTTGATGCAGAGATTGCCCGGTGACGTCACGCCCACCAATCAGCGGCCGGGAAAAGTTCTCTCATCCTTGGAGTAACGGGCTGCGTTCTGTCCGCTGAGCCCCGAGCCGGCCGCGGGGGATGATGGGAGATGTAGTCCGGAGCACAGAGATGCCGCATTGCGCTGACTGCGCGGAGCTCCGCCCAGAACTACAAAGACCGGCATGCTGTGCGGCACATATAAGACGGCAGTACGGGGAGGAGGGGGACACAGAGAGGAGCCGAGCGGCTGATGAGGAGCTGAACAGGAGCTGTACCGGGGAATGGAGCGGAGGGGAGCCGGGAGAGCGGGGGAGGAGGAGACAGGTATGTACCCGGGGGAAGGGGTCACCCCTCCCCCATAACAGGTGTGTGCGGTCCCCTCCATCGCCATATAACCCCCATCACCAACCGATACAGTGTATGGGGGGCCCCCTGAGGGGTACAATGTATGTGGGGCCCCCTGAGGGGTACAATGTATGGGCCCCCCCTGAGGGGTACAATGTATGGGCCCCCCCTGAGGGGTACAATGTATGGGGCCCCCCCCTGAGGGGTGCAATGTATGGGGGCCCCCCTGAGGGGTACAATGTATGGGGGCCCCCCCTGAGGGGTACAATGTATGGGGGCACCTAAGAGAGGCAATGTATGGGGGCCCCCCCTGAGGGGTACAATGTATGGGGTGCCCCCCTGAGGGGTACAATGTATGGGGGGCCCCCCTGAGGGGTACAATGTATGGGGGCCCCCCCTGAGGGGTACAATGTATGGGGGGGGCCCATCTGAGGGGTACAATGTATGGGGGGCCCATCTGAGGGGTACAATGTATGGGGGCCCCTAAGAGAGGCAATGTATGGGGGCCCCCCGAGGGGTACAATGAATGGGGGGGCCCCTAAGAGAGGCAATGTATGGGGGGCCCCCCTGAGGGGTACAATGTATGGGGGCCCCCCTGAGGGGTACAATGTATGGGGGCCCCTAAGAGGCAATGTATGGGGGCCCCCCAAGAGAGGCAATGTATGGGGGCCCCCCCTGAGGGGTACAATGTATGGGGGCCCCTAAGAGAGGCAATGTATGGGGGCCCCCCCTGAGGGGTACAATGTATGGGGGGCCCCCCTGAGGGGTACAATGTATGGGGGGCCCCCCTGAGGGGTACAATGTATGGGGGGCCTCCAAAGAGATACAATGTATGGGGGCCCCCTAAGATGCAATGTAGATCTTGGGGTATGGGGGGGGGGGGCTGCCTGCAACAAATTCCCAATGCTCCCCTATGGCCTTTATACTATTCACATCACACTAGTATTCATACACGGGATGGTGCAGAGTCTCTATGGAGCTGTTGGTTGGAATTTCTGACTCTCATCTAATGACTTTATATCCTCAGTACAGATCTCTCCACACATTGTACAGTCTCCATCCCTGGGGTAAGAGGGGGGGGGGGGCCGTAAGAGGGGGGGGGGCCGGACTACAAACTCCATCCCAGGGGTAAGAGGGGAGGGGGCCCGGACTACAGTCTCCATCCCGGGGTAAGAGGGGGGGGGGCCCCGGGGGACTACAAACTCCATCCCAGGGGTAAGAGGGGAGGGGGCCCGGACTACAGTCTCCATCCCCGGGGTAAGGGGGGGGGGGGGGCCCCGGACAAGGGGTGGGGGTTTTTGTTGTCTCATTTGTTTTTTTTAATTCTCCATCCCTGGGGTAAGAGGGGGGGGGGGGCCCGGACTACAGTCTCCATCCCAGGGGTAAGAGGGGAGGGGCCCGGACTACAGTCTCCATCCCTGGGGTAAGAGGGGGGGGCGGACTACAGTCTCCATCCCAGGGGTAAGAGGGGGGGGGGGCCGGACTACAGTCTCCATCCCAGGGGTAAGAGGGGGGGGGGCCGGACTACAGTCTCCATCCCAGGGGTAAGAGGGGGGGGGGCCCGGAGGGGGGGGGGGGCCTACAGTCTCCATCCCAGGGGTAAGAGGGGAGGGGGCCCCGGACTACAGTCTCCATCCCTGGGGTAAGAGGGGGGGAGGCCCCGGACTACAGTCTCCATCCCAGGGGTAAGAGGGGAGGGGGGGGGGGGCCCGGACTACAGTCTCCATCCCGGGTTAAGAGGGGGGGGGGCCCCGGACTACAGTCTCCATCCCGGGGTAAGAGGGGGGGGAGGCCCCGGACTACAGTCTCCATCCCGGGGTAAGAGGGGGGGGGGGGGCCCGGACTACAGTCTCCATCCCGGGGTAAGAGGGGGGGAGGCCCCGGACTACAGTCTCCATCCCGGGGGTAAGAGGGGGGGGGGCCCGGACTACAGTCTCCATCCCGGGGGTAAGGGGGGGGGCCCTTAGCTGCAATGTATATCTCGGCTTTTTTGTTGGGTATTTCTGTTCCGTGTCTCTGATTGTTACATTGTATTGTGTGTCGGGGGACTCGCTGGGTCACTGAGCGATCTTCCAGCATGTCGGGTATACGTTGTGATGTGATGTGGGTCTTATGATTCCGCCGGGTGGTTGGGGGGGCGCCGGGTGGTTGGTGGGCACCGGGTGGTTGGGGGGGGGGTGGCCGAGTGGTTGGGTGGGCGCCGGGTGAGTTGGTGGGCGCCGGGTGAGTTGGTGGGCGCCGGGTGAGTTGGGGGGCGCCGGGTGGTTGGTGGGCACCGGGTGGTTGGGGGGGGGGGTGGCCGGATGGTTGGGGGGCGTCGGGTGGTTGGGGGGGGCGCCGGGTGGTTGGGGGGCGCCGGGTGGTTGGGGGGGGGGCGCCGGGTGGTTGGGGGGGGGGGGGCGCCGGGTGGTTGGGGGGGCACCGGGTGGTTGGGGGTGGCCGGTTGATCTCTAGAAGCCTACATGAAGTGTGAGAACTCGTACCGGATCTGTGCAATGTATATCTGATGTGTGTGCTGGTTGGGGGCCACATTCTTTGGTCTGTATCCATTATCTACAGCGCCTCCCACTGGATGAAACCTTTACAGGCTGGGGGCAGTCCATATAGTATATAGTGTACCCTATGGGGGGGAGGGGTGCAGGAGGGTCTGTATGGTATGTACCTATAGGTGTAGTCTGTGTGGGGGGGGGGGGGGCAGTCTATATGGTATGTACCCTGTGATATGTTTGTACTCGGTGATCACTAATAGTAACTTGTATTGTAGCCGGTCTAAATCCTCCTCTATACATTATATCTCCATTGTATGGGGGGGTCACTGATTGCTCTATAATACATTGTATGGGGGGGGGGGGGGGGGGGGGTCATACTCTTTCTATTTTCCGATGATGGATTGAACAGAGCTCCGTGAGATGGTCAAAGCTTGGGAGATTTTATTATAACCTAACCCTGCTTTATACTTCTCCACAACTTTATCCCTGACCTGTCTGGTGTGTTCCTTGGCCTTCATGATGCTGTTTGTTCACTAAGGTTCTCTAACAAACCTCTGAGGGCTCCACAGAACAGCTGTATTTATACTGAGATTAAATGACACACAGGTGGACTCTATTTACTAATTAGGTGACTTCTGAAGGCAATTGGTTCCTCTGGATTTTAGTTATCAGAGTAAAGGGGGCTGAATACAAATCCCCCCCCCCCCCCCCCACACACTTTTCACATATTTATTTGTATCATTTATCATTTTCCTTCCACTTCACAATTATGTGACACTTTGTGTTGGTCCATCACATAAAATCCCAATAAAATACATTTATGTTTTTGGTTGTAACAAAATGTGGGGAATTTTAAGGGGTATGAATACTTTTTCAAGGCTCTGTATCGGATCTACGTTGTGATTGGTCCTCCGTGGATTATTTCCTTCGGATTGGATGATGTGGGAAGTTCGGGTTTTGGTTCCGTCTTAATTTCTATTCTTAGTAGCTGACATCGGATGATCTCTCACTTACCTGCTGCAGGTTAGTACTCAGTACTGAAGGAATGATGGGGGCCATTTGGGGATGGATTTTGATGTGTAGGAAGGTCAGCGGGTTGCCACATTGTACATGTAGGACCCCGGATGGGGGGGGGGGGGGCAGGCGGTGAGGCCTGGGGGAGGGCAGGGGGGGCACTGGGGCAGGTGGAGGAGCCTGGCTGGGAGGGGTCCAGGGGGTGTGACACTGGGGCAGGTGGAGGCCCTGGGGGAAGATCCTAGGGGCAGGCGGAGGCCCTGGAGGGCCAGGGTCCAGGGGGGGAGGACGCTGGGGCAGGTAGAGGGGCCTGGGGGAAGATCCCAGGGGCATACAGTGCGACTTCCTCCTCCTCCTCCCATCCCACAAGACGCACATTGATCTCTACCATGCATCTTCCTGATCCCTCACTGCTTCCTCCTCCACTATATCCGGGGCACATCTGTCACCTTCTATAGAGATCCGCACTTCTTCTTCCACCATCGCCTCATATGGAGCTAAAAGATCGGTCACTACTTCCTCCTCCTGACAGCACACCTTCACCTTTTGTATATAGCTTACTGATCCATCACTGCTTCCTCCTCCCCGCACCTTGTATACAGCTCCTTCTTTTTTTTTTTTTTTGTGCAGTTTGTTGTCCTGATCCTCACTTATAGAGCTTAACGATCGATATATTACAAAGAACATTCAGCCAGCTTGCTGATAGCTGCTTCCTACTCCGATTTTGTCTGAAAGCACCTTCCACCACAGTCCAGTATATATGCCGGGGTCCCGAAGGGCCCGTCGCTGGGTGCTGGGGTCCCGGATGGCTGGGTGCCGGGGTCCCGGAGGGCCCGTCGCTGGGTGCTGGGGTCCCGGATGGCTGGGTGCCGGGGTCCCGTCGCTGGGTGCCGGGGTCCCGGAGGGCCCGTCGCTGTATGGGAAGACGCACCATCACCTTGTATACACATTACTGATCCTGCTTCCTCCTCCTCTGTATACAGATTGATGGCGCGGCTCTCGGGGTACACGGTCACCCCCTGATTTGTATGTCTGGATTATACGGCGGCTGTTCCCTCAGCTGTATACAGATCAGTTATTTGCTGATCTTCTATCACTGGATACATCGGATGTATCATGGAAGATGTCCGCACTCTGCGGATTGGGATTTATACTTCCATAATGAATCGGAATTCCGGAGTCTCTGGATGGGAAGTGTTTCCGGGGGATATCCGTGTCGTATCTTCCAGCTTAATTCCGGGTTTTCCTTTGTTTTCCTCTCTCCACTTTCTATAGGAAGATGGCGGTTGCGGACCCTCCTGGGGCTGGTTGCGGACCCTCCTGGGGCCGGTTGCGGACCCTCTTGGGGCTGGTTGCGGTCCCTCTTGGGGCTGGTTGCGGTCCCTCTTGGGGCTGGTTGCGGACCCTCTTGGGGCTGGTTGCGGTCCCTCTTGGGGCCGGTTGCGGACCCTCTTGGGGCTGGTTGCGGACCCTCTTGGGGCTAGTTGCGGTCCCTCTTGGGGCTGGTTGCGGTCCCTCTTGGGGCTGGGTTGCGGTCCCTCTTGGGGCTGGTTGCGGTCCCTCTTGGGGCTGGTTGCGGTCCCTCTTGGGGCTGGTTGCGGACCCTCTTGGGGCTGGTTGCGGACCCTCTTGGGGCTGGTTGCGGTCCCTCCTGGGGGCTGGGTTGCGGTCCCTCCTGGGGGCTGGGTTGCGGTCCCTCCTGGGGCCGGTTGCGGTCCCTCCTGGGGCCGGTTGCGGACCCTCCTGGGGCCGGTTGCGGACCCTCCTGGGGTCGGTTGCGGTCCCTCCTGGGGCCGGTTGCGGTCCCTCCTGGGGCCGGTTGCGGTCCCTCCTGGGGCGGGTTGCGGACCCTCTTGGGGCTGGTTGCGGACCCTCTTGGGGCTGGTTGCGGACCCTCTTGGGGCTGGGTTGCGGTCCCTCTTGGGGGCTGGGTTGCGGTCCCTCTTGGGGGCTGGGTTGCGGTCCCTCCTGGGGGCTGGGTTGCGGTCCCTCCTGGGGCTGGGTTGCGGTCCCTCCTGGGGGCTGGGTTGCGGTCCCTCCTGGGGGCTGGGTTGCGGTCCCTCCTGGGGGCTGGGTTGCGGTCCCTCCTGGGGGCTGGGTTGCGGTCCCTCCTGGGGGCTGGGTTGCGGTCCCTCCTGGGGGGTGGGTTGCGGTCCCTCCTGGGGCTGGGTTGCGGTCCCTCCTGGGGCTGGGTTGCGGTCCCTCTTGGGGCTGGGTTGCGGTCCCTCTTGGGGCTGGGTTGCGGTCCCTCTTGGGGCTGGGTTGCGGTCCCTCTTGGGGCTGGGTTGCGGTCCCTCTTGGGGCTGGGTTGCGGTCCCTCTTGGGGCTGGTTGCGGTCCCTCTTGGGGCTGGTTGCGGTCCCTCTTGGGGCCGGGTTGCGGTCCCTCTTGGGGCCGGGTTGCGGTCCCTCTTGGGGCCGGGTTGCGGTCCCTCTTGGGGCTGGTTGCGGTCCCTCTTGGGGCTGGGTTGCGGTCCCTCTTGGGGCTGGGTTGCGGTCCCTCTTGGGGCTGGGTTGCGGTCCCTCTTGGGGCTGGGTTGCGGTCCCTCTTGGGGCGGTTGCTACTCGGAGCTCTCTGTGTCTCTGGCAGTATCCTTCTCTCTCCCGGATCACCATGTAGGAAGGTTACCGCTCTCTCTACAATGGATCTCTATAGGGGCTCATTCACACCGGCTTTGCTCTCTGAAGAGCGATCGATGTTTGGATCACTCTGCACAGAGCATTGATGGGCAGTGAGGATTTCCATCATATCCTCATCACCCACTTTCTGCACCCCACACTAGTGCGCTTCAACCGTGTGCGTTGCACGTGGGTGTGGGGCACCATTCACTTGAATGGGTCACGTTCATTGGGCACTACCCCCGCCAGAAGAGGTGGGGGTAGAATTCCTGCCACGGCTACAAAGTACAAATATGACTGGATACATTTATAGGGAAAGGTGATCCAGAGAAAATCTGATTACTTCTCGGGGGATCATAGTATATAGTATTACATAGTGTATATAGAAGGTGAGGGTGAGAAAAGACACAAGTCCCTCCTCTGTGTGATTATATGTCAGTGTTACATTGTATATCTCTGTATGTTGTGGTCATTCAGGTGATTATCTAATAGTTTATTGAAACTATCGATGCCCCCTGCTGAGACCACCGCCTGTGGAAGGGAATTCCACATCCTTTCCGCTCTTACAGTAAAGAACCCTCTACGTAGTTTAAGGTTAAACCTCTTTTCTTCTCATTTTAATGAGTGGCCACGAGTCTTGTTATACTTCCTTCTGCAAAAAAATGTTCTTCCCATTGTGGGGTCACCAGTCCGGTATTTGTATATTGTGGGGTCACCAGTCCGGTATTTATATATTATGGGGTCACCAGTCTGGTATTTGTATATTGTGGGGGTCACCAGTCCGGTATTTATATATTGTGGGGTCACCAGTCCGGTATTTGTATATTGTGGGGTCACCAGTCCGGTATTTGTATATTGTGGGGTCACCAGTCCGGTATTTGTATATTGTGGGGGTCACCAGTCCGGTATTTGTATATTGTGGGGTCACCAGTCTGTTATTTGTATATTGTGGGGTCACCAGTCTGGTATTTGTATATTGTGGGGTCACCAGTCCGGTATTTGTATATTGTGGGGTCACCAGTCCGGTATTTGTATATTGTGGGGTCACCAGTCCGGTATTTGTATATTGTGGGGTCACCAGTCCGGTATTTGTATAATTAAATCATATCCCCTCTCAGGCGTCTCTTCTCCAGAGAGAATAAGTTCAGAGCTCACAACCTTTCCTCATAACTAATATTAGGGGTGCAACAGATCAAAAAACTCACGGATCGGATCGATCCTCGGATCAGGAGTCACGGATCGGATCATTTTTTCGGATCAGCAAATAATAATTGAATTTGCAAAAACCTGTGAAAATTCCGCCACCATAAAGTCCCCACTGTAATATCCACGTCATCTCCCCCACTGTAATATTGGCAGGGTATCGCAGGGTAGTGGCTGGGTATCGTAGGGTAGTGGCTGGGTATCGGAGGGTAGTGGCTGGGTATCGGAGGGTAGTGGCTGGGTATCGGAGGGTAGTGGCTGGGTATCGGAGGGTAGTGGCTGGGTATCGTAGGGTAGTGGCTGGGTATCGTAGGGTAGTGGCTGGGTATCGGAGGGTAGTGGCTGGGTATCGCAGGGTAGTGGCTGGGTATCGCAGGGTAGTGGCTGGGTATCGCAGGGTAGTGGCTGGGTATCGCAGGGTAGTGGCTGGGTATCGCAGGGTAGTGGCTGGGTATCGCAGGGTAGTGGCTGGGTATCGCAGGGTAGTGGCTGGGTATCGCAGGGTAGTGGCTGGGTATCGCAGGGTAGTGGCTGGGTATCGCAGGGTAGTGGCTGGGTATCGCAGGGTAGTGGCTGGGTATCGCAGGGTAGTGGCTGGGTATCGCAGGGTAGTGGCTGGGTATCGCAGGGTAGTGGCTGGGTATCGCAGGGTATTGGCTGGGTATCGCAGAGTAATGCAGGATATGTTTACAAGTGAACGCTCCGTCATTTGACGGAGCGATCACATTGTAAACAGTGGCCGGGTGTACCAAGATGGCCGCCGCTCCGGAGCTAGGCCGAAGCCGCTGCCTTTCCTGAGGCCGCGGAGAGCTCCGCGGATCGCGGGGTGTGCCGATCTGAACGGGGTGACCTGTTCGGACCACGGATCGGCGACGATCCGTTGCACCCCTAACTAATATCCTCCAGACCCTTTATTAGCTTTTGTTGCCCTTCTTTGTAGTCGCTCCATTTCCAGTACATCCTTCCTGAGGACTGGTGCCCAGAACTGGACAGCATTACTCCAGGTGCGGCCGGACCAGAGTCTTGTAGAGCCGGAGAATTATCCTTTTATCTCTGGAGTTGATCCCCTTTTTAATGCCAATATTCTGTTTGCTTTGTTAGCAGCAGCTTGGCATTGCTGAGCCCATCATCTACTAGGACCCCCAGGTCCTTCTCCATCCTAGACCCCCCCCCCCAGAGGTTCCCCCCCCAGTCTATAGATTGCATTATTTTATATTCCGATCAGGAAGCAATATTTTTTCTCCTACTGTAGCAGATTGGATGCTTTGTTTTTTTTTTTTTTTTTTCCCTTCCTCTGGATCACCTGTGTGTGAAGGATTGTGTATATGGTGTTGTGTTTTTGTTTTGTTTGTTTTTTATTTATTTTTTTGTTTCTTTTATTTTTCCCCAACCTGATGATGTGACTGCAAAGCTGTCCCCATCCCGTCTGCTGCCTCTGCAGATACATGGGATAGTGACTTTGGGGGGGGGGGGGGGGGGGGGGCAGTAAACACACGGCTTAAACTAGTTGTTTTTTACTGAGCCGAGGTAAAGTCACTGATAAGGACGGCTATTTAATAGGTTTTTTTAGTTTTGTGTAAAGATTGTTGCTGTAGATTGTGAGATGGAAGGAGATCGATCATCAGACTTGTAAAGTAAAAGTCCAACTTTTCTGGGTAAAATTATCTGTTTCTTTTAAATGATTTGTAGGCCGGTGATTGGTGGATTATCGGCTCCATTGCCGGTCTCCGGATTGCTCCGATTTGTATCCGGTGTCTAAATCCTGATAATCCCGGGAGCGATGTACCTGCTGGTGGGGGAGGGGGAGTGGTCAGTACAAGCCAGGTGGAAATGGTTGGACATTAAAGGAGCTTATAGGGAGTTATTGCTTTGAAGTGTTTGCTGTGATGTAAGGCGTCGCACTGACAGGAGGGTGGAGACCTGTGAGAGCCCCATCTGAATCCTGCACCCCACCCCCACACTAATTGTAACCCCCCCCCCCACCCCCACACTAATCATCCCTGATAAGGTATAAATACTGATCCTGATCCTTTAGGTGTCTGACCGGGTTGCACATCTCTAGGTGTGACAGTATGAATAATCCAGTAACGATAGGGGGAGGGGATCACCGCTCCGTGTGTGGATATAGAACTCTCCTCGGAACATCAGGTGCCGGCTAAGCAGAGAGCAACGTGAGGCAAAGGAAGTTCTGGAAGCCGCACTCCGGGATATAGACTTTAATTGTAAGAAGTCCAACAGATACAATCCACAGCAAAAAAATGGGACAAATGAGCCGACACGTTTCACACTTCACTACGCGTCACATCGTTCGTCCCTTTTTTTGCTGTGGCTTGTATCTGTTGGACTTCTTACAAATAAAGTCTATATCCCAAAGTCCAACAGATACAAGCCACAGCAAAAAAAGGGACGAACGATGTGACGCATAGTGAAGTGTGAAACGCGTCGGCTCATTTCTCCCATTTTTTTTTTTTTTTTTGCTGTGGCTTGTATCTGTTGGACTTCTTACAAATAAAGGCCATATTCCGGAGTGCGGCTTCCAGAACTTCCTTTTTGCCTCATGTGAATGTATGAAGCCACCAACCTGCGGGCCCACCTGAGACCTGCAGCTTGCTGGGACTTGTAGTTCATTCCTGGTAAACGGCTGCACGTTGCCTACATTAGTGTCGTGGTCCACCCCCCCCCTCCGCTCATCACCCCCCCCCCCCCCCCATACACTCTCTATGATAGGAGGTGTCTGACACTTCTGTGAATGAAGCCAGTCCCCCTACAGATGAATAGGAATGCCAAGCCGGGTAGAGGCTGCCAAGCCGGGTAGAGGCTGCCAAGCCGGGCACTCATCCCTGTGCAGCTTCAAAGGGCTAATTAAGTAATAATGGAATAAACTGTGACAGGGGGTCCGATCGTTACCTCCTGACACCAATATATACGGATTTTATTAGAGAGCCCGTCACCGGAAAATCAGATTCCCCGGGAAACATCCGGATTGGAGATGCATGGAGTGTGCTGCGTCCGATTATTGGAGCGTTCCGGAGATGGCGATTTTATATATCGTTACATTGATCCGGATTGGAGAGACTATGTATATACTAGAGCTGGCCGACGCCGCTGGAAGTCCCTGTATAGACGCTGCTACACCGTGTGACATAAAACATTGTAACAACTGTCATTTTATTTGCAAAGTCCAGGAATCCAGATGGGGGAGGGAATATCGCCGCTCAGGTAGGTCAGACGAAAGTAAAACCTCCTCCAGTTTAGAAGCCACAGGTGATGGCGAAGCACACAGCGATGAAATACGAAGAAATTCTGCACAGCCGCACTCCAAACAATTGCCTTTTATTCAAAAAAACAGGATCAAAAAATACATGGCACAGCGGAACGCGTTGACGCGTTTCACACTATAAACAGTGCTTAATCATAGCTAAGATTAAGCACTGTTTAGTGCAAAACGCGTCAGCCCGTTCCGCTGTGCCATGTATTTTTTTATCCTGTTTTTTTGAATAAAAGGCAATTGTTTGGAGTGCGGCTGTGCAGAATTTCTTCCTTTTTCAATGGTCATTTTATTCCCTCGGGTCTCTGCTAACAAAAAAAATGTTTGGGGGTTCTAATGTAATTTTCTAGCAAAAAAACACGGATTCAAACTGGTAAACGCAAAGTGCCAGAAAGGGGCGTGTCAGCAGGTGATTAACAAACCGGATCAGCAGATCCAAAAAGGGGAGGGGGAGGGGGGGGCACTTCACACCGAGATGTGCTTCTGATTTGTGTTGTGGATCTTTTCGTCCATCGGCCAACACAATCCGCAGTGCGAGAATCTCACCTACAGAAATGGGAGGAGTCTCTCTGGGTGTGATATTTTGTATATACATGTGAAAAATCCCCCCCCCCCCCCTCCCGTAGTCCATCGATCCATCGCCGTGCCCATCTGTAGTGGTGCTTCTCTTCACCAGAGACAGATCTATACATATTTGATACTTTGTTTTTATTTCCCCCCCCATGTTAAAGCCGTATTCTACCCAAGAACAAACCTTTGTCAGTTTCCCAATCATTAGATTTACTTTTAGACTTTCTAGTGATCCAGCCAGTAAGTCTGTTTTTTAAAAAGAACAAACTCTCCAGCAGTTGCAGGGATGAGACGAACCATTTACCACTGCCGGGGGGGGGGGGGGGGGGGGGTTCTTATTTTTGTAAAACCTTTGATTCCACAAGTAACAACTGTTCCTGATGACGTGATCTGGAGTTTGGCTTCAATGTGTTAGTGTATTTAAATCTGCTAGTCCATCTAACACTCCCCTCCCCCGTGGACTGACAATGCTGCTGCCCCCCCCTGTGCTCCTTCATCCAGAGTGGGGTCGCTCTAATGCCCTCTTCTGGACTGCCCACCACATATATACAGTACTGCAGCAGGGTGACCCGGTACCCGTATGTGATGTGTATGGGTCGCCCCACTCCCGCTGTGATATGGACACAGCAGGAGCCAATCAGCGCGGCCAGTGGTTGTGGGATCCGCCGATCGTTTAGAGGAGAGACGGAGCGGGGGTGTGCCGACCTGTGGGAGCAAAAGATTTGTGATTCAGGTGATCTTTCTCTTCCTCCAATGTATCCATCCCCCACACAGTAACCCCCCCCCCCCTCCCCCCAGGGACACATATAACCCTTTGGTGTTAACCCCTTCCAAGCCAGTGTCATATATATATATATATATATATATATATATATATATATATATATAAATATATATTATATATATACACACACACACAGTGACAGTGCATTTTTTTTTTTTTTTTTGTTTAAGCACTGATCACTGTATTAGTGACACTTTTTGGGGACCAGTGACACCAAGACCCCTCTCGCACTATCAGCACCCGGGCACCGGTGGTAAAGCGATACTAGTTTAGCGGCACTTTATCATAGTTTTTGCAGCACTTTTCAGGTGCCAGCAGGTGCTTTTATCCCCGATAGCGGCCGAATAAAGGGTGATGGGCACCGGATTTCAACTGGCAGGGGGCGGTGTATACACCACCCCCATAGCGCCTCAAAGAAGCTGCTTGCTGGACTCTTTTTAGCGTCCTGCCAGCGCAGCGCCCCCATGTGGAAGCACCTCGGCTTTCACGCTGGGATTGTAGATGAGGATTTTTACAGGCGCTATTTTTAGCGCTAAAGCGCCTGAAAAACGCCTCCAGTGTGGGAGGGGTCTTGGTGTCGGATTTGTCCGCTGCAGAGTCGCTGATCGCCGCCATTACTAGTAAAAACAAGTCCCTGAATCCATCCCACAGTTTGTAGACTCTCTATACATTTTGCGCAAACCAATCAATACAGTTTGTGGGTTTTCTACCAAAAATATGTAGCAGAAGACGTATTGGCCTAAATGTACGAAGACTTTTTTTTATTTTTTTTTTTTCGATTTTGTTTTATAGCAGAAAGTAAAAAAATATAATTTTTTTTTTTTTTATTCGAAATTGTCGGCATTAACCTTGACGAAAAATGATTGAAACACAAAATTGTCGCTTTTTTTTGTTTATTTGTTTATTGAGGTGATCAAATACCACCAAAAGAAATCTCTACTTGTGGGGAAAAAATACATCAATCTTATTTGGGTACAACGTTGCACGACCGCGCAATTGTCAGTTAAAGTAACGCAGTGCCGTATCACAAAATATGGCCTATGGCCTGGTCAGCGGGGGGGGTAAAACCTTCCGGGGCTGAAGTGAATACAGGAGGTGTGCTACTGGCCAGATCACCAGGTGAAAATAGAGGAGAGGGGGAAAAAAAGCCTAAAAAAAAAAAAAAACAAATGCAGCCGCCACATCGAATGGTTGGAAAGCTGCGATATGCGACATTTCCGGTTTTGGGTTTTAATATCGATTGACGTTCCGGAATGTGAAATAAAACTTCCTGCGCTGCAATTGTGGCAAACCGCATCGCGTGACGCACGAGAGAAGCTTCTGAACTTTTTTGATGAAAAGCCTCATGGGATGCGGTTTGCCCTGATTGCAGCGCAATTTATCACAGCAGAACCTCATCGTGGTTTTGGCGATGGAAATGTGCGATTTTTGCCATTCGCACCTGGGGGGGTTTATTGAAACCGCAGGCAGAATCATGGCAATTCTGCCCGTCATTCCAAATGCCCCCCCCCCCCCCCCCCCCCCCCGTGTGACGCAACCTTAGGCTCCATTCACACCTGAGTGATCGGCAGCGATCGCTTTTTATTTTTTCTTTTGAGGGTTTTTGGAGTGGAGGGGGGGAGGGAGACCTCTTCAAAACGCTGCAAAAGCAGCTCATGTACCAAATCTTACCGCAGAGCATTTGCAGTTGCAGAAATGGCATCGCAAACGCGCTTCGCCGCGATTCTGGATCACAGGTGGAATTGCCGCAATTCCAGAACGCTGAGGTGTGGGTGGAGCCTGCAGTGCGGGGGGGGGGAGGCAACCTGGGGCCCTCCAGCTGTTGTGGAACTACATTTCCCATGAGGCATTACGAGACTGGGGGTTACAATTCCTCCCAGAGGCATGATGGGACTTGTAGTTCTCCAACATCTGGCAGGCCCCGGGTTGCCTCCCCCCTGTTCTTATGTTTCCTCCCCCCCCAGCCGAGGTTTGTTGATATAAATGACGATCTTTCTTTATAAATATAGATTTTTATTTTCAGGCTGATGTATTTATAAATAGCTCCCCCTCCCCCGGGGGGTGATCGGTCTGAACAGCGATTATCGAACGTTGTGAAATCTGCGTTTCCATGTAATGTATCAGCCCTTCGCTCCGGAGCTTTAACAAAAAATAATAAGCGGAATCCCCGGATCTGTGCGGGTGGAAAGGTGGAACGTTCGTTCTTTTCTCAGTCTGTAGATCCGTTCATGGCGGAGATCTGTGGGGGAGGGGAATCGCTGCACTTTGCAGGAAGTCGAACGTACTGAGACGATGGGGGTAAGATTGGGGGAGGGGGGACCCTGGAATCGGGTGTGCTGTACATAGGAGTCCTGAAATATTATTGTTTGGATCGGAGAGGCGATTTATAAATTACATTCGGTGTTTATGCCGCTATCACTGCGATTTTTATCACCTTCCAGTCTAAATTCTGACTTTATAAAAAAAAAACGCTTCATTGTAATCGATCCGCTCCGGGCAAATCGATTCAATGGCTACAAAGGCCACTGTGAGCATCAACCGCTCTTTGCAAACCCAGATATTACCTTGTAAAAGTAGCCGTGACATCATCACTGGGCTGTACATATCCTGGCTGTGGGAGGGCTCCATCAGGCTCCACCCACTGCAGAAAACAAAAGGAGGGGGTGGAGCCGAGACCAGTCCCCCCCCGCCCAAGGAGGGAGGAGAGCAGAATGGTAGGAAGGGCCCAGCAGGCTCCACCCACTACAGGAGGGGGTGAAGTCAACACCGGTGTAGCGACACATATGGCGACCCGCTGGACTGCGCATGCGCGATGCCCCCATATGAGTTCTAATACTGTGGCGATCTGCGATTGCGCCAAATTTTGTGGCCACGCCCCTGAGTCCAGGTTAAAGCCCCACCATCCAAGTGGACATAGATTATAATGCAACTATGCCGAGAGAAGCGAGGCCGTGCCTGAAACGTGGCGAGCGGAGCGAGGCCGCGCCTGAAACGTGGCGAGCGAAGCGAGGCCGCGCCTGAAACGTGGCGAGCGGAGCGAGGCCGCGCCTGAAACGTGGCGAGCGGAGCGAGGCCGCGCCTGAAACGTGGCGAGCGGAGCGAGGCCGCGCCTGAAACGTGGCGAGCGGAGCGAGGCCGCGCCTGAAACGTGGCGAGCGGAGCGAGGCCGCGCCTGAAACGTGGCGAGCGGAGCGAGGCCGCGCCTGAAACGTGGCGAGCGGAGCGAGGCCGCGCCTGAAACGTGGCGAGCGGAGCGAGGCCGCGCCTGAAACGTGGCGAGCGGAGCGAGGCCGCGCCTGAAACGTGGCGAGCGGAGCGCCCGCGAGGGGCCCTGTGCCAAAGTGTTGGAACACGTATGGCGGCGTCGCGCATGCACAGTCCAGCGGGTAGCCATGTGATGCTGCACCGGCCACCCTGCGCAGAGCTTTGGGAGGGGCTCAGCAGGCTCCACCCACTTCAGAAATCAGGTAGTAGGGAGCGGAGAAAAGAGCGGTCCCCTAAATAAGAACATGTTGTATATTTTCCCCTTAAAGGGTAACTCTACTTCTGTGAAAATGAATAATAAAATGTAAACGATTGATATTGTAATTGATTGTTACTAGAAATTCCTTTTCAGTCTTCAGCCGCTGTGGTTTTCTGTGGAATCCAATGGAATGCGGCCGCCTGGAGGCGTTTTGCACCCAGGAATGTCATTTCCTGCTTCTGATTGTCTCACTGATTTTCCCAGAAGTCTGCACTTCAGATTTTAGGCATCCCCTGCAATAGGAATTTTGATGAGATTCCCAAAAAGGGTTCAATCTTTCTAACCTGCAACTTTCCTCACCAGAACACTGAGAGCACCAGGTGATTCTTCATTATAATGTACAGAGATGACCCCGATTGTTTGGGGGGGGGGGGGGGGGGCTTTTTTTTTTCTTGCAGTCTTCAGGTTAGTCTGGTGAGGGGTCCCTGGAGGTTCATTGTGGGGGGGGGGGGGGGGAGAATTCTTCCAGAGCTCTATGGAATATTGTCACCCCAGCCTGTGATTTGATGAGGTGCCCCCTGGGGGGAGGGGATGTAAATGACAGGCTGGGCTCACAGGAAAGGGGCAGAATGGCCGTGTATTAGAGGAGGAGGAAGGGGTGGGGACAATGCTGGGGCATTAAGGGGTGGGGCAGATTGGTGACGATATATTTTTACATTGCAGGAGAAATGAGGGGGGGGGAATTGCCCCCCTTAATTATAAACACCCCCTGGGGGGGGGGGGAAGGGCTCCCCTCGGCGGGTAGCTACACATTCTTGGTACATAATTAAAACTTTCAGGCTTGCTGGGACTTGTAGTCCTCCATAGACGGCAGTCCTGGGCCGCGTTCCGCGGTCTCCCGGGATAGAAGCACATCTGTCCCTGAACATTTCTCAGTCGGAGAGCGGATCCCACATCCCCCCCCCCCCCCCCCTCTTCCCGCGTCATTCTATTTTTAGGATCACAAGACATTATTGTAACCAAGTTGAAAAGTATATTTTCATTCAATCACCTTCCTCCTCTGCACTCGGCACCATCTGGAAGGCTGCGCTCCGCCGCCGCCGCCGCGCCAATGTGGATTTTGTAAAAGTAAACTTTGTGCGAGGCCTGCAGCTCCTCCCCCGGCGTTGTGTCCTCGCAGTGTGCGGCGGAGAGCGACGATCGATTCCCCCCCGGGGTCCTCCTCACTCGGGGTGATGGGATTGGCTGCTGAGAAGATCCAGACAGGAAGCGGATCAATAGGTGGGAAAAGGAACCAGAATTTGGGGATTTGGTAACATTGTTGCACTTGATGCCAATCGCTCGCTTCCCATATCGGCGTTTCTGTGCCAATCCCGAGGCGTCTTCCGCCCCTTCACATTCCAGGAACGTCCTTCCCAATGTAGGGGGATACATTTCCTGGTGACCCCACCCTGCCCCCGTCTCCTCGTGCTCCTGCGTTGTCACCCGGGCTTCTGATTGGGCTACAAATGGGCGTTTCTACGCACATTACACAGACGTGGTCACCATCAGGAAACTCGCCCTGAGCTTTGCCGTGCCGCCATCACTGGAGTCCATAGAGGCAAGAAGTGGGGGGTGGGCACCATGTTTTTAGTGAATGGGTTTGAGGAGTTGTTGCTGTATTTACCTTCCATACTAATGTATGACAATATTTTGCAGATTAGACACTAGAGGGCGCTCTCAGGGGGTCTGTGCAATCACTCCTTGTCAAATCCAAGAACAGAAATGTAATATTGAAGCTCATCAGTCCATTCATTTTATTTATTTTCTTTGCTTTTCCTGATTTTCACTGGCTGGTGGCGCTCTCTCTCCCTCGGGTGGGCCGGCGCTCTCTCTCTCCCTTGGGTGGGCCGGCGCTCTCTTGCCCTCTCCCTCGGGTGGGCCGGCGCTCTCTCTCTCCCTCGGGTGGGCCGGCGCTCTCTCTCTCCCTTGGGTGGGCCGGCGCTCCCTCTCTCCCTTGGGTGGGCCGGCGCTCTCTTGCCCTCTCCCTCGGGTGGGCCGGCGCTCTCTCTCTCCCTCGGGTGGGCCGGCGCTCTCTCTCTCCCTTGGGTGGGCCGGCGCTCCCTCTCTCCCTTGGGTGGGCCGGCGCTCTCTTGCCCTCTCCCTCGGGTGGGCCGGCGCTCTCTCTCTCCCTCGGGTGGGCCGGCGCTCTCTCTCTCCCTTGGGTGGGCCGGCGCTCCCTCTCTCCCTTGGGTGGGCCGGCGCTCTCTTGCCCTCTCCCTCGGGTGGGCCGGCGCTCTCTCTCTCCCTCGGGTGGGCCGGCGCTCTCTCTCCCTCGGGTGGGCCGGCGCTCTCTCTCTCCCTTGGGTGGGCCGGCGCTCCCTCTCTCCCTTGGGTGGGCCGGCGCTCTCTAGCCCTCTCCCTCGGGTGGGCCGGCGCTCTCTCTCTCCCTCGGGTGGGCCGGCGCTCTCTCTCTCCCTTGGGTGGGCCGGCGCTCCCTCTCTCCCTTGGGTGGGCCGGCGCTCTCTTGCCCTCTCCCTCGGGTGAGGGGCAGCAATCACACCTGAGCATTTCGTAGCTGGAAGACCCTCGGCAAGCAAAATCCTTTCAGTGGTCCCCGGATCACATCTGAGCATGGGGGGGGCACTGGAATGAATGAGGGGGGGTACTGAAATTAATGGGGGGGGGTGACCATTGAGATTAATGAACTGGGAGTGGGGGGGTGAACGCTGGAATGAATGGAGGGGGGGGGCTGATGAATTGAATGAGCAGGGGGGCACTTAAATTAATGAACAGGAGGGGGGGGGGGGGCACTGAAATGGAATTTTGCTTGTTAAGCATCTTTTGAGCTACAAAACACCCAGGTAGGTGTGAATGCAGCCTAAGACAGGACTACAGATCCCCCCCTCTTCATAACATTGGGGGAGGTGTTCTATAGCACACAGACCTGGGAGCGATGCCATTGGTGGGTCAGCAGGGACGGAGTGCACTGATAGAACAAAACCCCCTTCAATGAGATTCATCCGACCAATAGGGAGCGGAGAGGTCAGTGTCCAGGTGTGTGTGCACTTTAATGGAGGCTGAAGATACCATCTGCTTGGCTGCTATGCTGATCTGATTGGTGATTCTCTGGCCTGGGACCTTGGATGGTGGTTTCTGGTCCCGAATCTCCCGGTGTGTGAGGATGGAGGAGCCGGAGAAGATCCGTCATGGGAAGAGAAGCGGCTGCCGAGTCATCTGTTCCCACCGTTCTCCTCCATAGACCTCCATGTAATGGGGGAGGGGAGGGGGGGGGAGATTTTATCTTCTGTCCATTTTCAATGGTTTATTACTAAATATTCTGTACAAGGGAAGAGCGATCCCCACGGGGCGGCTCCATGGCGTCCCCTTTATATCCTTCCCATCACATGAGTGAAATGTCTTCCTAATTGCATTCTATGGATACATCAAGAGCCTGTCATGTCTATGGAACCCGATAACCCCTCGTGTTCACTTTACCTGTCAGTCATGTTACAACCAAAACCATAAATGTATTTTATTGTGGGGGAGGGGCATTTGTATTCAGCCCCCTTTTCTCTGATAACTAAAATCTAGAGCAATCGCCTTCAGAAGTCACCTAATTAGTAAATAGAGTCCACCTGTGTGTCATTTAATCTCAGTATAAATACAGCTGTTCTGTGAAGCCCTCAGAGGTTTGTTAGAGAACCTTAGTGAACAAACAGCATCATGAAGGCCAAGGAACACACCAGACAGGTCGGGGATAAAGTTGTGGAGAAGTATAAAGCAGGGTTAGGTTATAATAAAATCTCCCAAGCTTTGACCATCTCACGGAGCTCTGTTCAATCCATCATCGGAAAATGGAAAGAGTATGGCACAACTGCAAACCTACCAAGACATGGCCGTCCACCTAAACTGACCGGGCCGGGCAAGGAGAGCATTCATCAGAGAAGAGCCAAGAGGTCCATGGTAACTCTGGAGGAGCTGCAGAGATCCACAGCTCAGGGGGGAGAGTCTGTCCACAGGACAACTATTAGTCGTGTTCTCCACAAATCTGCCCTTTATGGAAGAGGGACAAGAAGAAAGACATTGGAGAAAGAAAGTCATAAGAAGTCCTGTTTGTAGTTTGTGAGAAGCCATGTGGGGGAGGGGAGCAAACATGTGGAAGAAGGTGATCTGCTCACATGACACCAAAATTCTACTTTATGGCCTAAAAGCAAAACACTATGTGTGGGGGAAACTAACACTGCCCATCCCCCTGAACACACCATCCCCACCGTGAGACATGGTGGTGGCAGCATCATGTGGTGGGGATGGTTTTCTCCAGCAGGGACAGGGAAGCTGGTCAGAGTTGATGGGAAGGCGGATGGAGACAAATACAGGACAATCTTAGAAGAAAACCTGTTATGCCACATGAGCAGAATTTCTGCCGGAAAATGTGCGATCAGATCATTTTAGAAAATCCGATCGTGTGTGGGCTCCATCGGACTTTTTTCTGTCGGAATTTCCGACACACAAAGTTTTAGAGCATGGATCTAAAATTTTCCGACAACGAAATCCAATCGTTTAAATTCCGATCGTGTGTAGACAATTCCGATGGACAAAGTGCATGCTCAGAATCAATTAAGAGACAAAAGCTATTGGCTACTGGCCCATTTATAGTCCCGACGTACGTGTTGTACATCACCTCGTTCAGAACGATCGGATTTTCTGACCACTTTGTGCGACCGTGTGTATGGAAGACAGGTTTGAGCCAATATCCGTCGTAAAAAAACAATGGATTTTGTTGTCGGATGTCTGACCACGTGTACGCGGCATTAGACTTGAGACTGGGGGGGAGGGTCACCTTCCAGCAGGACAACGACCCGAAACATACAGCCAGAGCTACAATGGGATGGTTTACATCAAAGCATATTCATGTTAGGCCCCACGCACACGAGACGCAGATGAAAACTCTGCTGAACGCGTGTTTTAAAAAGCAGAAACCTGCGTTTAAAAACGCACGTTTTGCTGTGTTTTCATGCCGCGTTTGCGTCTATAAGAATTTGTAAAGATAACATCACATAGACCCTCCCCAAGCTCAGAAAGCATGTATTTAGGGTTGTCCCAATACCACTTTTTTAAGACCGAGTAGAAGTACCGATACTTTTTTTCAAGTACTCGCCGATACCGATACTTTCTTTTAATGTCATGTGACAGTTTTCAGAGCACAATACAGATTAGGTGGCACTGATATGCAGCACTGATAGGATTAGGTGGCACTGATGGGCACTGATATGCATATGGAGCACTCACTGATGGCTGGGACTGACAAATTGTTGGCACAGATAGATGGCACTGAAAGGTGGCTGGCACTGATGGCACTGAAAGGTGGCTGGCACTGATGGCACTGAAAGGTGGCTGGCACTGATGGCACTGAAAGGTGGCTGGCACTGATGGCACTGACGGGTGGCTGGCACTGACGGGTGGCTGGCACTGACGGGTGGCTGGCACTTATGGGCATTGATAGGTGGCTGGCACTGATGGCACTGACAGGTGGCACTTGCAGGCATGGGACATTAATAGGTGGCATTTATGGGCACCCATGGGCAGGCACTGAAATGCCATGAAAGGAAAGGCTGCCTGCGATGCCCATCTTGGTACTCCACTCGGCCGCATAAAAGCAGCAGTGGCCATCTTGTTACACCCAGCCCATATAGTTCAGGCTGGGTGTAACAAGATGGCCGCTGCTGGCTTACTGCGGCCGAGTGAAGGGTGTACCAAGATGGGCGTCGGGATGTCCAAACGCTGACGTCGACACGAGCGTCACTTCCGTTGTTCCGCCCGCTGACTTCCGGTTGTGCCGGGTCGCCGAATCTGACAAACGCCGCCTCACAGGTATCGGATCAGGCATCGGGAGCATTTGTGCGAGTACAAGTACTCGCACAAATGCTCGGTATCGGTCCCGATACCGATACTAGTATCGGTATCGGGGCATCTCTACATATAATATTAACTATTTCTGCCATTTTGTGAGCAGCAGCAGAGAGAGCCGTTGTACACTTGTATTTGCCTCTCTGTGTTTTTTTTTTGGAAATGGATCCCATATTGAATAGATGTCAGGAAATGCTCCTGATGTCGCTCTTGATGTGGCAGCAACGTCGTCGCAAATTTGCATGAGAGGTCCAGAGTCCGAGCTTGTCGATATTGGACCCATCCGTTGATGGCACAGCGAATGTCCGTTGGATATTTCACAAACATGTATGCATTAGTGAGTATATACGCTCTATGAACTCTAAACTAATTACGACATTTTAAACCAGTTTTTCTAGTATTTTTTATGGTTAACCATCATATTTCTGAGTTTTCTGGTCCAAAAAATTGGGTTCCTTTAAAAAGGTTTATAAACGCAAACGCGGCTAAACACAGGTGCCTGCGTTTAGCTGAGTTTAGCTGCGTTTTGCATCTGAAACGCGGAAAAGCAAAGTGTCTGAACGCATTTTTTTTGCTTCTGGAAAAAACGAGGTTAAACGCAACTGCATAAAAACGGGAAAAAACAAGACTGTGTACATGGACACCTAGGATAACATTGCATGCGTTCAGGGGCAGGTGAAAAAAGTGTCCAACTGCCTCTGAACGCGCGTTTAACAGCGTCTCGTGTGCATGAGGCCTTAGAATGGCCCAGTCACAGTCCAGACCTAAATCACATTGAGAATCTGTGGCAAGACTTGAAAATTGCTGTTCAGACGCTCTCCATCCAATCTGACCGACATGTGCACTGCTGAAAAATGTTTGTTTTTGTTTTGTTTTTTGGGTCATTCGATATGATCGCAATTCGTAAATTCGAAAATAAGAAAGAGAATCTGAAAGAATAACTCGCTAAGGCTGCTTTCACACCTGAGCGGTGCGGGGCGGCGACGGTAAAGCAGCGCTATATTTAGCGCTGCTTACCATCGCTTTACCCGCGGTATGCGGCCGCTAGCGGGGTGGTTTTAACCCCCGCTAGCGGCCGCAAAAGGGTTAAAAACCTCCGCAAACCGCCGCTGCAGCGGCGGTTTGCGGGCGGTATCCCCGCGGTTTCCCATTGATTTCAATGGGAACGAGCGGTATAGGAGCGGTAAATACGCCGCTCCAAAGATGCAGCTAGCAGGACTTTTTTTACCGTCCTGCTAGCGCACCGCTCCAGTGTGAAAGCCCGCCGGCTTTCACACTGGAGTGAATGGGGCCGGTTTTTTCAGGCGGTGTACAGGCGCTATTTTTAGCGCTGTACCGCCTGAAAACCGCCCCAGTGTGAAAGGGGCCTAACTAATAAATTACAGGTATTGAAATTTCCCATAAAATTTGGCTGTTGGTAAACGTAACAAATACGAATTTATCCGAAATAACAAATGAAACAGAATGGATTAATAATAAATAGTTTTTATTAATTATTTGTTACATTCCATTCGTTTAGATACGACAATTGTTATTTCGGATACATTTGTATTCCTTAACAGCCAAATTAAAAAGAAAATTCCAATACCTATAATTTTATTCAGATTTCCATACTTTTTGAATTTACGGAAATGTTACTGGCGGGATCTCCAGGGGATGAGCAATGAATGCAGCCAATGGCTGGTGACCGGCGTAGTGGGATATTTGGGGGGTTTCGCAATCCGCACCGCTTTCTCCTATGGAGGTAAAAAGGTAACAAACTCATTTTCCACGGCTGATTTGTCTGGAAGTGTCCAGAGTCGGCTTTACTGCACATTCATGTTGTTGCTGAGCAGTCGGCAGTGGAAAATGAGTTTGTTACTTTCACCTCCATAGGAGAAAGCGGTGCGGATTTCGGGGCTCTGAACATATTAAAGATTTGGCTTAACAGAAGCTGAACTGAAATCCGGGGATCTCGCCATTCAAACGGCTGGTTCACTCTTTAATCAGAAGGGGGTCATCCCCCTCCCCCCACTGGATAAAGTTTGGGATTAACTGTGAAATTTTAGGTTTTATTTTTTCCATGTAAAAGTGGAGAACGATCGGTGCAGACATCTCCATATTTGTCTTCCCTCAATGCTGATTAAGATCTGTGTTTTTTTTTTTTTTTTTTTTTTGGCCAGTTTAAGGTCCCTGTGAGCCAATTACCATCGAGCTCTGGCCGGTGTTCCCTCACCCGGGACCCCCGGATGCCCTGCAGTGACACTGGTTGGATTTGGTTCTGGGGACTCTGCCCATTCACACCAGAAGCTCTGCACCCCGCTCTGCACCCCGCTCTGCACCCCGCTCTGCACCCCGCTCTGCACCCCGCTCTGCTCCCTGCTCTGCTCCTTGCTCTGCCCCTTGCTCTGCACCCCGCTCTGCTCCTTGCTCTGCGCCCCGCTCTGCTCCTTGCTCTGCCCCTTGCTCTGCACCCCGCTCTGCTCCTTGCTCTGCGCCCTGCTCTGCTCCTTGCTCTGCACCTCTGCTCTGCTCCTTGCTCTGCGCCCTGCTCTGCTCCTTGCTCTGCACCTCTGCTCTGCTCCTTGCTCTGCACCTCTGCTCCTTGCTCTGCTCCTCGCTCTGTGCCCTGCTCTGCCCCTTGCTCTGCTCCTTGCTCTGCTCCTTGCTCTGCTCCTTGCTCTGCTCCTTGCTCTGCGCCCCGCTCTGCGCCCTGCTCTGCTCCTTGCTCTGCACCTCTGCTCTGCTCCTTGCTCTGCTTCCTCTGCTCTGCGCCCCGCTCTGCTTCCTTGCTCTGCTTCCTTGCTCTGCTCCTCTGCTCTGCTCCCTGCTCTGCTCCTTGCTCTGCACCTCTGCTCCTTGCTCTGCACCTCTGCTCCTTGCTCTGCTCCTCGCTCTGCTCCTCGCTCTGCTCCTCGCTCTGCTCCTCGCTCTGCTCCCCGCTCTGCTCCTTGCTCTGCTCCCCGCTCTGCTCCTTGCTCTGCTCCCCGCTCTGCTCCTTGCTCTGCTCCTTGCTCTGCACCTCTGCTCCCTGCTCTGCACCTCTGCTCTGCACCTCTGCTCTGCTCCTCTGCTCTGCTTCCTCTGCTCTGCGCCCCGCTCTGCTCTGCGCCCCGCTCTGCTTCCTTGCTCTGCTCCTCTGCTCTGCTCCTCTGCTCTGCTCCCCGCTCTGCACCTCTGCTCTGCTCCTTGCTCTGCACCTCTGCTCCTTGCTCTGCTCCTTGCTCTGCTCCTTGCTCTGCTCTCCGCTCTGCTCTCCGCTCTGCTCTCCGCTCTGCTCTCCGCTCTGCTCTCCGCTCTGCTCCTTGCTCTGCGCCCTGCTCTGCACCTCTGCGCCCCGCTCTGCTTCCTTGCTCTGCTCCTCTGCTCTGCGCCCCGCTCTGCTTCCTTGCTCTGCTCCTCTGCTCTGCTCCTTGCTCTGCGCCCGCTCTACATGAATTTGCACACATTTCTGTTTTTACTTCTTCTTTTTTTTTTTTTTTTTTTAATCCCTTTTTCAATTCACTGCTAGATTGTTGGCTCTCATTCATCTGATTCCTCCTGTATTGTACTTGTGATGTCTTCCCTCATGGTGTAAAGCAGGGGTGCCCAACCAGTGGCCCGGGGGCCACATGTAGCCTGTGGAGCCCTCTGATGTGGCCCGCAAGATCCTGCTGTGGGATGGCGGGTTGGCAAGTCCAGATTGCTCTGGGATGGTGAGTTCACAACCCACAAAGAGTGTTGTGAATGAAGCCGGCGGTGGAGGAAGCGAGTGGTTGCAGAGCAGCATAAGCCGACCTGAATGGAAGAGTGTTAAAGGTAAATTTATTACTAAAATCAGTGTGTGGGCGTATCTGGGCGTATCTGGGCGTATTTGGGCTGCTTTCAAACTGATCTGCAGGTGCAGAACCGATAGACTTCTGCTATCACCTGCGGGTCTGGTGCACCACCCCTTCAGGATATAATGGAAGTCTATGGCAAAATACAGCTAAGCCACAGATACGCCCTCAGTGCGGGTGAACCGCAGTGCGTCAGTGTGAAGGCGGCCTTGGGGTGCTTTTCACACGATCAGAACCTCCGTTCACCTCTATTGAACCACAGATGTGAACGGACTTGTGACCATTTACACCCACCTACCTCCAATCCGATAAAAAAAAAAGATGGGGGGGGGGGGGGAGATCCGTCCCCCTTCCATCTGGGCGGAGCTTATCTGAATGCCCATAGAGTTGGGCGGGCTGTCAGCTCTACATATGCGAAGTGGACTTGTCATCCGCTCATTGTGGCCCCTCACTGGTTACCAAGTTGCTTAAGTGGCCCCTCACTCTTCAAAAGGTTGGGCGCCCCTGGTGTAAAGTGAGGCGTAAACTATTGGTGATATATAAATTTGTGTATAGCAAGTATATATATATATATATTCTCCTTTTTTATAATAGTGTGAATTCCGTAGGATAACCAAAAGTTTTTTATTTTTCTTGTCTTTTTTTGCCCCTTTTTTTTTTATTTTTTGCTTTCTTCAATGTGTCAGAAAACACGCAATGTTGTCTCACATTCCTGACCCTCTAATCTGAACCGAACTGCGTGTTGCATTTATAGTTTTATTATATCGGCTCCCGACTCTCTCCCAGGCGCTGTATGTTGTACGGCTCATGTGACTTGCTGCAGCTTCTAATGCACATGGTGAGACGCTCACAGTGTGCAGAGATATCAGAGGAAGAAATTTCATTTCAGGGGAGGGGCCGGGACACCTGTGCAAGACTGAAGGGGGGAGGGGCCGGGACACCTGTGCAAGACTGAAGGGGGGAGGGGCCGGGACACCTGTGCAAGACTGAAGGGGGGAGGGGCCGGGACACCTGTGCAAGACTGAAGGGGGGAGGGGCCGGGACACCTGTGCAAGACTGAAGGGGGGAGGGGCCGGGACACCTGTGCAAGACTGAAGGGGGAGGGGCCGGGACACCTGTGCAAGACTGAAGGGGGGAGGGGCCGGGACACCTGTGCCAGACTGAAGGGGGGAGGGGCCGGGACACCTGTGCCAGACTGAAGGGGGGAGGGGCCGGGACACCTGTGCCAGACTGAAGGGGGGAGGGGCCGGGACACCTGTGCCAGACTGAAGGGGGGAGGGGCCGGGACACCTGTGCCAGACTGAAGGGGGGAGGGGCCGGGACACCTGTGCCAGACTGAAGGGGGGAGGGGCCGGGACACCTGTGCCAGACTGAAGGGGGGAGGGGCCGGGACACCTGTGCCAGACTGAAGGGGGGAGGGGCCGGGACACCTGTGCCAGACTGAAGGGGGGAGGGGCCGGGACACCTGTGCCAGACTGAAGGGGGGAGGGGCCGGGACACCTGTGCAAGACTGAAGGGGGGGAGGGGTAAGCCCGGAGGGAGGTTAGAAGACTGAAGGGGGTGGAGTTTGGTGTAACAATTGGCGCTGTGATCAGGATGGGGGCGGAGTCCTGAGGGAAGGACTCTCTATGAAGGTCGGAGGGGGTTTGATCCTCTGTCTAGTGATGAGGATCCTTCCAGTAATATACAGAATGTTCTGTGTTATGTTCCCGGCTCTTCAGTAATGTCGGCTGGTGAAGTGTTGTGATTGGTGAATTCTTCTATATGGATTAATCAGGAGTCATCGGGTTTAATTTATCTAAAGGATAAGCGATCGGAGATTAATCCCGGGGCGGGGGAGGGGGGGGGGGTATAATTTGGTGCACATTAGATTAGTAGATGAGTCTCTGGTCTCGGATTGTCCTCTCCGTACGATTGGACGGGACGCCGTCATCTGATCAGTTCTGGATTTGATGGAGAATCCAATCCGTATATTGGGAAGTCCGGTCTCCTAATCCCTCCTATATGGAGCGCTCCCCATTGATGGAATGGGGGGGGGGAGGGGCAGTGGGGGTCGCTCACACCCGGGCGGTGCTGGGCTCGTGTACTGTGATCATAGAAGGTAGAAGAACTCCGCAGTGCATTCCTATCCAGCCCCAGTCTATACATGTTCTGGACTGCCAGAGTCTCAGTCCTACTGCTGCAGTCTTTATGATTTGGAATGAAGGGAAAAGTTTTACCAACAAGAATGTTGGGCTGCAGAAGAAAATCATTTTACAAGCCGTCCTTCAGCTTCACCTAGACTGAGATGTCACCAGTCTGCTGGATTACCCTCCCCCGGTAATCGGACTGTACATCAGGGGGGATTTGATTCCAATCACTAGTAAAGACTCAAATTTAATCATGATTTTTAAAGGGCAACTGTCATCCCTGACCGGCTGGTGGCTCCTCCCCTGGCTGGTGGCGGCGTCCCCTGGCCGGCTGGCTGGTGGCGTCAAGGTGAGGGACGTGGCGGCAGCGGGTGATTGGATGGCCGCTAACAGGCGCTGCCACGATGGATCTGAAATGACAGGTGCTCTTTAAATGTAAGGACTTATTCTCACTGGTAATTAGAATCTTTAATATTTACAATTTCCTATTCAGAATAATCTGTCGGGTTAGTAAGATGGTGATATATCGGAACCGATTCAATCGTACAGTTTGTAGTGTACATGGAGGAATATTCCTGAACTTTGTTTTATCTCCATGGTGACATTGTGTGATCAGTGCAGGTTATCTCAGCCTGGATTCATTGTAAATATTGCAGAATATTCCGCCTCGTGCCACATGACTGAGCTCCATTTCATGCTGAACAAACTCAATTATTATTTCTTCAATAGAAACTACCCCCAGTGATCAGACTGTACATTGTAACATTGTAGGATGAGGCATTTCCTCATTCTCCCCTCCCCCAGTGATCAGACTGTACATTGAGGAAATGTGGAGATGGACATTAGGTGTTCTATAGTCCTTACATTCCTGTGGTGGGGTGACATGTTAATGGAGGGATCACAAAGGTAAAATAGAAGAAAAAGTGATAAAACGAAGGCAGCCGCCACATGGAAGGCTCAGTGATCTGCGATCGTTCGTTGGATGTTTCTGCCCATAGATCGGGGGAGGGGGGGGTTGTCTCCTCGGTGGGTGATACAAACCATTCTGTGGGATTATAGAAGACACTTTCCTCCCGTATTGTATATTCTATAGAAGAGCGCCTGTGACATCACAGCGAGGGCTCTGCTGCATTCCGATGGTTTCTGTTCCTCCGGCTGGCCATGTGACCCCCCCCCAACAGATGATTGGTCCTCCTCCAAGAGCCGAATTCTAGGAATGTCATCCCAGAAATAGGACGTGATGTCACCGAGGTTCCGTTAAGTGATCGCCGCGCTTATCGGAACCGTGCAGCGGCCAAATGTATAAATACGAGGAGCCAAAAACATTCCGTGTGCCGAGGGCTGGAGGAGGGGCAAACCGACAACAAGAGAAAATACAATGTATACATTACAGGGGGGGTCACTGATACATAATGTGTGACGGGAAACAATGTATATTATACAGCGCTTTACAACATGATAGCAGACAGTACAGTTACAATACAAATCAATGCAGGAGGGAACAGAGGGTCCTGATCCTCGGAGCTTACAATCTAGAAGGGAGGGTTGATTGGAACAAAAGGTAATAACTGTTGGATTATCAGATGGAGAAATGAAAATAGTTAGGTGGGGGTAGGGAAGGCTTCTCTGTAGAAAAGGGTTTTCGGGGATCGTCTGAAAGCTAATAAAGTAGGAGATAATTGGACCGATTGGGGTAAGGCATTCCATAGGATGGGAGAGGCTCTGGAGGTGAATTGACGAGGGAGCTAGAGAGCAGGAGGTCTTGAGAAGAACAAAGAGAATGATTAGGTTGGTATTTAGAGACTAGGCCAGTGATGTAGTTTGGGGCTGAGTTGTGGGTGGCTTTGTACGTAGTTAGAATTTTTTAATTTGAGCGAGCCGAAGCTAGTGGAGGGATTGATGGAAGCCAGTGGAGGGATTGATGGAAGCCAGTGGAGGGATTGATGGAAGCCAGTGGAGGGATTGATGGAAGCCAGTGGAGGGATGGACGGAGGGGTAGCAGACAGATCGATTAGTAAAGTGGATGAGCCTGGCAGCATTCATGATGGATTGAAGGGGGAGGAGCCTATCTAGAGGTAGGCCTATGAGGAGGGAGTTGCAGTAGTCGAGGTGAGAGGTGACCAGCGAGTGAATTGAGAGCTTTGTTGTGTCATTGGTCAGAAAGGGGCGTATTTTGGAGATGTTGAGGAGGTTGAGGTGGCAGGATTTGGACAGTGATTGGATGTGGGGCTTAAAGGAGAGTTCCGAGTCCAGGACTACACCTAGGACCTTGGCATGTGGGGATGGGCTTATAGTTGTGCCATTGATTTTTGACACAGATCAGGAGAAGGGGCATATGGGGGAGGAAAAAATTAGGGAGTGATCTGAAGGGTAGAGAAATAGATTTGGGTGTAGTCAGCGTAGAGGTGGTTTTGGAAGCCATGGGAGGCGATCAGTTGACCCGAGGAGGAGGTGTAGATTGAAAATGGAAGAGGTCCAAGAACAGAACCTTGGGGGACCCCAACAGAGAAAGGAAGAGGAGAGGAGGAAGTAGAGTTGTAAGAAAAAGCGAAAGGTGCGTTTGGGTAAGTAGGAGGAGAACCAGCGAAGAGTTCGGTCATGGCGACCAAAGGGTCGTGGAGTTTCTTTTTTTTGTTTTTTTTTGTTTTTTTTTTTTTTGTTGAGGGGGTGGTCAACCGTATCAAAGGCAGCAGTGAGGTCCAGGAGGACAGAATAGTGTCCCTTAGTTTTGGGTCTAGGAGTACAGAATGGTGTCCCTTAGTTTTGGGTCTAGGAGTACAGAATGGTGTCCCTTAGTTTTGGGTCTAGGAGGAGTAGTACAGAATAGTGTCCCTTAGTTTTGGGTCTAGGAGTAGGAGTACAGAATGGTGTCCCTTAGTTTTGGGTCTAGGAGGAGTAGTACAGAATAGTGTCCCTTAGTTTTGGGTCTAGGAGTACAGAATGGTGTCCATTGATTTTGGGTCTAGGAGTAGGAGTACAGAATGGTGTCCATTGATTTTGGGTCTAGGAGTAGGAGTACAGAATGGTGTCCCTTAGTTTTGGGTCTAGGAGTACAGAATGGTGTCCCTTAGTTTTGGGTCTAGGAGGAGTAGTACAGAATAGTGTCCCTTAGTTTTGGGTCTAGGAGTAGGAGTACAGAATGGTGTCCCTTAGTTTTGGGTCTAGGAGGAGTAGTACAGAATAGTGTCCCTTAGTTTTGGGTCTAGGAGTACAGAATGGTGTCCATTGATTTTGGGTCTAGGAGTAGGAGTACAGAATGGTGTCCATTGATTTTGGGTCTAGGAGTAGGAGTACAGAATGGTGTCCCTTAGTTTTGGGTCTAGGAGTAGGAGTACAGAATGGTGTCCCTTAGTTTTGGGTCTAGGAGTAGGAGTACAGAATGGTGTCCCTTAGTTTTGGGTCTAGGAGTAGGAGTACAGAATGGTGTCCCTTAGTTTTGGGTCTAGGAGTAGGAGTACAGAATGGTGTCCCTTAGTTTTGGGTCTAGGAGTAGGAGTACAGAATGGTGTCCCTTAGTTTTGGGTCTAGGAGTAGGAGTACAGAATGGTGTCCCTTAGTTTTGGGTCTAGGAGTAGGAGTACAGAATGGTGTCCATTTTTTTTGGGTCTAGGAGTAGGAGTACAGAATGGTGTTCCTTAGTTTTGGGTCTAGGAGTAGGAGTACAGAATGGTGTCCCTTAGTTTTGGGTCTAGGAGTACAGAATGGTGTCCCTTAGTTTTGGGTCTAGGAGTACAGAATGGTGTCCCTTAGTTTTGGGTCTAGGAGTAGGAGTACAGAATGGTGTCCCTTAGTTTTGGGTCTAGGAGTAGGAGTACAGAATGGTGTCCCTTAGTTTTGGGTCTAGGAGTAGGAGTACAGAATGGTGTCCCTTAGTTTTGGGTCTAGGAGTAGGAGTACAGAATGGTGTCCCTTAGTTTTGGGTCTAGGAGTACAGAATGGTGTCCCTTAGTTTTGGGTCTAGGAGTACAGAATGGTGTCCCTTAGTTTTGGGTCTAGGAGTACAGAATGGTGTCCCTTAGTTTTGGGTCTAGGAGTACAGAATGGTGTCCCTTAGTTTTGGGTCTAGGAGTACAGAATGGTGTCCCTTAGTTTTGGGTCTAGGAGTAGGAGTACAGAATGGTGTCCCTTAGTTTTGGGTCTAGGAGTAGGAGTACAGAATGGTGTCCCTTAGTTTTGGGTCTAGGAGTAGGAGTACAGAATGGTGTCCCTTAGTTTTGGGTCTAGGAGTAGGAGTACAGAATGGTGTCCCTTAGTTTTGGGTCTAGGAGTACAGAATGGTGTCCCTTAGTTTTGGGTCTAGGAGTACAGAATGGTGTCCCTTAGTTTTGGGTCTAGGAGTACAGAATGGTGTCCCTTAGTTTTGGGTCTAGGAGTACAGAATGGTGTCCCTTAGTTTTGGGTCTAGGAGTACAGAATGGTGTCCCTTAGTTTTGGGTCTAGGAGTACAGAATGGTGTCCCTTAGTTTTGGGTCTAGGAGTAGGAGGAGAGAATGGTGTCCCTTAGTTTTGGGTCTAGGAGTAGGAGTACAGAATGGTGTCCCTTAGTTTTGGGTCTAGGAGTACAGAATGGTGTCCCTTAGTTTTGGGTCTAGGAGTAGGAGTAGAGAATGGTGTCCATTGGTTTTGGCCGTTAGTAGATCGTTTGTTTGTTTTAGGAGAGCAGTTATTGTGGAGTGTTGAGGATGAAATCCAGACTGAAGGGTATCAAGAAGACTATTATCAGTGAGGTGGTCGCTCAGTTGGTTGTAGACCAGACGTTCAATTCGTTTGTAGGAGATGGGGCATAGGTTGTTAAGGTTGGATGGGTCCAGTGAGGGCTTTTTATGTATGGGGGGCTGACCAGTGCGTGTCTTAGAGAGTTGGGGAAGATGCCAGAAGAGAGGGAGAGATTGAAGATGTGGGTTAGAGAGGGTAGAATAGAGCCAGAGGGTGAAGGTAGCATTTGTGAGGGAACAGGATCCAGAGGGAAGGTGGCAAGATGGACATTATCAAGTAGTTTAGCACCTCGTGTATAGCGGTGGGTGAAGGAAGGAAGTAATGATTGTGCCTGTGGACATGAGGTGTAAAGCGTGGGGGATATCTGAACAGTAGAGATCTCCTCGTGAATTGTATCAATCTTCTGTTTGAAGTGATTGCCCATCTCCTGGGCAGTGAGTTGGTGGGTGGAGGACAAAGAGTTGAAGGTAGAGAAGAGTTGATGAAGACGCGATAAGTTGCTAATAAGAGTGATTTAAAATGGGTCTTCTTGGCAGAGATGAGGCTGGAATTGTATTTTTGGAGGGAAGATTTATATTGGTTGAAATCTTTATGAGACTTGGTCGTGCTCACGAGCGCCTGTGGCGCAAGACTACATTTTTTCAGATTTCTAGTAACATCTGTTTGCCAAGGTTGAAGGGGTCGGGGCCTGATTCTGAGTGTAGTGAGGGGGGCAGCGAGGCTAGAAGTGAAGTGTTGTAGACAGAAGTGGCTCGGTTGGTGCAGGATAGGGGTGAGATTTTGTCATGGAGGTTGTCGGTATTGGAGAAGAGATGGGTTGAGATTAAGGTTTCTGCAGGTAACTTTTAGGAGAGGAGGTGAAAGAGAGGGAGAGAGTGAAACTAATAAGGTGGTGATCAGAGAGAGGGAATGGATAGTTAGAGAGGTTGCATGGAGTGCAAAGGAGAGAGAGAGAGAGAGAACGAGGTCAAGGGTATTGCCTTCAGAGTGCGTAGGAGCGGGTATCCACCGCTTCAGGTCAAAGGAGGAGGTTAGGCTGAGAAGTAATATGCAAACAAATATATTTTGTTTTTAAGGTCATTTACTATATTTTCAAAATCTGTACTCAAGCAGGTGACTTACTGGACAAATGAAGATTGAATTTATAAATTCTAACCAGATATTTTCACAGTAAATAGATAAATGATTATCTTATAACATATAGTATAATAATATAGGATTTGTTTTGTACCTTTTTCATCAGAAGATTCTCATTCTCCCTCCTAACTGAGAAAAACAGGGGATTGTGGGTAAATCTTATACACATAAACACATGCATTGCCTTGTAGATAAGAGGGTGGGGCTGGAAAGGAGTATTTGTCAGACACGCCCCCTTCTATGACTTGGCAGTGAGAGGCGTGCCTCCACTGCAGCATTTTTATTGGACAGCTTGGGCCAATGATACTTTACCATTGGTCCAAGACTCCCAAGCTGTCCATTGAGCTCAGTGCCTGACAAGTGAGGAGAGGCTCTGTGAGCTCATCCTCTCAGCTTGTATTTCTACTGTCCGCTCTGTATGCAGCTTCTGACAGGCTGTACAAGGAGCCCCGTACCTCCAGGACCATAGGTGATGGGAGCCCCGTACCTCCAGGACCATGGGTGATAGGAGCCTCGTATCTCCGGAACCATAGGTGATAGGAGCCCCGTACCTCCAGGACCATAGGTGATGGGAGCCCCGTACCTCCAGGACCATAGGTGATGGGAGCCCCGTACCTCCAGGACCATAGGTGATGGGAGCCCCGTACCTCCAGGACCATAGGTGATGGGAGCCCCGTACCTCCAGGACCATAGGTGATGGGAGCCCCGTACCTCCAGGACCATAGGTGATAGGAGCCCCGTACCTCCAGGACCATAGGTGATAGGAGCCCCGTACCTCCGGAACCATAGGTGATAGGAGCCCCGTACCTCCAGGACCATAGGTGATGGGAGCCTCGTATCTCCGGAACCATAGGTGATAGGAGCCCCGTACCTCCAGGACCATGGGTGATAGGAGCCTCGTATCTCCGGAACCATAGGTGATAGGAGCCCCGTACCTCCAGGACCATAGGTGATGGGAGCCCCGTACCTCCAGGACCATAGGTGATGGGAGCCCCGTACCTCCAGGACCATAGGTGATGGGAGCCCCGTACCTCCAGGACCATAGGTGATAGGAGCCCCGTACCTCCAGGACCATAGGTGATAGGAGCCCCGTACCTCCAGGACCATAGGTGATAGGAGCCCCGTAGGAAAGACAAATGTATAAGGAGATGAAGCGTCTTTTTTTTTTTTTATTTATTATTTTTTTTTATTTTTTTAGTTAAATCTTGAATGTGTATTATAAAATATTGGTGATTCTCCCAACCCATCCCCCCCCCCCCCCTCCTGGTGGTGTCTTTATATTGGGATCGTTGTCCTGATGAAGCGGATCGGGTGACTCTCGCACCTTGGGGGCGCCCTTGCCCTCAGCGTTGGCTTTTAGCGGAGGTGAAGGTGACGCCGCGGGGCGTGGAATGTGCGGTCACCTCCGTCCTGTTCAGGTTAATGTTTCCCCTCCTCCGGCACCTGAAGTGGCAGTTAGTTTCAGTTGAGCGGTGGCCACTAATGGCTTCCTAATTAGGTGGCGGCGGCGTGAGCGCCGAGCTGTTCCACTCACGTGTCCTCGCGCCACCAGACTGCAACTGCTCAATTCAAATCACCATTTCAGCCCCGCCCCCCCCTCCATGTTCTCTTCTCTAGAAACGCCTTTCAACCTAATTTGGTGATCATCAGAAATGGGACCGAGATGTTACCCCCCCCCCATTGTATCTGCCTTGCAGCAAACCTGATGTGATCACATCTGCAGAAAGTCATTTTCCAGCCACTGGATGGACCTCGAAGCCCAATCTGTCTCCCTGCCGCCATAGCAGAGCCTATAGGAAAATGCCGGCTTCTTGGCTGTCAGAACTTTGCTGCAGGTCGGTGACTACGGCTCTGCATTGCAGCCAAATGATCTTTTCTAAGATGCTTCTAGTTGTGTTCTGTCAGCCTGTATAATAATAGAGCGCTCATTCAATCAGTCAGATCCACTATATTCCCAAAAGTATTGGGACACCTGCCTTTACACACACATGAACTTTAATGACCCCCCCAGTCTTAGTCCGGAGGGTTCAATATTGAGTTAGCTCCACCCTTTGCAGCTATAACAGCTTCACCTCTTCTGGGAAGGCCGTCCACAAGGTTTAGGAGGGTGTCTATGGGAATATGTGACTCTTCTTCCAGAAGAGCATTTGTGAGGTCAGGCACTGATGTGGGAGGAGAAGGCCTGGCTCACAGTCTCCGCTCTAATTCATCCCAAAGGTGTTCTATCAGGGGTGAGGTCAGGACTGTGCATGCCAGTCAAGTTCCTCCACCCGAGCTCTATCATCCATGTCTTTATGGACCTTGCCGTGATTGGTCACTCCAGAGAACACGCCTCCTCTGCTCTAGTCTAGTGGCGGCGTGCTTTACACCACGGCATCCGACGCTTTGCATTACACTTGGTGATGGAAGGTTGGATGGAGCTGCTCGGCCATGGAAGCCCGTTCCATGAACAATCTCTATACATTGTTGTTGTGCTGATCTGAAGGCCACATGAAGTTTGGAGGTCGGTCTCTATTGACTCTGCAGACGGTGATTTCTGCGCACTGTGAGCCTCGGCATGCGATGACCCCGCCTGTCATTTTACGTGGCCGACTAATTCGTGGCTGAGTTATTGTTCCCAGTGACTTCCACTTTATTATATCGCTAACAGGTGACCGTGGAATATTTAGTAGCAACAAACTTATTGCACAGGTGGCCACCTATCCCGGTACCACGCTTTGTATTCACTGAGCTCCTGAGAGCGACCCGTTCCTTCACCATGCATGCCGAGGAGCTCCATTCTATACACCCGTGTCCACGGAGGGGATTGGGACACCTGAGCCCAGTGATTTGGAGGGCTGACCCAATACTTTTGGAAATTATAGTGTATATAAAGGCCTGTGGATAGCTGAGGTCTGACCTCCCAGGTCAGGTGTGAACTCCGGGATGGAGAGGTGATCCCACCCAAAGTGCTACAAGACTTCTGTCTCCAGGACCCCCTCACCATGCGTGTGTTCCTCCTTCCCAACCCCCCCCACCACCCCCTCACCATGCGTGTGTTCCTCCTTCCCAACCCCCCCCCCTCCCCCCCCCACCACCCCCTCACCATGCGTGTGTTCCTCCTTCCCAACCCCCCCACCACCCCCTCACCATGCGTGTGTTCCTCCTTCCCAACCCCCCCACCACCCCCTCACCATGCGTGTGTTCCTCCTTCCCAAACCCCCCCACCACCCCCTCACCATGCGTATGTTCCTCCTTCCACCAACACCTCACCATGCGTGTGTTCCTCCTTCCCAACCCCCCCACCACCCCCTCACCATGCGTGTGTTCCTCCTTCCCAACCCCCCCACCAACCCCTCACCATGCGTGTGTTCCTCCTTCCCAACCCCCCCCACCAACCCCTCACCATGCGTGTGTTCCTCCTTCCCAACCCCCCCACCAACCCCTCACCATGCGTGTATTGGCTGACATTTGCTTCATTATGTTAAAGGGACCAAAAAATCCCAATTTAAATAGAAAATGAGTTCCATCCCAACCAATCGCTTCCATTTCCCTTCAATCACATGATGGCAGATTCTAATGTATCGGATTGTATCTCCTGATCACATTGATAGGTGTGTGTGAGGCGGTTGCTGTCCTTTCAGTCTTCGTGTTTCCAGTCCTGAAACGATCGGTCTGACGCAGGACACGGGGGGAGCGGCGCACACACATGTAGCTGGCAAGGCCAATCTCTGAAAGGATTCACGTAAGCAAGGTGAGATGACTGCCAGAGTGTGACTGGATGGGGGAGGGGAGTGTATTCCTCCTGACAGGGAGACGATCGTCGGTGTGCGCGCTCGATCTCTGATAATAAATACGGTGATTATTACATCTACAGCCGCCGTAATAAACCCAAAAATCAAACATTTATTATATTGCATTATATTGCTTACCAATTCTTACATGTGACGGCTGCATTCATTTTCTTTGGGCTTTTTATTTTCATCTGGTGATCCTGTCAATAAGTCTGTTTTTCAATAGAACAAGACAAACCATTTACCACTGACAGGGATGCTTACAATGATCAGCTTTTACTTGATTTTTTTTTTCCCCCCAAAAGGGAACATAAACTGTTTTTGATAAAGTGTGGTTGTTTGTTTTTGGTGTTTGTGTTTTTTGGTGGTTGTTTGTGTTTTTTGGGTGGTTGTTTGTTTGTTTTTGGTGGTTGGTTGGTTGTTTGGTGGTTGTTTGTGTTTTTGGTGGTTGTTTGTGTTTTTGGTGGTTGTTTGTGTTTTTTGGTGGTTGTTTGTGTTTTTGGTGGTTGTTTGTGTTTTTGGTGGTTGTTTGTGTTTTTGGTGGTTGTTTGTGTTTTTGGTGGTTGTTTGTGTTTTTGGTGGTTGTTTGTGTTTTTGGTGGTTGTTTGTGTTTTTGGTGGTTGTTTGTGTGTTTGGTGGTTGTTTGTGTGTTTGGTGGTTGTTTGTGTGTTTGGTGGTTGTTTGTGTGTTTGGTGGTTGTTTGTGTGTTTGGTGGTTTGTGTTTTTTGGTGGTTGGTTGTGTTTTTGGTGGTTGGTTGTGTTTTTGGTGGTTGGTTGTGTTTTTGGTGGTTGGTTGTTTGTTTGTGTTTTTGGTGGTTGTTTGTGTTTTTTGGTGGTTGGTTGTGTTTTTGGTGGTTGTTTGTGTTTTTGGTGGTTGTTTGTGTTTTTGGTGGTTGTTTGTGTTTTTGGTGGTTGTTTGTGTTTTTGGTGGTTGTTTGTGTTTTTGGTGGTTGTTTGTGTTTTTGGTGGTTGGTTGTGTTTTTTGTGGTTGGTTGTGTTTTTGGTTGTTGGTTGGTTGTTTGGTGGTTTTTTGTGTTTTTGGTGGTGGTTGTTTGTGTTTTTTGGTGGTTGTTTGTGTTTTTTGGTGGTTGGTTGGTTGTGTTTTTGGATTTTGGTTAGTGGTGATTTTAACTTTGGATAATAAAACTTTATTTTTTTCCCTGCCAGTAAATGCCTTATACAGCCCACTTCCTGTTTCTTGTCTGGTCATTAGTCTAGTCCTTATGACATCATGCACAGCACTCTCTCTCTTGTGAGTTTGCGAGGGGGGGTGAGTCATAAGTGGGCCAATGAGAGCTGCAGAGCTGGAGGTGTGTAAATCCAGGAAGTGACCAGGCAGCAGCTTCAGCTGCCCACAGTTAAAATGGCTGCAGCCAGACTAGGTGGAGGGAGATTTCTGCAGCATATTTGGCAAGTACAGAATCCCAGTGTGTGTGTGTGTGTGTGTGTGTGTGTATATGTATATATATGTATGTGTATATATATGTATATATGTATGTGTATGTGTATGTATATATATATATATATATATATATATATTACGCAAAGTGGTTGGAGGGAAGCTTCAGAATAGCAAAGATGTTTCTATTACAAATTCTGTGAGCGGACTGCAGTTCCTCTGTGTGTACAGGTGTCCCCAGAACGGGGAGTGGTGGGACGTCTCCGTAGGTACAGGTGTCCCCAGAACGGGGGAGTGGTGGGACGTCTCCGTAGGTACAGGTGTCCCCAGAATGGTGAGTGGTGGGACGTCTCCGTAGGTACAGGTGTCCCCAGAGCGGGGAGTGGTGGGACGTCCCCGTAGGTACAGGTGTCCCCAGAGCGGGGAGTGGTGGGACGTCTCCGTAGGTACAGGTGTCCCCAGAGCGGGGAGTGGTGGGACGTCCCCGTAGGTACAGGTGTCCCCAGAGCGGGGAGTGGTGGGACGTCTCCATAGGTACAGGTGTCCCCAGAGCGGGGAGTGGTGGGACGTCTCCATAGGTACAGGTGTCCCCAGAGCGGGGAGTGGTGGGACGTCTCCGTAGGTACAGGTGTCCCCAGAACGGGGGAGTGGTGGGACGTCTCCATAGGTACAGGTGTCCCCAGAGCGGGGAGTGGTGGGACGTCTCCGTAGGTACAGGTGTCCCCAGAACGGGGAGTGGTGGGACGTCTCCATAGGTACAGGTGTCCCCAGAGCGGGGAGTGGTGGGACGTCTCCGTAGGTACAGGTGTCCCCAGAGCGGGGAGTGGTGGGACGTCTCCGTAGGTACAGGTGTCCCCAGAGCGGGGAGTGGTGGGACGTCACCGTAGGTACAGGTGTCCCCAGAACGGGGAGTGGTGGGACGTCTCCGTAGGTACAGGTGTCCCCAGAGCGGGGAGTGGTGGGACGTCGCCGTAGGTACAGGTGTCCCCAGAGCGGGGAGTGGTGGGACGTCTCCATAGGTACAGGTGTCCCCAGAGCGGGGAGTGGTGGGACGTCCCCGTAGGTACAGGTGTCCCCAGAGCGGGGAGTGGTGGGACGTCTCCATAGGTACAGGTGTCCCCAGAGCGGGGAGTGGTGGGACGTCTCCATAGGTACAGGTGTCCCCAGAGCGGGGAGTGGTGGGACGTCTCCATAGGTACAGGTGTCCCCAGAGCGGGGAGTGGTGGGACGTCTCCGTAGGTACAGGTGTCCCCAGAACGGGGGAGTGGTGGGACGTCTCCATAGGTACAGGTGTCCCCAGAGCGGGGAGTGGTGGGACGTCTCCGTAGGTACAGGTGTCCCCAGAGCGGGGAGTGGTGGGACGTCTCCATAGGTACAGGTGTCCCCAGAGCGGGGAGTGGTGGGACGTCTCCATAGGTACAGGTGTCCCCAGAGCGGGGGAGTGGTGGGACGTCTCCGTAGGTACAGGTGTCCCCAGAGCGGGGAGTGGTGGGACGTCTCCGTAGGTACAGGTGTCCCCAGAACGGGGGAGTGTGGTGAATGTTTCTCATTTCCTGGCGATCTCCCCAATAAGACTTTCGGGTTGGCGCGGTGACTGACCCTTGGCTGACCCATGTCCGGTTGGGACTCGCTCCTCTAGGGAGAGTGGTGGACCCGGCACTGATGGCGGATTCGGAGCTCAGACCCCGGTGAGGATCGCTCTGCACATCTCATGAATAATTCAGCCGCATTCCAGCGCTGATGGCGGATTGTTGGCTTCCTGTGTTTACATGAATTCACGCCGCCAGATCCTCGTCTGTGATCTGCGGGAAACCTTCGCTGTGCCTCCTATCCGGCCCGATATTCATCTCCCGCCATGAAACCTTCATTTCCTGAAAATGGAGCAAAACGTAAAGTAGGGCGAGCGGCTAATCCGGCGGGACCGCGATCCGGGACACCTAATCCCCTCCCCCCCCCTCCAGACATTTCCACAACATTTTATCAAAGGAAATGTCAATCCGACTTTATTGATCAGATTCTCCGGCTTATTTAGTAAAGGAGAAAAATAACAATTCCCAGGAGGCATTGCAAGGCTGACAGTGACAAGCGTGACTCACAAAGGCTGAGGCATGATGGGACTTGTAGTTCCACAACAGCTGGAGGGCCGCAGGCTCAGCACCCCCCCCAAGCCTGGCTGTCCCTGGCCCTGCCCCTTTCATTGTATTTCAGTCCATTCAATCCTGGAGGCTCAGCATCATATGTGGGCGTTACCTATGCAAATACAGCCTGCCTAGGACCGCCCACTCCTCCAGACTGACGCCCACCCATCAAGGAATTGTGATATTTACAGAACTCCTCCCACTGCTTGCATCAGGACAGAGGACTCTGGGGAGGAGTACTGAGGGGGCTGGGATGTTTTCAGAAAGTTATGTACAGCCCCCCCCCCTGCTGGCCCCTCCCACCAGCCACGATCTGTCGGCCCCTCCCACCAGCCACGCTCTGTCTGCGTTGTATAGAGAAGTGCAGAGACCCAGTGATAACATCATTTGTAATGAGGTAGATTGGCCTGTTTGCGGGGCGCAGTGTTATCTCAGACGGGCAAAACGGTCGGAGCAGAACAAGCGTTTTGTGAAGTGGATTTTGTATTCCCGGCATGGCGGAGATCATCTGTATCCTCTCCTCTGCTGCTGTCATAGTGACAGATTGTACATGTCGGCCCGGTAACAGACCGCCGCGCTCCTACCTGGGAGGAGAGACCTCGGCTCCCATCTGCTCCTGAAATTCATGATGAAGATTGAAATGCAGAATCCTCCACATCCCGCCGTCCTCTCCTCCTCCAAATATCTGTCCCCCCAAATCTCCTCCACCAATCACTGAACAGGACTTTCTCCATCATTCCCCACCCCCCACAGTGATTACTTTTTGTATTGCTTGTTTAGATTGTAAGCTCTAAGGACCAGGCCCCCCATCATCATCTCTTGTGCTGCTTTCACACGGGCGTTCTCCTTAATGCCCATCCCCCCCCGCTATGCAGAACAGGCACTGCCCCGCTTCTCTCTATGGGGCACTCTCATGGAAACAGGGGCCGCCTGTCCGGTTTCCCAACCGCCAGATGAAATGGATCCCCCCCCCCCCCCATCGGTCTTTTGTTGGCGGATCAGATATCAGATTGGATGTCCACTGACATCAGCCGCTCCATAGAGGGCTATGGAGGGTCCGCCTGAAAAGCGGACAGATGGACCTGATCAGACGCCACCCTAAAGTTGGTTTCTGGCCTAGGCCATAGTGATGTCATACATCCCAGGAGTCTTCATGGGGGGAGGGGCTTTCTCAGCCACAACTCGGAATACTGGGGAGGGTGTTCATAGTGATTTCTCTACAGAATTGAGCGTGGAGGATGAGGGTGAGTGGATGGATGGATGGGGCAGTGTAAGGATGGATGGATGGGGCAGTGTAAGGATGGATGGATGGGGCAGTGTAAGGATGGATGGATGGGGCAGTGTAAGGATGGATGGATGGGGCAGTGTAAGGATGGATGGATGGGGCAGTGTAAGGATGGATGGATGGGGCAGTGTATGGATGGATGGATGGGGCAGTGTAAGGATGGATGGATGGGGCAGTGTAAGGATGGATGGATGGGGCAGTGTAAGGATGGATGGATGGGGCAGTGTAAGGATTCATGGATGGGGCAGTGTAAGGATTCATGGATGGGGCAGTGTAAGGATGGATGGATGGGGCAGTGTAAGGATTCATGGATGGGGCAGTGTAAGGATGGATGGATGGGGCAGTGTAAGGATGGATGGATGGGGCAGTGTAAGGATTCATGGATGGGGCAGTGTAAGGATGGATGGATGGGGCAGTGTAAGGATGGATGGATGGGGCAGTGTAAGGATGGATGGATGGATGGATGGGGCAGTGTAAGGATTCATGGATGGGGCAGTGTAAGGATGGATGGATGGATGGGGCAGTGTAAGGATGGATGGATGGGACAGTGTAAGGATGGATGGATGGATGGGGGCAGTGTAAGGATGGATTGATGGATGGGGCAGTGTAAGGATGGATGGCGCAGTGTAAGGATGGATGGGGCAGTGTAAGGATGGATGGGGCAGTGTAAGGATGGATGGATGGGGCAGTGTAAGGATGGATGGGGCAGTGTAAGGATGGATTCATGGATGGGGCAGTGTAAGGATGGATGGATGGGGCAGTGTAAGGATGGATGGATGGGGCAGTGTAAGGATGGATTGATGGGGCAGTGTAAGGATGGATTGATGGGGCAGTGTAAGGATGGATTCATGGATGGGGCAGTGTAAGGATGGATTCATGGATGGGGCAGTGTAAGGATGGATGGATGGATGGATGGGGCAGTGTAAGGATGGATGGATGGATGGATGGGGCAGTGTAAGGATGGATTGATGGATGGGGCAGTGTAAGGATGGATTGATGGATGGGGCAGTGTAAGGATGGATGGATGGGGCAGTGTAAGGATGGATGGATGGGGCAGTGTAAGGATGGATTGATGGGGCAGTGTAAGGATGGATTGATGGGGCAGTGTAAGGATGGATTGATGGGGCAGTGTAAGGATGGATTCATGGATGGGGCAGTGTAAGGATGGATTCATGGATGGGGCAGTGTAAGGATGGATGGATGGATGGATGGGGCAGTGTAAGGATGGATGGATGGATGGATGGATGGGGGAGTGTAAGGATGGATTGATGGATGGGGCAGTGTAAGGATGGATTGATGGATGGGGCAGTGTAAGGATGGATGGATGGGGCAGTGTAAGGATGGATGGATGGGGGCAGTGTAAGGATGGATGGATGGGGGCAGTGTAAGGATGGATGGATGGGGGAGTGTAAGGATGGATGGGGCAGTGTAAGGATGGATTGATGGATGGGGCAGTGTAAGGATGGATGGATTGATGGGGGCAGTGTAAGGATGGATGGATTGATGGGGCAGTGTAAGGATGGATGGATGGGGCAGTGTAAGGATGGATGGATGGGGCAGTGTAAGGATGGATGGATGGATGGGGCAGTGTAAGGATGGATGGATGGGGCAGTGTAAGGATGGATGGATGGGGCAGTGTAAGGATGGATGGATTGATGGGGGCAGTGTAAGGATGGATGGATTGATGGGGCAGTGTAAGGATGGATGGATTGATGGGGGCAGTGTAAGGATGGATGGATTGATGGGGGCAGTGTAAGGATGGATGGATGGGGCAGTGTAAGGATGGATGGATGGGGCAGTGTAAGGATGGATGGATGGGGCAGTGTAAGGATGGATGGGGCAGTCTAAGGATGGATGGGGCAGTGTAAGGATGGATGGGGCAGTGTAAGGATGGATGGGGCAGTGTAAGGATTGATGGGGCAGTGTAAGGATTGATGGGGCAGTGTAAGGATGGGGGCAGTGTAAGGATGGATGGGGCAGTGTAAGGATGGATGGGGCAGTGTAAGGATGGGGGCAGTGTAAGGATGGATGGATGGGGGCAGTGTAAGGATGGATAGATGGGGGCAGTGTAAGGATGGATGGATGGGGGCAGTGTAAGGATGGATGGATGGGGGCAGTGTAAGGATGGATGGATGGGGGCAGTGTAAGGATGGATGGGGGCAGTGTAAGGATGGATGGATGGGGCAGTGTAAGGATGGATGGATGGGGGCAGTGTAAGGATGGATGGATGGGGGGAGTGTAAGGATAGATGGATGGATGGGGGGAGTGGAGGGATGGATTGGGGATTTTGCTATAAGTATTAAAAATGATGAGTGGCAAGGATGTGGAATTCCCTTCCACAGGCGGTGGTCTCAGGGAGGGGCATCGAACGTTTCAAGAAGCTATTAGATAAGCACCTGAACAACCCCAACATACAGGGATATACAATGTAATACTGATAATCACACACACAGGATGGACTTTTGTCATTTTTTCCCGTCCTCACCTCCTATGTAATTCTATGAATTGTTTTTTTGTTCGGAGCTCTCGGATTCTGTGTAATGTCACTTGGATTTCCTTTCTCCCAATCAGCGTTGCCAGATCGGCTCTCATAGACCTCCGATGTGTTTTGAATATTTTGTCTTAATTTTGTGACCATTAGTGCTGCGGTGCTCTGCGGTGGTACTGCTGCTTGACAGCTGTCAGAAGGTGGGCTCTGTTCTGTGCCCACGACGGGTTACAGCTGAACGGCTTCAGGTTTAATTTACTTGTAATTATCTGCATCCTCTCAGGAATCTGGAAGTTTCCTCTCCCGGTACGGCGAGGAGAGACGGCGGCTATAGATGAGCGCTGCTGAAAGGAGGTTTTTATCCTACAGAGTTCAGACTGGAAGAGAACCGCCGCGTCACCACCATGAACATGGCGCCGGAATACTGGCACAAATCATGGGGCATCGCCCTATAGAAATTAGAAGTTTATGGTCTTGCAAATATGTTTTGTATATCGATCGGCCAAAGCTTTGACCACCCACCTAATATTGGGTAGGTCCCCCTTTTGCAGCCAAAACCCTCTCTCCACCATCAATGAGCCTTCCCTCTCCTCCTCTCGCCTCCATCAATGAGCCTTCCCTCTCCTCCTCTCGCCTCCATCAATGAGCCTTCCCTCTCCTCCTCTCGCCTCCATCAATGAGCCTTCCCTCTCCTCCTCTCGCCTCCATCAATGAGCCTTCCCTCTCCTCCTCTCGCCTCCATCAATGAGCCTTCCCTCTCCTCCTCTCGCCTCCATCAATGAGCCTTCCCTCTCCTCCTCTCGCCTCCATCAATGAGCCTTCCCTCTCCTCCTCTCGCCCCCATCAATGAGCCTTCCCTCTCCCCTCGCCTCCATCGATGAGCCTCCTCTCGCCTCCATCAATGAGCCTTCCCTCTCCTCTCGCCTCCACCTATGAGCCTTCCCTCTCCTCTCGCCTCCACCAATGAGCCTTCCCTCTCCTCTCGCCTCCATCAATGAGCCTTCCCTCTCGCCTCCATCAATGAGCCTTCCCTCTCCTCTCGCCTCCATCAATGAGCCTTCCCTCTCCTCTCGCCTCCATCAATGAGCCTTCCCTCTCCTCTCGCCCTCCATCAATGAGCCTTCCCTCTCCTCTCGCCCTCCATCAATGAGCCTTCCCTCTCCTCTCGCCCTCCATCAATGAGCCTTCCCTCTCCTCTCCCCACCATTAATGAGCCTTCCCTCTCCTCTCCCCACCATTAATGAGCCTGCCCTCTCCCCTCGCCTCCATCAATGAGCCTTCCCTCTCCCCTCGCCTCCATCAATGAGCCTTCCCTCTCCCCTCGCCTCCATCAATGAGCCTTCCCTCTCCCCTCGCTTCCATCAATGAGCCTTCCCTCTCCTCTCGCCCTCCATCAATGAGCCTTCCCTCTCTTCTCGCCTCCATCAATGAGCCTTCCCTCTCGCCTCCATCAATGAGCCTTCCCTCTCCTCTCGCCTCCATCAATGAGCCTTCCCTCTCCTCTCGCCTCCATCAATGAGCCTTCCCTCTCCTCTCGCCCTCCATCAATGAGCCTTCCCTCTCCTCTCGCCCTCCATCAATGAGCCTTCCCTCTCCTCTCGCCCTCCATCAATGAGCCTTCCCTCTCCTCTCGCCTCCATCAATGAGCCTTCCCTCTCTCGCCCTCCATCAATGAGCCTTCCCTCTCCTCTCGCCCTCCATCAATGAGCCTTCCCTCTCCTCTCGCCCTCCATCAATGAGCCTTCCCTCTCCTCTCGCCCTCCATCAATGAGCCTTCCCTCTCCTCTCGCCCTCCATCAATGAGCCTTCCCTCTCCTCTCGCCCTCCATCAATGAGCCTTCCCTCTCCTCTCGCCCTCCATCAATGAGCCTTCCCTCTCCTCTCGCCCTCCATCAATGAGCCTTCCCTCTCCTCTCGCCCTCCATCAATGAGCCTTCCCTCTCCTCTCGCCCTCCATCAATGAGCCTTCCCTCTCCTCTCGCCCTCCATCAATGAGCCTTCCCTCTCCTCTCGCCCTCCATCAATGAGCCTTCCCTCTCCTCTCGCCCTCCATCAATGAGCCTTCCCTCTCCTCTCGCCCTCCATCAATGAGCCTTCCCTCTCCTCTCGCCCTCCATCAATGAGCCTTCCCTCTCCTCTCGCCCTCCATCAATGAGCCTTCCCTCTCCTCTCGCCCTCCATCAATGAGCCTTCCCTCTCCTCTCCCCTCCCCTCCAATAGATAGATGGGACCTTTACCATCAGAGGCACAACTGTATTAATGATCAAGTTTAACTGTTACCTAATGAGTTGCCTATTTTCTTTTTGCCACAGTAAATGTGATTTTACTCCTCGGATTGCACCCTCTTGTCTGTCATTCCTTGAGATAGTTCAGTCCCTGTGAGGTGCTGCATCGAACGTCCTGCGGCCAGCAGGAGCTTCCCAGGAAACCCAAATTGAACAATATTAACTCTCTATTGCTGAACTCATTACATTCTCATTGGTTTACACTTTGCGCCATATTTCATTACAGTCCGTTACACTGAGCCCCCGGCACTTTACTGTTCATTTTTTGGTAATTGTATTGTTTTTGGGACCCAACATTTGCGCTCGGAAGAACGGAGTCTGAGCCTCTGAAAGTGTTGGCTGTTTTATATATTGGTGTGGCGCTCTGACTTACTTTCTGTCCATCGGAGGGTTGATGACCAATGGGTGTGTCTGGTAAATGGTTGGGAGTTCCAGCCTAAAGTAATACCTCTCAAGTTTTGCATTTAGTAGGAAAGCCTTGACACGCCTGTCCAGGTTCTTATGGGATGATCTTCCCTTATGTTGTTCCTGGAGCCGCAGTGGCTGGTGAGAGGAGATCCATCCAAAGGGCAGGGCGACCCCCCCCCCCCCCCCCGGGACAGCAGTACGGGGGTCTCCAATGGAAGTTCTTCTCTCACCTCCTAGCTTGCTGAACGCCTTTTTTAAAGCTTTGGATTTCCCGTCATCTTCATATTGGTCTCCAGGAGAGGAAGTCTACCCAATGGGGGCAACTTCCATCAATGGGAACTGTTATATCAAGAAGAACTCTTACCAGAAGAGGATTTCTTTCTTGAAACATTGGTGTACAGTAAAGACTGGGAGAGAAGGCCTGAGTCAGGAGGAGAATGCCTGGAGCCAATGTGAGCGCGTTTCTTCCCGTACATGGGGCGCCGATCCAAGAACAGCTTCAATCTAAACTGGCTATGAAGTAACTCTTCACTTTCGGGTCCCCATTCTGCTTTCCGATTCAAATAAGATCTGTCTGGCCACCCCATAGCAAAAGATCTATATAGACCAGGACCTCCTGGTGATCCCTCTAGTGATATAAAGATCTATATAGAACAGTGATTCTCAACCAGGGTTCCTCCAGAGGTTGTAGGGGTTCCTTCAGCTTTTGGGCAATTTCTGCCTCAGATAAGTTCCCACTCACACCATTGATCTTTTTAGCTATCTGTAAGGAGGTAATTCTTCCCAATGACCATCACACTATATATCATGAGTTGTAGATGTCTAATTTTTAGCAGGGGGTTCACCGAGACCAGAGAACTATTTCAAGGGTTCCTCTGTGTTGAAAAGGTTGCGAAAGGGTGGTCTATAGGCTTATTGATACCTGAAGGCTTGTGTAAACTGGCCCATGCATCGTCTAGAGCAGGGGTCTTTAAACTATGGCCCTCCAGTTGTTCAGGAACTAAAATTCCCATCATGCCTAGTCATGTCTGTGAATGTCAGTTTTACAATGCCTCATGGGATGTGTAGTTCTGCAACAGCTGGAGGGCCGTAGTTTGAGGATCCCTGGTCTAGAGGAATCGGGACCTACTTCCTCCTTTTTTATATCACTAGAGGGATCACCGGCAGGAGGAAGGAGGTCCTGATTCCTCTATATAGATCTTTATATCACTAGAGGGGTCACCAGGAGGAGGAAGGAGGTCCTGATTCCTCTATATAGATCTTTATATCACTAGAGGGATCACCAGCAGGAGGAAGGAGGTCCTGATTCCTCTATATAGATCTTTATATCACTAGAGGGGTCACCAGGAGGAGGAAGGAGGTCCTGATTCCTCTATATAGATCTTTATATCACTAGAGGGGTCACCAGGAGGAGGAAGGAGGTCCTGATTCCTCTATATAGATCTTTATATCACTAGAGGGATCACCAGCAGGAGGAAGGAGGTCCTGATTCCTCTATATAGATCTTTATATCACTAGAGGGATCACCAGGAGGAGGAAGGAGGTCCTGATTCCTCTATATAGATCTTTATATCACTAGAGGATCACCAGCAGGAGGAAGGAGGTCCTGATTCCTCTATATAGATCTTTATATCACTAGAGGGATCACCAGCAGGAGGAAGGAGGTCCTGATTCCTCATTATTGATCTTTATATCACTAGAGGGATCACCAGCAGGAGGAAGGAGGTCCTGATTCCTCTATATAGATCTTTATATCACTAGAGGGGTCACCAGCAGGAGGAAGGAGGTCCTGATTCCTCTATATAGATCTTTATATCACTAGAGGGATCACCGGCAGGAGGAAGGAGGTCCTGATTCCTCTATATAGATCTTTATATCACTAGAGGGATCACCAGGAGGAAGGAGGTCCTGATTCTTCTATATAGATCTTTATATCACTAGAGGGATCACCGGCAGGAGGAAGGAGGTCCTGATTCCTCTATATAGATCTTTATATCACTAGAGGGATCACCAGGAGGAAGGAGGTCCTGATTCCTCTATATAGATATTTATATCACTAGAGGGATCACCAGGAGGAAGGAGGTCCTGATTCCTCTATATAGATCTTTATATCACTAGAGGGGTCACCAGAGAGAGGAAGGAGGTCCTGATTCCTCTATATAGATCTTTATATCACTAGAGGGATCACCAGCAGGGGGAAGGAGGTCCTGATTCCTCTATATAGATCTTTATATCACTAGAGGGATCACCAGGAGGAAGGAGGTCCTGATTCCTCTATATAGATCTTTATATCACTAGAGGGGTCACCAGAGAGAGGAAGGAGGTCCTGATTCCTCTATATAGATCTTTATATCACTAGAGGGATCACCAGCAGGGGGAAGGAGGTCCTGATTTCCTCTATATAGATCTTTATATCACTAGAGGGATCACCAGCAGGGGGAAGGAGGTCCTGATTCCTCTATATAGATCTTTATATCACTAGAGGGATCACCAGGGGGAGGAAGGAGGTCCTTATTCCTCTATATAGATCTTTTTATATCACTAGAGGGATCACCAGCAGGGGGAAGGCGGTCCTGATTCCTCTATATAGATCTTTATATCACTAGAGGGATCACCAGGAGGAGGAAGGAGGTCCTGATTCCTCTATATAGATCTTTATATCACTAGAGGGATCACCGGCAGATCTATATAGAGGAATCAGGACCTCCTTCCCCCTGCTGGTGATCCCTCTAGTGATATAAAGATCTATATAGGGAATCAGGACCTCCTTCCTCCTCCCGGTGATCCCTCTAGTGATATACAGATATATATATATATATATATAAATATATATATATATATATATATATATATATATATATATATATATATATATATATATATATATATATATAGAGGAATCAGGACCTCCTTCCTCCTGCTGGTGACCCCTCTAGTGATATAAAGATCTATATAGAGGAATTGGTGACCCCGGTAATAACTAAAGATCAATATAGACTCATGTGGTCAGGGTGGTTGTTCTGTCCTGTGGTCACCCCTCCACTCAATGCCATGTTGGCGCCTCTTTAGTCTCCTATTAGTTGCTGTAATGAGCGGCTCGGCCTCTTTCTAGTCATTAAACCTTTTCTGCCTCGTTGCCGCCATTTAGGAGGCAATCTTCCCGTTTTCTGACATGACTCCAGGCAGCTGCGCTTTCATGAAGAGTAAAAATAGATCCCTGATTATAAAGTTCTCTGCAAAGCTTAATTTACATCCGATACGCAAAATACAGATTTTTTTTTAACTCGAGAGAAAGTGCTGATTTTCTGAGGGGGGGGGGGGGAGAGAATTCTGACACCATTGTAGATGACAGTCCAGAGATACAGAAATCTGAATGTGTCCTCCGGTGTGGGGTCACCTCTCCCGGATGTGTCCGGGTACAGAGGCGATGAGGGGGGGGGGGGGTTGCTTTATGGTGTCCTTCTTTTTTTTTTTTTTTTTTTTCCCTGGTTTTCTCAAGCCTATTTTTGACATTCATCAGATTATTTTCTCCATGGTAAGTATAACGCGTGTCCATTTTCACCTTCCAGATACAGAGGGGGGAAATAACGATCGTCTCCCCTACAGATTGTGTAGGTTTTGCCCACTTACATAGAAATGAAGGGTCTATAATTTTTCTCATAGGTGTATTTTATATGATGGAGACAAAATATCAACCAAAAATCCAGAAAAATCACACAATACAAATGTTATAAATGGAGTAAAATAAGTATTTGATCCCCTTAGTAGTTGGTGGAGAAACCCTTGTTGGAGATCACAGAGGTCAGACGTTTCTTGTAGGTGGTGATCAGGTTTGCACATCTCAGGAGGGATTTTGCTCCTCTCTTCTCTACAGATCTTCTCTAAATCCTGAAGGTCTCTTGGCAACTCCAAGTTTCAGCTCCTCCATACATTTTCTATAGGATTAAGGTCTGGAGACTGGCTAGGCCACTCCATGACCTTCATGTGCTTCTTCTTGAGACACTCCTTTGTTGCCTTGGCGGTATGTTTTGGGTCATTGTCATGCTGGAAGACCCATCCATGACCCATCTTCAGTGTTCTGGATGAGGGAAGAAGGTTCTCCTCCAAGATCTTACAATACATGGCCCCGTCCATTGGCCCCTCAATGCGGCAAAGTCGGCCTGAACCTTTATCAGAGAAACGGCCCCAAATCATCATGTTTCCCCCTCCGTGTGACTGTAGGGATGGAGTTCTTAGGGTCATAGGCAGTATTTTTCTTCCAAACGCGGCGAGTCGAGTTAATGCCAAAGAGCTGAATTTTGGTCTCATCTGATCACAGAACTTTCTCCCCAATCCTTCTCTGAATCATTTAGATGTTCATTTGGAGACTTCAGACGTTCCTGTACATGTGTCTTCCTGAGGAGGAGGACCTGTACATGTGTCTTCCTGAGGAGGGACCTGTACATGTGTCTTCCTGAGGAGGAGGACCTGTACATGTGTCTTCCTGAGGAGGAGGACCTGTACATGTGTCTTCCTGAGGAGGGGGACCTGTACATGTGTCTTCCTGAGGAGGGGGACCTGTACACGTGTCTTCCTGAGGAGGAGAACCTGTACACGTGTCTTCCTGAGGAGGAGGACCTGTACATGTGTCTTCCTGAGGAGGGGGACCTGTACATGTGGCTTCCTGAGGAGGAGGGAGACCTGTACATGTGTCTTCCTGAGGAGGAGAACCTGTACGTGTGTCTTCCTGAGGGGGACCTGTACATGTGTCTTCCTGAGGAGGGGGGACCTGTACATGTGTCTTCCTGAGGAGGAGAACCTGTACGTGTGTCTTCCTGAGGGGGACCTGTACATGTGTCTTCCTGAGGAGGGGGACCTGTCCATGTGTCTTCCTGAGGGGGACCTGTACACGTGTCTTCCTGAGGAGGGGGACCTGTACATGTGTCTTCCTGAGGAGGAGGTCCTGTACGTGTGTCTTCCTGAGGAGGGGGACCTGTACACGTGTCTTCCTGAGGAGGAGAACCTGTACGTGTGTCTTCCTGAGGGGGACCTGTACATGTGTCTTCCTGAGGAGGGGGACCTGTACATGTGTCTTCCTGAGGAGGAGAACCTGTACGTGTGTCTTCCTGAGGGGGACCTGTACATGTGTCTTCCTGAGGAGAGGGACCTGTACATGTGTCTTCCTGAGGAGCAGGTCCTGTACGTGTGTCTTCCTGAGGAGGGGGACCTGTACACGTGTCTTCCTGAGGAGGAGGTCCTGTACATGTGTCTTCCTGAGGGGGGACCTGTACATGTGTCTTCCTGAGGAGGGGGACCTGTACGTGTGTCTTCCTGAGGGGGACCTGTACGTGTGTGTTCCTGAGGAGGGGGACCTGTACATGTGTCTTCCTGAGGAGGAGGTCCTGTACATGTGTCTTCCTGAGGAGGGGGACCTGTACATGTGTCTTCCTGAGGAGGGGGACCTGTACACGTGTCTTCCTGAGGAGGGGGACCTGTATACGTGTCTTCCTGAGGAGGGGGACCTGTACGTGTGTCTTCCTGAGGAGGGGGACCTGTACATGTGTCTTCCTGAGGAGGAGGTCCTGTACATGTGTCTTCCTGAGGAGGGGGACCTGTACATGTGTCTTCCTGAGGAGGAGGACCTGTACACGTGTCTTCCTGAGGAGGGGGACCTGTACACGTGTCTTCCTGAGGAGGGGGACCTGTACACGTGTCTTCCTGAGGAGGGGGGACCTGTACACGTGTCTTCCTGAGGAGGGGGACCTGTACACGTGTCTTCCTGAGGAGGGGGACCTGTACACGTGTCTTCCTGAGGAGGGGGACCTGTACACGTGTCTTCCTGAGGAGGGGGACCTGTACACGTGTCTTCCTGAGGAGGGGGACCTGTACACGTGTCTTCCTGAGGAGGGGGACCTGTACACGTGTCTTCCTGAGGAGGGGGACCTGTACACGTGTCTTCCTGAGAAGGGGGACCTGTACACGTGTCTTCCTGAGGAGTGGGGACCTGTACACGTGTCTTCCTGAGGAGGGGACCTGTACACGTGTCTTCCTGAGGAGGGGGACCTGTACACGTGTCTTCCTGAGGAGGGGGGACCTGTACACGTGTCTTCCTGAGGAGGAGGAGGACCTGTACACGTGTCTTCCTGAGGAGGGGGAACCTGTACACGTGTCTTCCTGAGGAGGGGGAACCTGTACACGTGTCTTCCTGAGGAGGAGGACCTGTACATGTGTCTTCCTGAGGAGGAGGACCTGTACACGTGTCTTCCTGAGGAGGGGACCTGTACACGTGTCTTCCTGAGGAGGGGGACCTGTACACGTGTCTTCCTGAGGAGGGGGACCTGTACACGTGTCTTCCTGAGGAGGGGGACCTGTACACGTGTCTTCCTGAGGAGGAGGACCTGTACACGTGTCTTCCTGAGGAGGGGGACCTGTACATGTGTCTTCCTGAGGAGGGGGACCTGTACATGTGTCTTCCTGAGGAGGGGGACCTGTACACGTGTCTTCCTGAGGAGGAGGACCTGTACACGTGTCTTCCTGAGGAGGGGGGGGACCTGTACAGTTGGTGGTGGTCACAAATGTCTGACACAGATAAGCCCCTGCTGCAGTTTCTGACCTTGTGACTTGTTACAATGTACAGTCTGATCTTTGGGGGAGGGGAGACTGAGGCAATGCTTCCTCATGTGTCACCAGAGTGACATCTCTGCCTAGGCAAAGTTAATATATATATATACATACACACACACGTAATATATATTGTTTGTAATGTAACAGGAATGTATTCCTACAAACCTGTGAAGATGTCGGTGTTGTTGCCCTCGGCTACATTCGCACATTTTAGCACATTTGTCAAGGTTGTCGCACATCTTGAATTGGTTGTCGTGTGTTGTCACGCGGTGTTCATGTTGCCTGATATAAATGTATTGCGGGTTGTCACCAGGGGCTGAGATGTGACATAGATTTGTATTCTGTTACTGATGACTTCTATTGGCCTTGAAGTGTATAAATGGAGACTGAGGAATTTCCTGTAAATGAACCGCAGCGCACAAATGGGAACTGGCTCGGTCTGGATTTGCCTTTTTCATCCATTGGGGGGGCCTTATAGGTTTTTTTAGGGGTGCAATGAAAAAATGCCTACAAATTGCCCCAACGTTGTTGGCAAGTGGCTCTCGCCGTCCTTTCCGTTACACAAACCGCGGTCCGTTGTGTCTCCCAGCATTCCGAGCGTCTTGTTGCTGGTGCCTGAGAGGGATTTGTTGGGAAATCGATCACCATACGGTGCCGACCTACCTGTATACAGAAGATGGAGTGAAGGTTCAGGTACTGTAGGTGATGGTGGCGTCTGATGGAGGGGGGGGGGGGGGTCTCGCCATGACGGGTGAAGCTGTTCTGTGAACGCCCTCAATGCTTCCTGGTAGCAGGTTATGGGTTCGGCCCCCCCGGGATCATACTCCTTGCCAATGTATTTGTGTGCCTTTTGGATAAGATCAAGTGTAGTATCTGTTCTTATCAGTTGCCAGAGGAGGCGCTGTGCTACTCCCAAGTGTGGGGAGGGCAGGTGCAAATCCAATGGTGTCATTGAACCTGGAAGGGCGGTTTCGGTAGTGACCGGTGTCTGGGCGCTCTTTGAGACGTCAGCGGGGTCGAGTCTGAGCCATCTGGGATGGGTGCTCCTGGTGAGGATGGGTGTTCTCGGTGGGGATGGGTGTTCTCGGTGGGGATGGGTGTTCTCGGTGGGGATGGGTGTTCTCGGTGGGGATGGGTGCTCTCGGTGAGGATGGGTGCTCTCGGTGAGGATGGGTGCTCTCGGTGAGGATGGGTGCTCTCGGTGAGGATGGGTGCTCCCGGTGAGGATGGGTGCTCCCGGTGGGGATGGGTGCTCTCGGTGGGGATGGGTGCTCTCGGTGGGGATGGGTGCTCTCGGTGGGGATGGGTGCTCTCGGTGGGGATGGGTGCTCTCGGTGAGGATGGGTGCTCTCGGTGAGGATGGGTGCTCTCGGTGAGGATGGGTGCTCCCGGTGAGGATGGGTGCTCCCGGTGAGGATGGGTGCTCTCGGTGGGGATGGGTGTTCTCGGTGGGGATGGGTGTTCTCGGTGGGGATGGGTGTTCTCGGTGGGGATGGGTGTTCTCGGTGGGGATGGGTGTTCTCGGTGGGGATGGGTGCTCTCGGTGAGGATGGGTGCTCTCGGTGAGGATGGGTGCTCTCGGTGAGGATGGGTGCTCTCGGTGAGGATGGGTGCTCCCGGTGAGGATGGGTGCTCTCGGTGAGGATGGGTGCTCTCGGTGAGGATGGGTGCTCTCGGTGAGGATGGGTGCTCTCGGTGAGGATGGGTGCTCTCGGTGAGGATGGGTGCTCCCGGTGAGGATGGGTGCTCCCGGTGGGGATGGGTGCTCTCGGTGGGGATGGGTGCTCTCGGTGGGGATGGGTGCTCTCGGTGAGGATGGGTGCTCTCGGTGAGGATGGGTGCTCTCGGTGAGGATGGGTGCTCCCGGTGAGGATGGGTGCTCCCGGTGAGGATGGGTGCTCTCGGTGAGGATGGGTGCTCCCGGTGAGGATGGGTGCTCCCGGTGAGGATGGGTGCTCTCGGTGAGGATGGGTGCTCCCGGTGAGGATGGGTGCTCCCGGTGAGGATGGGTGCTCCCGGTGAGGATGGGTGCTCCCGGTGAGGATGGGTGCTCCCGGTGAGGATGGGTGCTCTCGGTGAGGATGGGTGCTCCCGGTGAGGATGGGTGCTCCCGGTGAGGATGGGTGCTCCCGGTGGGGATGGGTGCTCTCGGTGGGGATGGGTGCTCTCGGTGAGGATGGGTGCTCTCGGTGAGGATGGGTGCTCTCGGTGAGGATGGGTGCTCCCGGTGAGGATGGGTGCTCCCGGTGAGGATGGGTGCTCTCGGTGAGGATGGGTGCTCCCGGTGAGGATGGGTGCTCCCGGTGAGGATGGGTGCTCTCGGTGAGGATGGGTGCTCCCGGTGAGGATGGGTGCTCCCGGTGAGGATGGGTGCTCCCGGTGAGGATGGGTGCTCCCGGTGAGGATGGGTGCTCCATTGGGTCTATCCCCGGCCTTCTGGTGTAGATTGGGGTAGTTCTTGCTCCGGTCAGTTTTTCGGGAGAGAACACTGGCTCCCTTTTCCCACCGGGGGAGCGGTTGGAGTTTCCCGAATGTAATTGGGTAGGAGTGATGGGGGTGGTGCCTTTTTGAGAGGGGGGGGGGGGGGGCTCTCTGCAAGCTGCCAGATCTTCAGGCCTTCCTGGCTGGGGTGGGGGCTGCTCTGACCTGGGGTGGGGGTTGTGATGAAAAGCCTGTGGTGAATGTGCCCCTGAAGTGGCAGTTCATGGGTGCCGTACAAGGGCCTCTAGGGCGGAGCCTTTTGGCGAGGACCAGGGGAAGTTTTTATTCCTCGCCGAAGGGCCGGCCATTGTATTGTACAATCGTCACTTTCACTTCTCCCACTTATTTACCCCCCGTGTTGTGTTCTCACTACTTTTGTATTTTTTTTGTTTGTTGTTCACATTTGTCACTGTATGATTAGTAGGGTGCCGGTCCTCAGGCCTCCCCCGAACGTCTTGGGATGGGGGTGGACATGGCTTTTTGACTTGGTTCGCCTTCTCTCATGGGGTCTCCCTTCGGAAGGAGTCCCACCGAGTACTTGGCAGACCTTCCAGAGAAAAGGGGTCCCAGACAGACCCAAGTGAAGTACCTCAGTCCCCGTCTGGAGCCTAACGCTGCGTACACACGAGAGGACTTTTCGACAGCAAAGGTCCGTCGGACAATTCGATCGTGTGTGTGGGCTCCATCGGACTTTTGCAGTCGAAAAATCTGACAGACTTTAGAAATAGAACAGGTCTTATTTTTTCCCGTCGGAACTCCGCTGGACCCAGTTCCTATCGAAAAATCCGCTCGTCTGTGCGCTGGTCCGACGGACAACGACGCAAGGGCAGCTATTGGCTACTGGCTACGAACTTCCTTTTTCTAGTCCGGGCGTACGTCATCACGTTCAAATCCGTCAGAATTTATTGTGATTGTGTGTGGCCAAGTCCGTTCATTCGGAAAGTCCGTCGGAAAGTCCGCTCGTGTGTACGCGGCATTACGCCCCGGGGGGTCAGGGTAAGGTCCTTCCCTAGCGGAGGAAACACCTTTTTGTGTCACTCTTTGTGTGTGTGCCGTTTCACATTCCACAGGCTTTAAAAAATAACATTTTTTGTGTTTTTATTTTATAAGCTTGTTGGCCTGTACTCTATAATTGGGATTTCCTTTTTATAGGGCTGCTTGATGAGCTACACGAGATCACCAAAAGTATCTAAGTTGCTTCTTGTTGTGTTCTGTCAGCAGTCGGCCTTTTCACCCAGCAGCAGGAGAGCAAGAAACCTGAGAATCAGTCAGATCATGTACACTATATTACCTAAAGTATTGGGACAGCTGCCTTTACACACACATGACCTCTAATGACCCCCCAGTCTCAGTCCGGAGGGTTCAATATTGAGTTGGCCCTTTGCAGCTATAACAGCTTCACCTCTTCTGGGAAGGCCGTCCACAAGGTTTAGGAGGGTGTCTATGAGAATGTTTGACCATTCTTCCATAAGAGCATTTGTGAGGTCAGGCACTGATGTTGGACGAAAAGGCCTGGCTTGCAGTCTCTGCTCTAATTCATCCCAAAGGTGTTCTATGGGGTTGAGGTCAGGACTCTGTGCAGGACAGTCAAGTTCCTCCATGTCTTTATGGACCTTGCTTTGTGCACTGGTGCGCAGTCATGTTGGAACAGGAAGGGGCCGTCCCCAAACTCCTCCCACAAAGTTGGGAGCATGAAATTGTCCAAAATGTCTTTTTGCATGCTGACGCCTTAAGGCCCCTTTCACACTGAAGCGTTTTTCAGGCGCTACAGAGCTAAAAATAGCGCCTGTATAGCTCCTGAAAAAAGCAGGTCCTTTAACTCTAGTGTGAAAGCCGGAGGAGTAATGGGAGGGCTCACACTGGAGCGGTGTGCTAGCAGGACGGTAAAAAAAAGTCCTGCTAGCAGCATTTTTGGAGCGGGGAAGGAGCCGTTTATTCACCCCTTCTACCCATTGAAATCAGTGGGATACCGCCAGCGGCGCCTTGCGGGGGTTTTTAACCCTTTTTCGGCCGCTAGCGGGGTTAAAACCACCCCGCTAGTGGCCGAATACCGCGGCTAAAACGACAGTAAAGCAGCGCTAAATATAGCACTGCTTTACCGTCGCCGCCCGCACCGCCCCAGTGTGAAAGGGGCCTAAGAGTTCCCTTCACTGGAACTAAGGGGCCAAACCCAATTATCTGATCAGCAATTCAGCTTTTCATAGCCAATCAGGACGGGTCGTGTGAAATTATCTGGTGCAAGTACAAAAATCTTTTCTTGTACGATTCTAGATTGTATAATTTTTGTGTTTAATCGATTCGTTTTCATCCAATAATACAAATACATGACGTCACTTCCAAATTTTTATTCTGTCGTATGAGATTTTTTGGTAACTTTACCTCTTCAATTGCGAAATGCAAATTAAAAACTGGGCGATCGTTGGTCCGATAATTTTATATGTAGTGTTTTCTGAGGTCCCGGTCTTGTATGTTGTGTTTCTCACGTGTGTGTGGTCTCCTGGGTCTGCTGGGTGTCCCGTAGAGGAGAACATTCTGGCGGGGCGCCGGCTCCTGCGATAAGATTGCACGTTTTCCTTCTTGGCAGAGGCGGCGGTGGAGGAAAGCGGAGGATGAAATGCCAAACTTGGGTAGGATGGGGGGGGGGGGGGGGGGGGGGGGTCGCCGAGCCTCTGTGCGGCTTTTTAATATTTATTTCATGATTCCGCCTCTCCTGGAGTCTGCCGGGTCTTCGTCTCCACAAGTCGTTAAGATAAAGTTTTGTTGAAGTTGTCACAAAGTGACACTTTATTTCTGTCCCCCGTCTGTCCTGAGCAGAGGAGCCTGCGCTGTGGGGGGGGGGGGGGGCGCCGCGCGTTTTATGAGATAAATCCTTCAAAGATGGCGGCAGCTCCACCATAGAACTCTACATTCTCCAGACCCCTCATAAATTCCTCGGTTGGGTTATTGTATTTCCACTCTTGGGAAGCTCGGAGTGATTTCCCTGAATTCATCGATTGCTTCCTGAAATTGTGTTTTTTGGCCAAACTTGCTGTAAATTAGACTATAACTAGACGAGGGCGCGCTTCCCTGCCCCCACCGAAAGGCAACGCAACCTTCGTTGTAAATCATAAAAAGTGTGTAAATGTCCATAACAAGTATAGGATGAGGTCAATGTCATTATATATACAGGGGGTCCCCGAGTTATGAACTCGTTAGGGACTGCCCGCCTGTACGCAAGTCGGAAATGTTCGTAGGTCGGCCGCGCATGCGCAGACCGACAAATACGGAGATTTCCGGACATTTCCGATGTTCTGTCTAATGCTGTTATGCGCATGCGCGGCAAATTACGGACATTTTTCCGGCATTTTCCGAGGCTCAGTATGGCCGCGCATGCGCAGAACGGCCGAAAGACGGCGAGAAACAGCAAAAAATGGCGGAGGGTCCCCGCAGCGCCCCGTTCGTAAGTAGGGGCTGTTCGTAGGTCGGGCGTTCGTAAGTCGGGGACCCCCTGTATGTGTGTGTGTGTGTTTGTGTGTGTATGTGTGTGTGTATTCAATGTTCTGTGCTGTAAATTGTGACCTGTAAACCCGTCACTAAAATCGCAGACGTTGCCGACGTGTGAGATCCAAATGTCTTTACTAACCCAGATATTATAATAGTAAATCTGCGACGTTCACCTGAAACTGAATTGTCGGACACATTCAGCAGGCTTTTTATGGGGCTCCTGGACAGCACTGGGTTGCCAGGTGAATACAGGGCTGTTTTTAAGGCAGTGCAAAAGGGGCAGCTGCCCTGGGCCCTGTCGTTGTTGTGGGGCCCAAAGCAGCTGCTTCAAATTCCCTCGTCCCTTGAGGTTTTAGTCCCGTGCTGTGTCCCAATATCTCAGTATGAAGTGCTGCTACTAATGCTGCCCAGCTCTGCCATATTGTGTACGGATGACTCACCTGCAGACTCTGTTTAAATGTACATTACCGGCATTCATATGTAAATAGTGGTGGCATTCATATGTATATCATGGCCCCCTGAGGTCATATCCACAGTAATCTCTAGCAACCAATCAACAAGCAGAAATCATGTGCTGTAACCTCTAGCAACTAATCAGTGAGCCGTAATGTGTTCTGTACCTCTGGCAACCAGTCAGTGAGCGGTAATGATACACTGTAACCTCTGGCAACCAGTCAGTGAGCGGTTATGATACACTGTAACCTCTGGCAACCAGTCAGTGAGCGGTAATAGTTTCATAGTTAGGTTGAATAAAGACATCAGTCCATCCAGTTCAACCTGAGTGAGTGTCTACAATTGTCCCTATCCCTGTACATTGCACACTCACATCAGTCCCTACCCTCAAGGAGCCCACAATCTAAGGTCCCAATTCATATACTAGGGCCAATTTTTGGACAGAAGCCAATTAACCTACCTGCATATCTTTGGATTGTGGGAGGAAACCGGAGTACCCGGAGGAAACCCACGCAGGCACAGGGAGAACATGCAAACTCCAGGCAGGAAGTGTCGTGGTTGGGATTCGAACCAGCGACCCTTCTTACTGCTAGGTGAGAGTGCTAACCACTACACCACTGTGCCGCCCATAATGATGCACTGTAACCTCTGGCAACCAGTCAGTGAGCGGTAATGATGCACTGTACCCTCTGGCAACCAATTGCAATAGCTGCCTGATCTGATACAGTAAACTGATTTTGAGTCTAGCTACTATTTATTGTATGTCTCAGAGCAGGTGGAGAGCGAAACTGCATAGGGGGGGAGTGGGGGGGCCAAGAAAAGTTTTGCCCAGGGTCCAATCAATATTAAAGACGGCCCTGGGTGTATCTGCTCCCGGTGATCTCCCTCTCGTGGTCCATTGTCTGGATGTTGGACTCGGGTCTGTACAGGACATGCCGGCTGGTCAATGCAGGAATATATCCAGCAAGGAAATTACAGAAGAGTGATGGACATGGATCACCTTTCATAGGTTGTGTTTTGGATGTTCCTGTGATGTCAGTCTGGAGAATGTCGGCTGTCTCCAGTATTGGATTTTTTTGCCCTTTTTTGAAGTTTTATTCCATATAAATGTCATTCAGTGACCTGACCATTAGTTGGCATCACTGAGCCTCGCGGGGCGTCTGTCATCCGGCAGTCTCGGTGTCACCAACTTGAGAGGTTTCTTCGGATTGGTTCTGTTTGGGGAATTGTTATAAATGTTCTCACACAACCCTCCATATAGACAGAAGTGATGGTGGGAGACAAACGCGGGACATGGTGGGGAAGAGTTAAAGTGATGATGGGAAAGTTGCCAGAGAAGATAAGACAGCTGTCGGCGTTTGGGACAGAGGAACTCTTTGGGTTGTTTGAGGTCTTTTGCAACTCTTAGTAAGTTGACAGCCGGGAGTTGTGGCTGAAACGAGCCTATGAGCAAAATGACATCTCATGGTGTTCCTGTGATGGCCATACACAGGGAAGACCATTAGAATCTGTGTGGCTATTACCCCCCACCAGAATGTTGGAGGTATTGAGCTGAGGAAGTGCACAGGTATGATGGGTGGCTGACGGGTGCAGAAGATGGATGGTAAGAGTGCTATGGAAAGCTTGATGGCTAAGAAGCACTATGGATGGTCATACAGTGCTATGGAGATGGCTGGCTGGAGAGCCCCGCTGGCTGGCTGGCTGGAGAGCCCCGCTGGCTGGCTGGCTGGAGAGCCCCGCTGGCTGGCTTGCTGGAGAGCCCCGCTGGCTGGCTGGCTGGAGAGCCCCGCTGGCTGGTTTGCTGGAGAGCCCCGCTGGCTGGTTTGCTGGAGAGCCCCGCTGGCTGGCTGGCTGGCTGGCTGGAGAGCCGCGCTGGCTGGCTGGCTGGCTGGAGTGCCCCGCTGGCTGGCTGGCTGGCTGGCTGGCGAGCCCCGCTGGCTGGCTGGAGAGCCCCGCTGGCTGGCTGGCTGGAGAGCCCCGCTGGCTGGCTGGCTGGAGAGCCCCGCTGGCTGGCTGGAGAGCCCCGCTGGCTGGCTGGAGAGCCCCGCTGGCTGGCTGGCTGGCTGGAGAGCCCCGCTGGCTGGCTGGCTGGCTGGAGAGCCCCGCTGGCTGGCTGGCTGGCTGGAGAGCCCCGCTGGCTGGCTGGCTGGCTGGAGAGCCCCGCTGGCTGGCTGGCTGGCTGGAGAGCCCCGCTGGCTGGCTGGCTGGCTGGAGAGCCCCGCTGGCTGGCTGGCTGGCTGGAGAGCCCCGCTGGCTGGCTGGCTGGCTGGAGAGCCCCGCTGGCTGGCTGGCTGGCTGGAGAGCCCCGCTGGCTGGCTGGCTGGCTGGAGAGCACCGCTGGCTGGCTGGCTGGCTGGAGAGCCCCGCTGGCTGGCTGGAGAGCCCCGCTGGCTGGAGAGCCCCGCTGGCTGGCTGGAGAGCCCCGCTGGCTGGCTGGCTGGAGAGCCCCGCTGGCTGGCTGGCTGGCTGGAGAGCCCTGCTGGCTGGCTGGCTGGCTGGATGGAGAGCCCCGCTGGCTGGCTGGCTGGCTGGAGAGCCCCGCTGGCTGGCTGGAGAGCCCCGTGGCTGGCTGGGGTGGTAGGCCCACGGATGGTTGGCTGGTCACAGGGCTGGGAGGGACTAATGGATGGTCAATGGGCACGGGAGGTTGGTGTTGGCGGCCCTTTGACTAGAGAACACGATTTACAGACATTTGGATGGTTAGCCCAATGGACAGGTAGATGGACGGATGTCTGGAGGTTCTCCATAGGTGATGGACGTCTATAGAATATAGTGGGGAGAAGTGTTTTTGTATTCACCAGGACAAAAGTGAATGTCATCTCTGTTTCCCTTTGACTGATTTGACAGCTGTCATACAGGTGGTGCGTTCTTTTCCCGGTGTATGCGGTAGGTTGGTTTCCAGTACACTGCTCCTTTTTAAGGGGCTCATGTGAGTAGCAGTGCATTCTGGGAGTTCAGATCTCATGCGGTGTCCGGCTATAAAAGTCAGTGAGGTGTGAGCAACCGTTCATCCCGTCATTAAAATTATTTTCCCCTGTTTATGGCTTCTATGACCATGACAAGTGTGGGAAGTTGGGGGGGGGGGGGGGGGGGGGCGGGGGGGGGGGGGGGGGCGAGTTCCTGGGGCAGGTAATCCTCAGGTGAATACATTTATTTTGCAGGTAAAAAAAGTGATGTCTGTCTTCTTTCCTGCAGCAGTGGTCAGCAGGTCTTCTGCAAATCCATTTATATGAAGGTGGTTGGAATTGATCACTTGGGACATATAACACGGCTTCCTGTTTCACCTGCAGAATTTAATTTTTAGAACGTTTAACTGATAAAGTGGACGATTAATTGATGGGTTTCCACTGGAGCCAACGAATATCACCGAACAAAAATGGCAATACAGATGGGAGCGAGCGCATTTCTAATTGGATTGATAATTACGACTGGAAGCCAATTCAACAGATCAATGAATACAGAGCTGAAATTATCCTCCAAAACCATCAAAATACTTCAAAGTGTCATTTCCAGGATACAAAGTAACCAACTTCATCATAAACAATCCAGAGAAAAGGAGAATAACGTGTTGCTGGATTGTGTAGATGAAGTCGGATACTTTGTATCCTAGAAATGACACTTTGAAGTATTTTGGTTTTGGAGGATAATTTCAGCTCTGTATTCATTGATCTGTATTGATAAGGGGTTTTTCGTGTGTGTGTGTATATAGGCAGCTGATTGACATTTTAAATATAGTTTATATTGGGGGCACGTTTTATTCATAGTACAGAAGGGAATATAATAGTCGTAGTCCTATGCGCATGCACTTGTCGAAAATATTTCTACAAAAATCAGACATTGACACGGCACTCAAACGAAAGTTCTAAATTGAGTCCAAGACTCATCCGGCCATTTAATGTTTGTTTTATGGGATTTTTTTTTATTTTTTTAAGGATGCACTGAAAATAGCTGCTGAAAATAGGGTTATCTGCGTTTTACCGATAGGGGAGGGGGAGGGGGGGGGCGTGCTGATAATGGCATGCTGTGTCCTATTGACTTCAATGTAAAAACACCAGCCACATTAATTACATAAAAAAAAAAAAAAAAAAATATATATCTATATATATATATATATAACATGGTCCCTCCCATGTCCATCCTCTGAGGTCCCATTTACTGGACAGGCTTGGGATTGGTTGTTACTGCTGGAAACCATACAGATGTGAACGGAGTCTTGTGCTCAATATTGGCTGCTTTAAATAGTTTTTGTTGTGTTTTGTATAATTACACAATTTAAAGGAAACTTTAATAAAAGAGAAAACATACTCAAAGGTAATGTTCCCCCGTAGTTCATAAATATATCCAAAGCCAAAAATTATGTGGAGGTTTATTTTTTATTTAACTTTATTTAAAAAAAAAAATTTGTGTTGGGTGGAGCAGTGAGGGGTTAGAACCCCTGTCATAATCTTACTGCTGGGCTAGTAGGGGTGAGGAGTGCTGAATTATTGATTTTTAAATGTGTGGTTGATCATTATCTGGCGGTAACTAGGCGGATTTCTGGTCCTTCAAGATATGCAGAAAGATTGGAGGAGAAAATCTCCACTCGATTATTGGATGTTCACGAGAAGTGAATTCAAATCAACAAGAGGGTCCCAATTACTTGTAACGGGGTGGAGGATGAAGGGAATACATTTCTGTTCAGCTGCAGAATATTTCAAGCCTTGAAGAAGGGGGACCCGTGTTACCCCCTGAACTGTGTCGGCCCAACTCGCTGATCAATAAGTTCTTCTGGATTTCTGAAAGTGGAGCTTCGCTTTCTCCTCCAATCCTTCCTCGTTATTTTATTGCTGTCAATGGAGAGGAGATTCTCTTGGGTGGTTCTTGTGACCAAATGAGAGAAACTTCCCAAATGTTTAAGTCTCAGATTTCCCTCCCCTTCAGCACTTTTATTCTTTGTGTGTCTATTGGATGGTAAATGGAGGTAAAACTCCTAAATGCAGTTCATGTCCTAGAAATCTTCTTTTTATTTGTTTTTTTTTGTTTAATTTCGGACATTCTTTAGAAAATTTTGCATTTTACCACTTTCAGCCATCAGGTAGTGACTATTTCTCTATAAAGGTTCCTTCTTGTATCTGTTCTGTTAGAAATGGGCAGCTGAGTGAGTCAGAGGAGAGGCCTTTTTTCTCCCCCTTCCCTTTTTTCTCCCCCTTCCCTTTTTTCTCCCCCTTCCCTTTTTTCTCCCCCTTCCCTTTTTTCTCCCCCTTTCCCTTTTTTCTCCCCCTTCCCTTTTTTTCTCCCCCTTACCTTTTTTTTTCTCTTTCCCCCCCTTCCTTTTTTTTCTTCTCCCACCCCCCCCTTCCCTTTTTTTTTCCTCTTTCCCCCCCACCCCTTTTCCTTTTTTTTTCCTCCTTTCTTCCCACCCCCCCTTCCTTTTTTTTCTCTTTTGTCCCCCCCCCCCTTCCCTTTTTTCCCTTTTTTTCTTTCTCCTTGTTTTTTCTCTTTTTTCCCCCCCCTCCCACCCCCCCCCCCCCCCCCCCCCCCCCCCCCTTCCTTTTTTTTCCTCTTCCCCCCCCCTTTCCTTTTCTTTTCTTCCTCCCCCTCCCCCTTCCTTTTTGTTTTTTTTTCCTTTTTTTTCTCTTCCCCCCCCCCTTCCTTTTTTTTCTCCCCCCTGACGGACCCCGTACTCAAGATGTCCTCTGTAAATGCTTCCTCTGTCCAAAACCACACAATCCAAGACCCCTTCATCTGACCTGAAAGTTCTTCCTGTAGAGGTGGTCACATACCATCCAGCATGCTTTCTACACTATAGCGGTAGATGCCCCCCCCCCCCCCCACCCCACCAATCTGTAATTATCGGTGAAGAATTTCTACAGATAGAAATACATAGACCTGCTGGTAGGTGATTGGCTCCTGTCTAAGTTGCCATTGTGTGTATTGTAGGTAGCTCCCTGTTGGAGGGGACGGATGGGGGTGTACATTGTTGGCACGCTATAAATATCTGTAATAGATAAAATGTAAAATTGGTTGATTAGAGAAGTGCTGTGTACATTGTTGGGGACGGATGGGGGTTTACAGTGCTGTGTATATTGGCGGGGATGGATGTGGGTGTACAGTGCTGTGTACATTGTTGGATGTGGGTGTACAGTGCTGTGTACATTGTTGGGGACGGATGGGGGTTTACAGTGCTGTGTATATTGGCGGGGATGGGGGTGTACAGTGCTGTGTACATTGTTGGATGTGGGTGTACAGTGCTGTGTACATTGTTGGATGGGGGTGTACAGTGCTGTGTACATTGTTGGCGGGGATGGATGTGGGTGTACAGTGCTGTGTACATTGTTGGCGGGGATATATGTGGGTGTACAGTGCTGTGTACATTGTTGGGGATGTGGGTGTACAGTGCTGTGTACATTGTTGGATGGGGGTGTACAGTGCTGTGTACATTGTTGGCGGGGATGGATGTGGGTGTACAGTGCTGTGTACATTGTTGGCGGGGATATATGAGGGTGTACAGTGCTGTGTACATTGTTGGGGATGTGGGTGTACAGTGCTGTGTACATTGTTGGCGGGGATATATGTGGGTGTACAGTGCTGTGTACATTGTTGGGGATGTGGGTGTACAGTGCTGTGTACATTGTTGGATGGGGGTGTACAGTGCTGTGTACATTGTTGGCGGGGATGGATGTGGGTGTACAGTGCTGTGTACATTGTTGGCGGGGATATATGTGGGTGTACAGTGCTGTGTACATTGTTGGGGATGGGGGTGTACAGTGCTGTGTACATTGTTGGATGGGGGTGTACAGTGCTGTGTACATTGTTGGTGATGGGGGTGTACAGTGCTGTGTACATTGTTGGATGTGGGTGTACAGTGCTGTGTACATTGTTGGATGTGGGTGTACAGTGCTGTGTACATTGTTGGATGTGGGTGTACAGTGCTGTGTACATTGTTGGATGTGGGTGTACAGTGCTGTGTACATTGTTGTGTGGGTGTACAGTGCTGTGTACATTGTTGGGGATGGGTGGGGGTGTACAGTGCTGTGTACATTGTTGGATGGGGGTGTACAGTGCTGTGTCATTGTTGGATGGGGGTGTACAGTGCTGTGTACATTGTTGGATGGGGGTGTACAGTGCTGTGTACATTGTTGGGGACGGATGGGGGTGTACAGTGCTGTGTATATTGGCGGGGATGGATGTGGGTGTACAGTGCTGTGTATATTGTTGGATGTGGGTGTACAGTGCTGTGTACATTGTTGGATGGGGGTGTACATTGCTGTGTACATTGTTGGATGGGGGTGTACAGTGCTGTGTACATTGTTGGATGGGGGTGTACAGTGCTGTGTACATTGTTGGCGGGGATGGATGTGGGTGTACAGTGCTGTGTACATTGTTGGCGGGGATGGATGTGGGTGTACAGTGCCGTGTACATTGTTGGCGGGGATGGATGTGGGTGTACAGTGCCGGGTACATTGTTGGATGGGGGTGTACAGTGCTGTGTACATTGTTGGTTGGGGGTGTACAGTGCTGTGTACATTGTTGGATGGGGGTGTACAGTGCCGGGTACATTGTTGGATGGGGGTGTACAGTGCTGTGTAAATTGTTGGATGGGGGTGTACAGTGCTGTGTACATTGTTGGCGGGGATGGATGTGGGTGTACAGTGCTGTGTACATTGTTGGGGATGGGCGTGTACAGTGCTGTGTACATTGTTGGATGGGGGTGTACAGTGCTGTGTACATTGTTGGATGGGGGTGTACAGTCCATGTCATGTTCCTTTTTGGTTCCATTAATAGATTTCCTTTGATTTTCTCGCTATGAGTGGATTTCCCATCCCCCGAGGACACGATGTTTTCATGCGCTGCGGCCCTCCATCTGTTATGAATGGACGGGGCTCGGGGTATGAAAGGCTGTTCTTCTTTCTCGTCACTGAACACAATAAAGTGGATCGTAGGATCGTTGCGCTCGGCTTCCTGTGTGAATCAGTCAGGTGAATGAGTACAATGACCGGAGTGCGGCTCCTCATGTGGCTCCAGAAAACGGTGAAATTTGCGGAATGTCAGATTTCTACTTCCCATTTGTACCGTTTTTTTAATTCGGCTTTTCACTTCTTTGTCTCCATAGAATAACCGATTCTGAAGGATTGGGACAGATTACCAGGAAGAGCGCAGCCCAGGTATGTACCGTCCATGTAACTTGTCCTCATGTCCCTGGGGGGCTGGGGGTGATGTCGGGGGGGGGAGGCCTGGGGTGTGATGGGGGGGGGGGTGAGGAGGCTGAAAGCTGGGGTGTCCCCGGTGATGGGGGAGGGGGGGAGAAAAGGCTGAAAGCTGGGGTGTCCCCGGTGATGGGGGGGGGGGGTAGGCTGAAAGCTGGGGGGGGGGGGGGGCAAAGCTGGGGTGTCCCCGGTGATGGGGGGGGGGGGGTAGGCTGAAAGCTGGGGTGTCCCCGGTGATGGGGGGGGGGTAGGCTGAAAGCTGGGGTGTCCACCGGTGATGGGGGGGGGGGGTAGGCTGAAAGCTGGGTGTCCCCGGTGATGGGGGGGGTAGGCTGAAAGCTGGGGTGTCCCCCGGTGATGGGGGGGGGTAGGCTGAAAGCTGGGGTGTCCCCCGGTGATGGGGGGGGGGGGGGGTAGGCTGAAAGCTGGGGTGTCCCCGGTGATGGTGGGGGGGGGGGTAGGCTGAAAGCTGGGGTGTCCCCGGTGATGGGGGGGGAGGCTGAAAGCTGGGGTGTCCCCGGTGATGGGGGGGGGGGGGGGGAGGCTGCCAGCTGGGGTGTCCCCGGTGATGGGGGGGGGGGGGGGGGAGGCTGCCAGCTGGGGTGTCCCCGGTGATGGAGGGGGGGAGGCTGAAAGCTGGGGTGTCCCCGGTGATGGAGGGGGGGAGGCTGAAAGCTGGGGTGTCCCCGGTGATGGGGAGGGGCTGAAAGCTGGGGTGTCCCCAGTGATGGGGGTAGAATACATGCTTGGTGGCCCCTGGTGAAGGATAGGTTGGGAGCTCAGTTGTGTCACCGGCTTGGAGAATAGACCTCTCTTCCAGTGAAAGGGGATGGGGCTCTATGTTCTATGGAGGGGTTATAGACTGCGTTATGCCCCGGGTTTGGTGGTCGGGTTGCGCCCGCTGTCATGCCCCTCATAAGATGTTGCTAATGGGAATGATGGTGGGGATAATGATGGTTGGGGTGGGAGTATTGATGGTGGGGATAGCGATGATGGTGGGGGTGGGGATGCAGACTTGTGCCGCCCTCCCCTTGGCATCGCCCATGCGGACAGCTTTGCTCTTGTATCTCAGGATCGGTGAAGATGTCGGAGAAGATCTCCAGCTTCCTCCATGTCGGGGACATCGTCTCGCTCTATGCGGAGGGATCAGTGAATGGATTCATCAGCACGTTGGGGTGAGACTCCTCCTCTAATTCCTGATTGGCTGTATATAAATGAATGTTGTAAAGCCAAAACATTTTGTCATCTTCATGTATTTCCTGCTTTAAGGTACAGATTGTTCCAGTATTTGTATCGCCCCATCCCCCCACATATACTTACCCGAGTACTCCGTCCAGCATTGTACCCCTCTCTAGCGGCTCTCCCCACTCATAGGCTTTGCTGAGGCTGGGAGCACCATTGGTTCCCACTACTGTCCGTCCAATCCTGTGACGAGGGGGCGGGCCCGAGCTGTGCGGTCTGCCTATGGATGCAGGCAGCGCAGCTTGGGATTGAACCCACAAATGTGCCATGATGGGAAATGGGTTGCTATGGTTGCACTCAGAGGAGGAGGACCCTGAAAGTGCCAGTGGCGAGGGGACCCCAGGGCCACTCTGTGCATTTTCAAGTAAGCATAACCCCTTCTTCTGTTTTTTGTTTCCTTTACAATCACTTTTAAACTCCATTGAACCTGATCCGTGAGACATAAATGGGAGGGGCATCACTCGCCAAAGTCTAATGTTTCTGTCCATCCAATCACCAGAGAAGGCAACATAAGCAGAGTAAACTTCATATTTAAGGATCAGATTGGTCCTCTCCAGCCTGTGATTGGGGCAGTAAAGAAATGTCGCCCCCCCCCCCCCTCTCCAGACCTTCTGCCCTCTTCTCTGCTGTGAGGAGGGGGAGGGAAGGGACACCCAGGCTGCTCGGTGGTACGGCCGTGGCTCCAGACCACGCTCTGCCATGTGGTGACGCCAGGCTTAGCTACACCAATGACGGAAGTTTGTTTTGCTCTCCTCCTATAACTTTCTTTCTCTCTGCAGTTTGGTGGACGATCGATGTGTGGTGCAGCCGGAAGCCGGGGACCTCAACAACCCCCCCAAGAAGTTTCGAGGTGAGTCCGGCAGTTGTCGGAATCTTTGGACAATCTCAGCAGTGATGACGATTTGTTCTGACAGTTCAGTTTATGGACATTCATTTGGTGATGTGGAAGGTTTTTGTTACATTGTTTCAATCAACATGTTGTTATTTTATATCGCGTTCTAAAGAGACAAATCGACAAATGTGTAAGAGGAATATTATTATTGGTTCTGTTCCGGATTCTACGCACTAATCAGCAACACCGTACTGCTTCCTCTGCACCCCGCTCCGCCCCTCTCCTGCCCGCCACGGGGCTCCGCCCCTCTCCTGCCCTCCACGGGGCTCCGCCCCTCTCCTGCCCTCCACGGGGCTCCGCCCCTCTCCTGCCCTCCACGGGGCTCCGCCCCTCTCCTGCCCTCCACGGGGCTCCGCCCCTCTCCTGCCCTCCACATGGCCCCGCCCCTCTCCTGCCCTCCACATGGCTCCGCCCCTCTCCTGCCCTCCACATGGCTCCGCCCCTGCTTGCCAATAAGTCATGCACACCGAACGTTATACACGCAGTGAGTTTTTCAAAGTTTTTTTTTTAATATTTTTGCAGTAGCGTTTTTCTGCTTTTTTTTTTATTTTTTTTTTATTTATTTTTTTTGCGTTTTTGATCTATTGAAGAAAATGTTAAATGCTGGTGAGACGCTTATTTGAGCGTTTGACATTATCAGCTTTTTTACAGCTGAAAACGGCTCCAAAACTCCCCTCAGGACCCACTAGTGGTGTTTTTTTTTTTTTAAAAGCCAAAAAACGCCCCAGCCTATAGCTAGAACAGCCTATTTGTGCATGGGCGCACAGGAGAGAAGGGGGGGGGGGGGTAAAAGCGGCCGTCCCAGCATTAGGAACAATGTCACATGGTCCAAAAGGTGAACTTATCCTTTATGGACTGACTGATTTTTAATCTTGGATAGGATTTGATGTCCTACTGAACTTTGTAACCTTCAGCATCTGGTTTGGGATACTGAAACGCGTTGGTTGTTTGTACCCAATATGTTTGGAATAAAATCTAATTTTGGACCAACTGACATCACTCAGCAGTCCAGGTTTAGGAAAGATCCCGACTTTTAAGTCAGAATTCACCCAGATGGCTGGACCAGCATCTCGATGCATGCCACTGAGAGCCTGATGCTATCCCTCCGGCCCACTGCACAGCCAGGAGGAGCAGAGAGGAGACTGATGGGCAGCGACTCTCTGCTCACTGAGAACTGAGCGATGAGTGGTCATGTGGTCAGCAGTCTTTGATCGATCAGCTCTTGGTGTAGGGACAGCTGGGATTGGTGCTGCAACCATCTAGGTGAAAATAGCGGTTTGTGTTTCACTTCCCATACTTCTCTTTTAAGCCATATAGGAGTAGATATGTAGCCCCCCCCCGAAACGTGTTGTTTGTTGTACACAACAGATTAAGATTAAAACCTTATTTTGGACTCTAAATCTAGAAATTCCACATCAGAGTATTAAACACATTTTTCAGGTGATGACAGGGTCTCTTTATCAAAACAATTCCTGGGGGTGAGCCGAGTGGGCAGTCGGGGGGGGGGGGGGGCGCTGGGGCGAGCCCAGTGTGGCAGTGGGGGGGGGCGCTGGGGGTGGGTGGGCAGGGGGGGGGGGCGCTGGGGCGAGCCGAGTGGGCAGTCAGGGGGGGGGGGGCGCTGGGGCGAGCCCAGTGTGGCAGTGGGGGGGGGGGCGCTGGGGGTGAGTGGGGGTGAGTGGGGGGGGGTGGGGGGGGCGCTGGGGCGAGCCGAGTGTGGCAGTGGGGGGGCGCTGGGGCGAGCCGAGTGTGGCAGTGGGGGGGGGGGGGGGCGCTGGGGCGAGCCGAGTGTGGCAGTGGGGGGGGGCGCTGGGGTGAGTGGGCAGTGGGGGGGGGGCGCTGGGGCGAGCCGAGTGTGGCAGTGGGGGGTCGCTGGGGCGAGCCGAGTGTGGCAGTGGGGGGGCGGGGCGCTGGGGCGAGCCGAGTGGCAGTGGGGGGGCGGGGCGCTGGGGCGAGCCGAGTGTGGCAGGGGGGGGGGGGGGGGGGCGAGCCGAGTGTGGCAGTGGGGGGGCGCTGGGGCGAGCCGAGTGTGGCAGTGGGGGGGCTGGGGCGAGCCGAGTGGGCAGCTGGGAGCACTCAGGAAGGGAAGAATGGGGATTTGGCAGCTGTATCATTCAGGCATGATTCAGGATGTGGACGGAGCTCATACAGAGAAATGACTGTGGGCTCAGACATGTAGAACTTCTAAAGTGGACCTGGCAGATTCGGAGTCATTTGTCACACTGGAGGCGCCCGTCTACCGCGGGAGGTTTATTCCGTCTCTGACAGCCGCCGGTGGAGCCGGCTTGTTACTGTTGGCATGGAAGTGCCGTGGTCTTCTCACCCAGGGTGTCGGGGCGAGAGGCGGCTGCACACATGAATGAACTTCAACACATCAGCCCCAGGAGACGGTTCGTTCAAGCGGTGGATTCGTGAGGTCCGGCCTCCTCCAGCTAAGATCCGCCTTTACTAGGCGGAATATTCTGCAGATCCTCTTCACACTGGAGAAATTATATCAACTGTCACCTCTGCAGAGGACACCGCTGTGCTGCAAACTGACCGTCTCGGTTAAAGTAAATCTGTTCGGTCAACCGGCATCTCGGCACAACCGAGGATATTGGTGCAGAAAGTTTTATTGTCTGTGGCTGGGAGGTTCTTAAATGGTCTTTAATGTTCTCTATGGCCCAATCATTGAGGTTTAATGACTTCTACACCAAAGAGAGCCTTGTATTCAATCTTCGATCGAGGCGGCCTTCTAGAAAATCAGTTGTGTGGCTCTTGTAGTAGTTGTATCTCTGCAAAGAATTCTACAGATTTTGCATTTTCTTAGGGGCTGGACTGCTGCATGGCCAACAGGCTGCGGCCAAGGAACCCGATCATCGCTATCCTCATCGCTATCCTCATCGCTATCCTCATCGCTATCCTCATCGCTATCCTCATCGCTATCCTCATCGCTATCCTCATCGCTATCCTCATCGCTATCCTCATCGCTATCCTCATCGATATCCTCATCGATATCCTCATCGATATCCTCATCGCTATCCTCATCGCTATCCTCATCGCTATCCTCATCGCTATCCTCATCGCTATCCTCATCAGCCCTGTGATGAAGGATTATTCTGTGTTTATCTACTGTGTCCATGTCCTCCATTATTGGGTCCCCTTTAAATCTTCCCCTGCACTTCTCCAATGGGATAAAAGTATCTTTCCTGGTCCCTGTTTCCTGCTCCCTCCTTTTCCCCTGCACTTCTCTTATGTGATACAATCAGGGCCGGTGCTACCACTAGGCAAACTAGGCAGCCGCCTAGGGTGCCCGGCCACTGGTGTTCCTACTCTCTTCTCTCTGCATCAAGCAACTAAGTCTGAGCATCATCAGGCAGCTGCCTCTCCTTTCGCACATAGTGTCAGAGGTGCAGCGGAGGACTGTCTGTGTCCCGACTCCCAAAGGAATAGAAGCAAGCAAACATTAATTTGATGGGGGGCTGGTGAGGCTGCGTTTGATGGGGGGGGTTGGTGAGGCTGCGTTTGATGGGGGGGGGGGCTGGTGAGGCTGGGTTTGATGGGGGGGGGGGCTGGTGAGGCTGCGTTTGATGGGGGGGGGGGGGCTGGTGAGGCTGCGTTTGATGGGGGGGGGGCTGGTGAGGCTGCGTTTGATATATGGGGGGGGGTGGTGAGGCTGCGTTTGATGGGGGGGGGGGCGCTGGTGAGGCTGCGTTTGATGGGGGGGGGGGGCTGGTGAGGCTGCGTTTGATGGGGGGGGGGGGCTGGTGAGGCTGCGTTTGATGGGGGGGGGGGCTGGTGAGGCTGCGTTTGATGGGGGGGGGGGGTTGGTGAGGCTGCGTTTGATGGGGGGGGTTTGGTGTTGTGTGAGGTCAGTTTGATGGGGGGGGGTTGGTGAGGCTGCGTTTGATGGGGGGGGGGCTGGTGAGGCTGCGTTTGATGGGGGGGGGGCTGGTGAGGCTGCGTTTGATGGGGGGGGGGGGGGGCTGGTGAGGCTGCGTTTGAGGGGGGGGGGGGCTGGTGAGGCTGCGTTTGATGGGGGGGGGGGTTGGTGAGGCTGAGTTTGATGGGGGGGGGGGTTGGTGAGGCTGCGTTTGATGGGGGGGGGGTTGGTGGGGGGGGGGTTGGTGAGGCTGAGTTTGATGGGGGGGGGGGTGGTGAGGCTGCGTTTGATGGGGGGGGGGTTGGTGAGGCTGCGTTTGATGGGGGGGGGTTGGTGAGGCTGCGTTTGATGGGGGGGGGGGGGTTGGTGAGGCTGCGTTTGATGGGGGGGGGGGTGGTGATGGACTGCGTTTGATTGGGGGGGGGGGTGGTGAGGCTGCGTTTGATGGGGGGGGGTGGGGGGTGAGGTCTGCGTTTGATGGAGGGGGGGGGCTGTGGTTGAGGCTGCGTTTGATGGGGGGGGGGGGCTGGTGAGGCTGCGTTTGATTGGGGGGTGGGGGGGGTGGTGAGGCTGCGTTTGTGTGGGGGGGGGGGGCTGGTCGAGGTGGTTGAGATGGGGGAGTGGGGGGCTGGTGAGGCTGCGTTTGTTGGGGGGGGGGGCTGGTGAGCTGCGTTTGAGGGGTGGGGCGGTGTGGGGCTGGTGGCGGCGGCGGGATGGTGGCTGGTGTGCGGCGGGCTGGGCTGGTGCGCAGGGTGCGCGGGGCGGATTTGTGTGGGGGCGCCCGCGCTGGCTGGCGGGGCAGGGCTGGCGGCGCCTGTGGCGCGCGCGCTGGGTCCGGCGCTGGTGACGCTGGCGGGCCGCCGTGGGATGGTCCGGCCGGCGTGGGGGGCCGGGCAGGGCTGGGCTGGGCATGTGGAGGGCGCGGAGGGGCTGGGCGGCGGCGTGCTGGATGGGGGCGGAGCGCGGCGCTTGGAGGGGCGCCGGCTCGGCTGGGAGCGCGAGATGGCTGGGGCAGCTGGCCGGGTGTGGATGGTGGGGCGGGCGCGGGGCTGGTGCAGGCTGGCGGCTGACGGAGGAGGCTTGGGCGGCGCGCGCGGGGGGCGCGGGGCGTGGATGGTGGGGGTGGTCACCCGAGCGCGCGCTGGGCTGGGGGGGTGCTGGCTGATGGGCTGGCTCGGGGGGGGCGGTTGGCGCGGCGGCTGGGGCGGATGGCGGGCGGGCGGATGCTGGGGGCGCCGCGGGGGGCGCGGTCTGGCGCGCGCGGCTGGTGAGGATGGCTGGTGCGCGCGCGCGCTGGCGCGGCTTTGGCTGGTGAGGCGACTGGGCGGGGGCGCGCGGCTGGCGGGGCGCGCGGAGTCGGGGGCTGTGCGCGCGCGGGTCGGGCCTTGGCGCTGGCGGGGCGGAGGGAAGCGGATGGGCGCTGGTGAGTGCGGAGTGGGCGCGAGGGGGGGGGCGCTGTGCTGGGCATGAGTGGGCGATGGCGGAGGCCGCTGAGAGTGCGCTGGGCGGCTAGGGCGCTGGTGTGGTTGCGACTGGTGGCGCGGCCTTTTTTGCTGGCGCGCGGCATGGGCGCGGCTGGCGGACGGGGCGAGCGGGCTGGGCGGGCGCTGGCCGTGGCGCTGTGGCGGGCGCCTGGCGCCTGGGCTGGGCTCGGGCGTGGCGGAGCGCGGGGGCGCGGCTGGAGGCGCGCTGCGCTGGGGCGGCCGGTCGAGGCTGGAGCTGGTGGGCGGGGAGCGGGTGATGGGGGGGGGGGGTGGTGAGGGCTGCATTTGATGGGGGGGGGGGGGTTGAGCTGGTTGAGGTGGGGGTGGTGAGGCTGCATTTGCTGGGGGGGGGGGTAGCGGATGGTGAGGTGCATTTGATGGGGGGGGGGGGGCTGGTGAGGCTGCATTTGATGGGGGGGGGGGGGCTGGTGAGGCTGCATTTGATGGGGGGGGGGGTGCTGGTGAGGCTGCATTTGATGGGGGGGGGGGGGGCTGGTGAGGCTGCGTTGGGGGGGGGGGGCTGGTGAGGCTGCGTTGGGGGGGGGGGGTGGGGCTGGTGAGGCTGCATTTGATGGGGGGGGGGGTGTGTTGAGGCTGCATTTGATGGGGGGGGGGGGGGAGCTGGTGAGGCTGCGTTGGGGGGGGGGGCTGGTGAGGCTGCGTTGGGGGGGGGGGTGGGGCTGGTGAGGCTGCGTTGGGGGGGGGGTGGCTGGTGAGGCTGCGTTGGGGGGGGGGGGTGGCTGGTGAGGCTGCGTTTGGGGGGGGGGGGGCCAGGGGGCAGCAAAATGAGGTTTCATATTGGGTGTGAAAGATCCTTGCACCAGCCCTGGACACATTGTTACCCTAACGAGCGTCTTTGCCTGGTAGAATGTTACAAGTATCTTTCTCTGATACATTGTTACCCTGGTGAGTATCTTTCCCTATCCCTTGTTCTGCTCCCTACAAGCCCCGGCCCCTCCTCCGCCCTCTCTCCTGGGCTCCCGCCAGTGTCTCTTGCTCCGGGGTTCCCTGGAGCCGTTTCCTAGTAATGTAAGCACAATGCTCCGTCTTCTGGAACGGCCCGTCTGGTATTTTCCTGACTCTCCTTTTTTCCAAATGTCAGGTAGCTGGAATGACTCCACCAGGCGAGGGTCTGCAGGAAGATGGGGGGGGGGGGGGGGCATTGCTGGCAGAGACTGCTGATCGCCCCCCCCCCCCCGAGCCGGGCTGGTTTACATAGCAGGGTGTTCATCTGTATACACAAGTCATGCCTGTATCAGCGGAGTCCTCTTCTCGCACGGAAGTGTCTCTCACCTCCTTTGGCGGGCCGCTCAGCGCAGATCTCTATCACCGGGAACATCAACTCCATCCAGAGAGTCGAGTCCCCAATGACTTTATTAATGTGAAATAAAAGGAGCAAAGAGTCAAATATTCATCAGTCTTAGAGAAAAAATGAATACAAATTCACCGTCTTTGTAGTAACAAATCCATCTATGGGGGAGGGGGGGGGGGGCAGAAATCATCTCCAAACCTGTCCATTAGGCTGTATGGACAATGTGTTCTACAGAACCAGAACCTGCGATTCTGTTATGTAACTTCATCCGAAAGCTTTATTTGTATCGCATAACCTGACAATAAGATAAGTTCAAGAGAAGAATTAAAAAAAGGGGAAGAGCCTAGAGGGAAAGGGAAGGACAAGGCAGCAGGAGAGCGCCTGGGATGGGCGGGAAGTGGAGACCTCAAACCCGGGTCCAGGGGGTCCCTCACCCGTTCATAGAGGGGAAGTGTTTCAGAGGCAACCAAAATCTCACTGTTATTACATGTGAGGTCGGTCTTGGCTTTCTTTAAACATTTTCGGTTATGGAACACCGAGCGAGAATATGGCGCGATCAAGCTTAAGTTTTGTAAATCAACTTTTTACATGGTGATGGCAGAAAGTCCCAGTGGTCCATTGTCTGCCCAAATCCTTCCTCTTCTCTATTTTCCCTCCCCTCTTCACTTCTCTTTTCGCCTCTCTGGTCCTTCTCTCGGTCTCTGGTCCCCTCGCCTTCTCTCGGTCTCTGGTCCTCTCCTCTCTCTTCTCTGGTCCTTCTCTCCTTCTTCTCTGGTCCTTCTCTCCTTCTTCTCTGGTCCTTCTCTCCTTCTTCTCTGGTCCTTCTTCTCTGGTCCTTCTCTCCTTCTTCTCTGGTCCTTCTCTCCTTCTTCTCTGGTCCCCTCGCCTTCTCTCGGTCTCTGGTCCCCTCGCCTTCTCTCGGTCTCTGGTCCTCTCCTCTTTCTTCTCTGGTCCTTCTCTCCTTCTTCTCTGGTCCTTCTCTCCTTCTTCTCTGGTCCTTCTCTCCTTCTTCTCTGGTCCTTCTCTCCTTCTTCTCTGGTCCCCTCGCCTTCTCTCGGTCTCTGGTCCCCTCGCCTTCTCTCGGTCTCTGGTCCTCTCCTCTTTCTTCTCTGGTCCTTCTCTCCTTCTTCTCTGGTCCTTCTCTCCTTCTTCTCTGGTCCTTCTCTCCTTCTTCTCTGGTCCCCTCGCCTTCTCTCGGTCTCTGGTCCTCTCCTCTTTCTTCTCTGGTCCTTCTCTCCTTCTCTCGGTCTCTGGTCCTTCTCTCCTTCTCTCGGTCTCTGGTCCCCTCGCCTTCTCTCGGTCTCTGGTCCTCTCCTCTTTCTTCTCTGGTCCTTCTCGCCTTCTCTCGGTCTCTGGTCCCCTCGCCTTCTCTCGGTCTCTGGTCCCCTCGCCTTCTCTCGGTCTCTGGTCCCCTCGCCTTCTCTCGGTCTCTGGTCCCCTCGCCTTCTCTCGGTCTCTGGTCCCCTCGCCTTCTCTCGGTCTCTGGTCCCCTCGCCTTCTCTCGGTCTCTGGTCCCCTCGCCTTCTCTCGGTCTCTGGTCCCCTCGCCTTCTCTCGGTCTCTGGTCCCCTCGCCTTCTCTCGGTCTCTGGTCCCCTCGCCTTCTCTCGGTCTCTGGTCCCCTCGCCTTCTCTCGGTCTCTGGTCCCCTCGCCTTCTCTCGGTCTCTGGTCCCCTCGCCTTCTCTGGGTCTCTGGTCCCCTCCTCTTTCTTCTCTGGTCCTCTCCTTCTCTCCTTCTTCTCTGGTCCTCTCCTCCTCTCCTTCTTCTCTGGTCCTCTCCTCCTCTCCTTCTTCTCTGGTCCTCTCCTCCTCTCCTTCTTCTCTGGTCCTCTCCTCCTTCTCTCCTTCTTCTCTGGTCCTCTCCTCCTTCTCTCCTTCTTCTCTGGTCCTCTCCTCCTTCTCTCCTTCTTCTCTGGTCCTCTCCTCCTTCTCTCCTTCTTCTCTGGTCCTCTCCTCCTTCTCTCCTTCTTCTCTGGTCCTCTCCTCCTTCTCTCCTTCGTCTCTGGTCCTCTCCTCCTTCTCTTTCTTCTCTGGTCCTCTCCTCCTTCTCTCCTTCTTCTCTGGTCCTCTCCTCCTTCTCTCCTTCTCTGGTCCTTCTCTGGTCCCCTCGCCTTCTCTCGGTCTCTGGTCCTCTCCTCCTTCTCTCCTTCTTCTCTGGTCCTCTCCTCCTTCTCTCCTTCTTCTCTGGTCCTCTCCTCCTTCTCTCCTTCTTCTCTGGTCCTCTCCTCCTTCTCTCCTTCTTCTCTGGTCCTCTCCTCCTTCTCTCCTTCTTCTCTGGTCCTCTCCTCCTTCTCTCCTTCTTCTCTGGTCCCCTCCTCCTTCTCTCCTTCTTCTCTGGTCCCCTCCTCCTTCTCTCCTTCTTCTCTGGTCCCCTCCTCCTTCTCTCCTTCTTCTCTGGTCCCCTCCTCTTTCTTCTCTGGTCCTTCTCTCCTCTTTCTTCTTTGGTCCTTCTCTCCTTCTTCTCTGGTCCTCGCCTTCTCTCGGTCTCTGGTCCCCTCGCCTTCTCTCGGTCTCTGGTCCCCTCGCCTTCTCTCGGTCTCTGGTCCCCTCGCCTTCTCTCGGTCTCTGGTCCCCTCGCCTTCTCTCGGTCGCTGGTCCTCTCGCCTTCTCTCGGTCTCTGGTTGCCGCCTTCTCTTCTGTTTTTTTAATTTCTTTTCTCTCCTCCTCACCTTTTGAGTATAGATCTACATTTTGCCCCAGGCATGGTAAAATTTACTTACTGTTGCCCCTTCCTCTGCAGGAAGTCTGTCTGTTTTGAACTTTCCTCCAGTTAGTTGGAGGTCATGTCTCCATGTTCTTCATCTTGTCTTCATACTGAAGTCCCGAACCTTATTCTCGCACCCTTTTGTGTAATGAGGTTTCAGCCATGTCCATCCTTTCCCTTCTTTCCTCCAGACTGTAAAGATAAAGTTCCTGCCGTCTCTCCTGATCGTCTATCCCCCAGACCTAGAGAAGACCCCACATCCCCCCAGATGAACATTGTCTGTATTTTATGTGGTCCTAGCATCTGATCATTTTTGCATCCCCTCTTGCTGAAGCACCCGAGGCAGACACCGCTTCTGTCTCCCCCTGGCCCGAGTATGGGAACCATTGATGGCCGAGGTGCTGATTGGGGGGCTTAGGATGAAATTTGTGGCTTCTTCAAATTTATTTTAATGGACGGACACATGATTGGGTCTCCTGAATGTCCTTGGCTGCTTTCCCCCCGTAAGGGGTTAATTCCGGGAGATGTGCCATTGAATTGTTCCGTCATATTCAATCAGAGATGACTTTTGTCAGATAAAGGGGTATTTTCCCTCCTCCCTTCCCGCCAGTTATTTTTGGCTGTGCAGTAATCTGTGTTCTGGGCTCCGACCCTCTGGCTGTCATGTAAAGGGTTAACGCCGCTCTCAGATTACCGCCTCCCCCCCCCATCGCTCACAATGCTGATTTGGGCTTTTTTTTTTTTTTCATGTGTGAGCGATTGTTAACCTCAATTCTCCTAATTCCCACTGGTAGTCCTGATCCACCCTCTCTGGGTGCCCGCCGTTGTCTCTGGGCGCCCGCCTTTCTCTCTGGGTGCCTCCGTGTTTGTGGGCCCAAAATCTCGGTGCTGCAGACTGAACTGTCCCTCTTGGAGGTCAGAGGCCGTTGTCTATAAGGTTTATATAAATTGGGAAATGATGGTCGGAGTCGGATAAATGAGCCGCTACAACACAGGAACCGTTTTTTGAAAGCCATTTTGCTGCCGTTTAAAGTGACGTTTCCACCAACATTCCAATTATAGACAAATTCCTGGCAAGTCTCCGCGTTTTATCGGTAAAAGCCGCCCTACAGCTCCAGTTGGTGACTTTGCCTCGGCTGAGATGTCATCAGACGTCGTTATTCTGATACAAAGTTTCCAATTATATATTAATAGATCTATTTTGTGAATTCCTCCCCCACAATACCAGCAAAAACGGTTCCCAGGTGTAAATTTTGGGTGAAATGAAATCCTAACCCTGTTCCCTGTATAGGCCATGTACAGAGCCGTGTACACCCCCATGGTGGAGGCAATTAAAAAAAAAAAACTCTCCAATATAGCGGGGGAAGAAGTAAGGGGCCCCCTATCTAATCTCGGTTACTATGGAATCCCCTTCTTGCTGGGATCTCACAAGGAAGGCTGAGCGCGACCTCCCCTGGTATAGACATTGTGCAGCAAAAGCCTCAGTCCTGGTTACAACATTCCCAGCTTGTCTGTGCTTCTCTATGCAATGCAGGTTGATAATGGCTGGTGGGAGGAGCCAGCAGGGGGCTGTACATAACTTCCTGAAAACATCTCAGCACCCTGCCTCACTCTTGATGCAAGTAGTGGGAGGAGTTATGCAAATATCAAAATGCTTTGATGGGCGGGTGTCAGTCTGGAGGAGTGGGCGTTCCTAGGCAGGCTGTATTTGCATAGGTAACACCCACATGTGATGCTGATGATTGAAAGGGCTGCAATCCAATGAATTAAAGGGGTGGCGCCAGAGGCAGGCTGGGGTGGGGTGGGGGGGGGGGGGGGCGGTGGGGGGGGGGTGAACAAATGATGCTGGGCGTCCTCCAGCCAAGAAATGGGGCGGGGCTCTATCTGACTTGTTGCAGCTCACAGTGTGCGGTGAAATCAGAGGAAGCCAGTCCAGGAGAAGAGGCGGTACACCTGTGCAAGACTGAAGGGGGGGGGCAGGGAAGGCTACAAGACTGAAGGGGGGGGGGGCAGGGGAGGCTACAAGACTGAAGGGGGGGGGGGCAGGGGAGGCTACAAGACTGAAAGGGGGGGCTACAAGACTGAAAGCGGGAGGATTGCAGAGTCTCGTTGGTCTAAGCTGCATTATTCTTTTATTTCCTGTTCCTTGTAGGTATCTCAAGGTTCTGTTGTTCAGCTTAGCAATGATTTGTCTTGCCTCAAAATGCATTGTCAGCATATTGTTAGCCCCCCCCCCCCCCCCCCTTCAGAAAAACCTCAACATCCCACATAAGAGAAAAATTGCCTTAGACTCTCTCTCTCTCCCGCGGGTTCCTTCTGCAGCTCATAGGTGGGTGGTGATGATGATGGCGCCTTGGCCTTCCAGCAAGATCCTGGGAAAGCCAACATTCCCAAATCCCACCACAAGCCGCCCTGCACCGCCGCGCTCTGCATGTGACACCAGCTTATAAAAAGTCTGTTTGGTTCAGATTTATGGATCGGGTTCTGAAAGCTGCCAAAAAACTCTTCTATTCCCACCAGGCAGGTCAGCGAGGTGCCACCTTTAGAATCCCCTCCACCCTTCATGTAGAATATACAGAACTGCTACTGATATACAGATTGTTTTTTTTTTTTTTTAACTTTTTTTAGTTTTTCAGTAGGAAAAGGTACAAATCGTACAAATTATTACTTGAGGGCAAAAGGGATGTAGAGCAGCGGTATAGAAGGTTCAGAGGATGATTGGATGAGAATCGGACCCGCACTATTGCCCAGTTGGGGGAGGGGGGGGGGGGTAGTAGAGGATGATGGTTCTCAGTAGGAGAATAATGGAGTAGAGAAGGTGATAGGGCCCAGTAGGGGAATATCTGGGTCTCAGGACAGATTGGGAAATGTTTTCTAATAAAAAAAAATAAAAAATCTTTGACTTCAAAGACAAAAGTAACTTGCTTGCTTGAGGAAGAAGGCGATGGCGCCCAGTAGGGGAATGACCTGGGGAAGAAGGTGATGGCGCCCAGTAGGGGAATGACCTGGGGAAGAAGGCGATGGGGCCCAGTAGGGGAATGACCTGGGAAGAAGGTGATGGTGCCCAGTAGGGGAAAAGACCTGGGGAAGAAGGCGATTGCGCTCCCAGTAGGGGAAATGACCTTGGAAGAAGGTGATGGTGCCCAGTAGGGGAATGACCTGGGGAAGAAGGCAATGGCGCCCAGTAGGGGAATGACATGGGGAAGAAGGCGATGGTGCCCAGTAGGGGAAATGACCTTGGAAGAAGGTGATGGCGCCCAGTAGGGGAATGACCTGGGGAAGAAGGTGATGGCGCCCAGTAGGGGAATGACCCGGGGAAGAAGGCGATGGCGCCCAGTAGGGGAATGACCTGGGAAGAAGGCGATGGCGCCCAGTAGGGGAATGACTTGGGGAAGAAGGTGATGCCCCCTAGTAGGGGAATGACCTGGGGAAGAAGGTGATGGCGCCAAGTAGGGGAATAACCTGGGCAGAAGGTGAATGCCCCCAGTAGGGGAATAACCTGGGGAAGAAGGCGATAGTGCCCAGTAGGGGAATGACCTGGGGAAGAAGGCGATGGCGCCCAGTAGGGGAATGACCTGGGGAAGAAAGTGATGGCGCCCAGTAGGGGAATGACCTGGGAAGAAGGCGATGGCGCCCAGTAGGGGAATGACCTGGGAGAAGGCGATGGCGCCCAGTAGGGGAATGACCTGGGGAAGAAGGCGATGGCGCCCAGTAGGGGAATGACCTGGGGAAGAAGGTGATGGCGCCCAGTAGGGGAATGACCCGGGGAAGAAGGTGATGGCGCCCAGTAGGGGAATGACCCGGGGAAGAAGGTGATGGCGCCCAGTAGGGGAATGACCAGTGGAAGAAGGCGATGGCCCCCAGTAGGGGAATGACCTGGGGAGAAGGTGATGGCGCCCAGTAGGGGAATGACCTGTGGAAGACGACGATGGCGCCCAGTAGTGGAATTACCTGAGGAAGAAGGCGATATCGCCCAGTAGGGGAATGACCTGGGCAGAAGGTGAATGGCGCCCAGTAGGGGAATGACCTGGGGAAGAAGGCGATGGCGCCCAGTAGGGGAATGACCTGGGAAGAAGGCGATGGCGCCCAGTAGGGGAATGACCTGGGAAGAAGGCGATGGCGCCCAGTAGGGGAATGACCTGGGAAGAAGGCGATGGCGCCCAGTAGGGGAATGACCTGGGAAGAAGGCGATGGCGCCCAGTAGGGGAATGACCTGGGAGAAGGCGATGGCGCCCAGTAGGGGAATGACCTGGGGAAGAAGGCGATGGCGCCCAGTAGGGGAATGACCTGGGGAAGAAGGTGATGGCGCCCAGTAGGGGAATGACCCGGGGAAGAAGGTGATGGCGCCCAGTAGGGGAATGACCTGTGGAAGAAGGCGATGGCCCCCAGTAGGGGAATGACCTGGGGAGAAGGTGATGGCGCCCAGTAGGGGAATGACCTGTGGAAGAAGACGATGGCGCCCAGTAGGGGAATTACCTGAGGAAGAAGGCGATGGCGCCCAGTAGGGGAATTACCTGAGGAAGAAGGCGATGGCGCCCAGTAGGGGAATTACCTGAGGAAGAAGGCGATGGCGCCCAGTAGGGGAATTACCTGAGGAAGAAGGCGATGGCGCCCAGTAGGGGAATTACCTGAGGAAGAAGGCGATGGCGCCCAGTAGGGGAATTACCTGAGGAAGAAGGCGATGGCGCCCAGTAGGGGAATTACCTGAGGAAGAAGGCGATGGCGCCCAGTAGGGGAATTACCTGAGGAAGAAGGCGATGGCGCCCAGTAGGGGAATTACCTGAGGAAGAAGGCGATGGCGCCCAGTAGGGGAATTACCTGAGGAAGAAGGCGATGGCGCCCAGTAGGGGAATTACCTGAGGAAGAAGGCGATGGCGCCCAGTAGGGGAATGACCTGGGGAGAAGGCGATGGCGCCCAGTAGGGGAATGACCTGTGGAAGAAGGCGATGGCGCCCAGTAGGGGAATGACCTGGGCAGAAGGTGAATGGCGCCCAGTAGGGGAATGACCTGGGGAAGAAGGCGATGGTGCCCAGTAGGGGAATGACCTGGGGAGAAGGCGATGGCGCCCAGTAGGGGAATGACCTGTGGAAGAAGGCGATGGCGCCCAGTAGGGGAATGACCTGGGCAGAAGGTGAATGGCGCCCAGTAGGGGAATGACCTGGGGAAGAAGGCGATGGCGCCCAGTAGGGGAATGACCTGGGGAGAAGGCGATGGCGCCCAGTAGGGGAATGACCTGGGGAGAAGGCGATGGCGCCCAGTAGGGGAATGACCTGGGGAGAAGGCGATGGCGCCCAGTAGGGGAATGACCTGGGGAGAAGGCGATGGCGCCCAGTAGGGGAATGACCTGGGGAGAAGGCGATGGCGCCCAGTAGGGGAATGACCTGGGGAGGAAGGCGATGGCGCCCAGTAGGGGAATGACCTGGGGAGAAGGCGATGGCGCCCAGTAGGGGAATGACCTGGGGAGAAGGCGATGGTGCCCAGTAGGGGAATGACCTGGGGAAGAAGGTGATGGCGCCCAATAGGGGAATGACCTGGGGAAGAAGGCGCCCAATAGGGGAATGACTTGGGGAGAAGGCGATGGCGCCCAGTAGGGGAATGACCTGGGGAGAAGGCGATGGCGCCCAGTAGGGGAATGACCTGGGGAGAAGGCGATGGCGCCCAGTAGGGGAATGACCCAGGGAAGAAGGTGATGGCGCCCAGTAGGGGAATGACTTGGGGAAGAAGGCGATGGCGCCCAGTAGGGGAATGACCTGGGGAAGAAGGCGATGGCCCCCAGTAGGGGAATGACCTGGGGAAGAAGGCGATGGCCCCCAGTAGGGGAATGACCTGTGGAAGAAGGCGATGGCGCACAGTAGGGGAATGACCTGGGGAAGAAGGCGATGGCGCCCAGTAGGGGAATGACCTGGGGAAGAAGGCGATGGTGCCCAGTAGGGGAATGACCTGGGGAAGAAGGCGATGGCCCCCAGTAGGGGAATGACCTGGGGAAGAAGGCGATGGCCCCCAGTAGGGGAATGACCTGTGGAAGAAGGCGATGGCGCACAGTAGGGGAATGACCTGGGGAAGAAGGCGATGGCGCCCAGTAGGGGAATGACCTGGGGAAGAAGGCGATGGCGCCCAGTAGGGGAATATCTGGTTCTACGAGGACAGATTGGAAAAGTTTGATCAAAAATCTGATTTGCTTATAAGCTGAATAAATATTGGCAGAGGAAAGAGGTTGCTATAACCACCATGGAGTTCAGGGACTGCACACCTGCGGCACCAGCTGACGCCTGTTGTGTGTTATCTGTATTATGGGAAATGCAGCAGGGCGGAACACTCCAAAGTGCTGGGAGCGGCCAGAGATTACAGCGATCTCCTCCTAGAGGAAGCACCTATCCGTATCCATAGATGGAAACCCCATCACTAAAATCTCATGTAATAATGGGGGGAGATTTACTAAAATCGAATCTGGTGCAGCTCTGCATAGAAACCAATTGGCTTCTTCTTTTTTTGTCAAAGCTTAATTGGACAAGCTGGAGTTAGAATCTGGTGCAGCTGTGCATAGAAACCAGATCAAGTGCTCCAGTTAGTAAATCTCCCCCAATGTCTTTTTTAAGAAACTGGTAACCGATCTTCCTTCTTCCCCCCCCCCCCCCCCCCCCCCCCCCCTTCTTCTCTCTTTTCCTTCCTTCCTCCTTTTGTAATCCGGCCAATGGAGGTACTTGTTACTGTTATGAAGTGACAACTGTCTCCCAATCGTGCTCCTGCGTTGTCACCCGCTCATACAGGCGGTCATGCTGCCACCTGCCATCAGGAAACCCACCCTGAGAAATGCCCGCTCTGGAGTCCATGTAGACCGGAAGTGGCTGCCGGGGATCAGCGGTACAAAGAAGGGAGAAAACGTTTTATGAAAAGGAAACTGTTTGATCTGCTACTTCAGCAAACTATTATAAAGCGATGAATGAATGTTACTTTCATCAGTCATTCACTGGTGGTGAATCATTATCATAATCAATTGCAGTCATTTAAAACAAATGGAAGATTCGCCTGCAGGAATTGTGTTGTGAAAGTAATTTTCTGTTTACATATATAGTGTGTGTGTGTGTGTGTATATATATATATGTGTGTATATATATAGATATATATATATATAATCTCTTTATATATTTATATATATAATCCAGTGTTTAAAATATCACATTTGGGGAAAATCAAGCATTTTATACTTTTTTTTTTTTTTTGGATGGCTGCAGTAGTTGTCCCTAAAGATTTTTTTCTGAAGTATTTCCATGCGCCCCGGTATGGGGTCCCTCATCTGCCCCCTCTGTAGTCTGTATAACCCGGTGTGTGTCTTCATCTCCTCCTGCCTCCTCTCCATAGCCATCATACTGCGCTCCCCCTCCTCCATCCTCAGCGCACTGCGCTGCCCTTATTTGGTAAGTTAGCTGCCTGTATCCCGGAGCTGCCTTCTCTGTTCCCAGACGGCAGGCTCTCTCCAGATTCCCATGCAGGAGCAACCCTGCAAGACAGTGGCTTAACCCCTTCACATCCGTCGGGGGGGGTCACGCTCTTCCTGCAGGGATTCTTTTCATTGTGCCCATTAAAGAGGAACCAAAAGTCTCAGCATGGTCCTTGCTGGATCTTTGTTTCAGTTGCTAGTAAACTAGACCTGAATTTCCCCAGAGTGGTCCATCTAATCCTCCCGGGGGATGTGCACACAGCAGGCTGGGGGGGGGGGGCGCTCTGTACCCCCATGTTGGCTAAGCACCCCGAGAACCTGCAGGTCAGCATTGCTTTGTCAGATAGAAGGGAGAAGTTTCAGCACAATGTATTGGCAGGGGAATATTTTTTTTTATTTTTTTTTTGGTGGACTTTTATTTATGGACAGTAACAATGTATCACTTCAGATTTACAAAGGATTTGGTCACTTACACTAAATGGAAAGTTATCACATATTTGTGAATGGACAGATTTCGAGAATGGAATGTAAAGAATCCCCTATAGAGCTACAATACCTAAATATAGTTTTGTTATAAATCTGAGAAGTTTTGTTGGTTTTACAGGCTGTTTGGATGCAGCAGCTTTTTTTATTTATTTTTTTTTAAAAATCTGTAGCATTAGAATATTTGGAGGCGGAGTGAGGAATTATTGGAATATTTGGAGGCGGAGTGAGGAATTATTTGAATATTTGGAGGCGGAGTGAGGAATTATTGGAATATTTGGAGGCGGAGTGAGGAATTATTAGAATATTTGGAGGCGGAGTGAGGAATTATTAGAATATTTGGAGGCGGAGTGAGGAATTATTGGAATATTTGGAGGCGGAGTGAGGAATTATTGGAATTTTTGGAGGCGGAGTGAGGAATTATTGGAATATTTGGAGGCGGAGTGAGGAATTATTGGAATATTTGGAGGCGGAGTGAGGAATTATTGGAATATTTGGAGGCGGAGTGAGGAATTATTGGAATATTTGGAGGCGGAGTGAGGAATTATTGGAATATTTGGAGGCGGAGTGAGGAATTATTGGAATATTTGGAGGCGGAGTGAGGAATTATTGGAATATTTGGAGGCGGAGTGAGGAATTATTGGAATATTTGGAGGCGGAAGTGAGGAATTATTGGAATATTTGGAGGCGGAGTGAGGAATTATTGGAATATTTGGAGGCGGAGTGAGGAATTATTGGAATATTTGGAGGCGGAGTGAGGAATTATTGGAATATTTGGAGGCGGAGTGAGGAATTATTGGAATATTTGGAGGCGGAGTGAGGAATTATTGGAATATTTGGAGGCGGAGTGAGGAATTATTGGAATATTTGGAGGCGGAGTGAGGAATTATTGGAATATTTGGAGGCGGAGTGAGGAATTATTGGAATATTTGGAGGCGGAGTGAGGAATTATTGGAATATTTGGAGGCGGAGTGAGGAATTATTGGAATATTTGGAGGCGGAGTGAGGAATTATTGGAATATTTGGAGGCGGAGTGAGGAATTATTGGAATATTTGGAGGCGGAGTGAGGAATTATTGGAATATTTGGAGGCGGAGTGAGGAATTATTGGAATATTTGGAGGCGGAGTGAGGAATTATTGGAATATTTGGAGGCGGAGTGAGGAATTATTGGAATATTTGGAGGCGGAGTGAGGAATTATTGGAATATTTGGAGGCGGAGTGAGGAATTATTGGAATATTTGGAGGCGGAGACTTAAATCCTTTTTTTTTTAATTTTTTAGTTTTCTTGAATATACCTGAATCCGGGTTGGAGATCAAAGATGCAGATTTATCTGATCACCTCAATCTGATGATTGGTATATGTGGAGGGACCCCGAAATTAGTTTAGTTCTTTTTTCTGACATTTGGCTGTACAGTGTATGGAAATGGTACTCAGGAAAGTACAGCAGAATAAATCATTGCTGCGCCGGACAACCGTCTGATTGGGAAACAAACTCGTCACATTTTTTCTAAATGAAATAGATACAGATACAGGTGACAACGCGGCTCACAGATTACTGTACAGATTGTAAGCTCCAGCGAGCAGCCCATCCCCCAACATAGCTTCTGTTACCTGTTAGGTTCTTAATCGACAAATCATCGTCTCACTGTAAAGTCCAGGAGATGAGAAAACGCTACAGAGTGACCGATCCCCCACCTTTGTAATATGGGGTGACCCCTAAAATTCTCAAATTGCGATGATGCTTTAGTCAGGAAGATGAAGTAGAAAAATGGCGGAAAGGGAGGGGGGGTTATCAGTGTTGGACACCCAATCTACAGGACAATTATTTCAAGTAATAGTGATAAAAATGAGAAACTGTGAAAACTGTAGTGTTCCCTTATAATCAGTTAGTGAACTGAGCCCATAACATTGGTGATCAGTGGGAAGAATGTTCCTTACATTGGTGATCAGTGAGAAGAATGTTCCTTACATTGGTGATCAGTGAGAAGAATGTTCCTTACATTGGTGATCAGTGAGAAGAATGTTCCTTACATTGGTGATCAGTGAGAAGAATGTTCCTTACATTGGTGATCAGTGGAAGAATGTTCCTTACATTGGTGATCAGTGAGAAGAATGTTCCTTACATTGGTGATCAGTGAGAAGAATGTTCCTGTACATTGGTGGTCAGTGAGAAGAATGTTCCTTACATTGGTGATCAGTGGGAAGAATGTTCCTTACATTGGTGATCAGTGGGAAGAATGTTCCTTACATTGGTGGTCAGTGAGAAGAATGTTCCTTACATTGGTGATCAGTGAGAAGAATGTTCTTACATTGGTGATCAGTGAGAAGAATGTTTCCTTACATTGGTGATCAGTGGGAAGAATGTTCCTTACATTGGTGATCAGTGAGAAGAATGTTCCTTACATTGGTGATCAGTGGGAAGAATGTTCCTTACATGGTGATCAGTGAGAAGAATGTTCCTTACATTGGTGATCAGTGAGAAGAATGTTCCTTACATTGGTGATCAGTGAGAAGAATGTTCCATTACATTGGTGATCAGTCATAGAATGTTCCTTGCATTGGTGATCAGTGGGAAGAATGTTCCTTACATTGGTGATCAGTGAGAAGAATGTTCCTTACATTGGTGATCAGTGAGAAGAATGTTCCTTACATTGGTGATCAGTGAGAAGAATGTTCCTTACATTGGTGATCAGTGAGAAGAATGTTCCTTACATTGGTGGTCAGTGAGAAGAATGTTCCTTACATTGGTGATCAGTGAGAAGAATGTTCCTTACATTGGTGATCAGTGAGAAGAATGTTCCTTACATTGGTGATCAGTGGGAAGAATGTTCCTTACATTGGTGATCAGTGAGAGAATGTTCCTTACATTGGTGATCAGTGAGAAGAATGTTCCTTACATTGGTGATCAGTGAGAAGAATGTTCCTTACATTGGTGATCAGTGAGAAGAATGTTCCTTACATTGGTGATCAGTGAGAAGAATGTTCCTTACATTGGTGATCAGTCATAGAATGTTCCTTGCATTGGTGATCAGTGGGAAGAATGTTCCTTACATTGGTGATCAGTGAGAAGAATGTTCCTTACATTGGTGATCAGTGAGAAGAATGTTCCTTACATTGGTGATCAGTGAGAGAATGTTCCTTACATTGGTGATCAGTGAGAAGAATGTTCCTTACATTGGTGATCAGTGAGAAGAATGTTCCTTACATTGGTGATCAGTGAGAAAGAATGTTCCTTACATTGGTGATCAGTGAGAAGAATGTTCCTTACATTGGTGATCAGTGAGAAGAATGTTCCTTACATTGGTGATCAGTGGGAAGAATGTTCCTTACATGGGTGATCAGTGAGAAGAATGTTCCTTACATTGGTGGTCAGTGAGAAGAATGTTCCTTACATTGGTGGTCAGTGGGAAGAATGTTCCTTACATTGGTGATCAGTGGGAAGAATGTTCCTTACATTGGTGATCAGTGAGAAGAATGTTTCCTTACATTGGTGATCAGTGAGAAGAATGTTCCTTACATTGGTGATCAGTGAGAAGAATGTTCCTTACATTGGTGATCAGTGAGAAGAATGTTCCTTACATTGGTGATCAGTGGGAAGAATGTTCCTTACATTGGTGATCAGTGAGAAGAATGTTCCTTACATTGGTGGTCAGTGGGAAGAATGTTCCTTACATTGGTGGTCAGTGAGAATGTTCCTTACATTGGTGATCAGTGGAAGAATGTTCCTTACATTGGTGATCAGTGAGATGAATGTTCCTTACATTGGGGATCAGTGGGAAGAATGTTCCTTACATTGGTGATCAGTGAGAAGAATGTTCCTTACATTGGTGGTCAGTGGGAAGAATGTTCCTTACATTGGTGATCAGTGGGAAGAATGTTCCTTACATTGGTGATCAGTGAGATGAATGTTCCTTACATTGGGGATCAGTGGGAAGAATGTTCCTTACATTGGTGATCAGTGAGAAGAATGTTCCTTACATTGGTGGTCAGTGGGAAGAATGTTCCCTTACATTGGTGATCAGTGAGAAGAATGTTCCTTACATTGGTGGTCAGTGAGAAGAATGTTCCTTACATTGGTGATCAGTGGGAAGAATGTTCCTTACATTGGTGATCAGTGAGAAGAATGTTCCTTACATTGGTGGTCAGTGGGAAGAATGTTCCTTACATTGGTGATCAGTGGGAAGAATGTTCCTTACATTGGTGATCAGTGGGAAGAATGTTCCTTACATTGGTGATCAGTGAGAAGAATGTTCCTTACATTGGTGATCAGTGAGAAGAATGTTCCTTACATTGGTGATCAGTGAAAAGATCGGTGGTTACTTATCTGAGAGGCAGATGTTTGATGCTAAAGGAATCTCAAGCAACCTCTGGAGGACCTCTAGGTTGCTGTAGACCAGCAGAACTTCTGCAGCAAAGCCATGTACACCGCAGTGCGTTCAGCTTTATGGGGTCTTTTTTACCAGTATTGTCTTCTGACTGAACTGGCTGGAAAGCCGGACATTGGCAATTATTGACCTTCCTCTGGATGTTGGGGATCTAAAGGGTAAAGGGGTCTTCATGAGGGTCGCTGCCATGAAGACTTCTATCACCTTCCAATCTCTATTCTCCATTTGATTTGCTGGTTGATTTGTTTCCCATTTCATGAATCTTTGTGTCGGTTCCGTTTTATAGAAGGAAATATTTGCCAGTAATTTTCTGTCTAAGATAATTGGCCTCATTAATGTTGTGGTGATTTTTGATCCATTTAGTAAGAGGTTTGTGTCGGCTGTTGAAATACATTTGTGTCCTTTTTATTCCATCCCCGTCTGATCTAAATTCCTTCAAGTGCCAATAATCCCAAAACCAGAAATCTCATCTACTGCAGCTTGGCAATCCCTTAGGTGTGATGGCTGCATTCATTTTTGTCCGTCTTTTTCTATATTTACCTGGTGATCCTGCCAGTAAGTTCTTTTTCAGCTTCCTTTTAACAGACCAAGCTGTCCGGACAAAGTAGCAGAGGGATTGAGACCAACCATTTACCACCGACAGGGGTGCTTACAATGTTTGGCTTTTATTCATGTAAAACGTTGGTACAGTGGGAGCTGGTTGATTAGCCCTTTAAGGACTTTTATATTAGGACAGAGCTGGAATAAGAGTGTTACCCGGAGCCACTTCAGTTTCGGTCGCCTTAGGTTAAAGGAAGTGCAAGTTTTCCTTCCCCCCTCTCTGAAGTCTTCTGGGACACAGGACAGGCCTAGAAGACTTCGGGACCAATTAGAGCTCAGTGCTGCATGCGCAGTGGCTCCCGGCTGTAAAGCCACAAGCTGTCCCAGTTGGGTGCCCATAGTAGAGATGCCGCTAAGGCTAAAGAGGAAGAAAACTGGACCGTGGTACAGGTAAGTGTGTTTATTAAAAGTCAGTAGCTACAGTTTTTGTAGCTGCTGAATTTTAATAAAAACACAAATGACTGGAACTCTGCTTTAAGTGCACAAAGTATCATTTTTCTCCCTTCCTTCCTTCCTTCCTTCCTTCCTTCCTTCCTTCCTTCTTCCTTCCTTCCTTCCTTCGCTCCCTCCCTTCCTTCCTTCGCTCCCTACCTTCCTTCCTTCCTTCCTTCCCTTCCTTCCTTCCTTCCTTCTTTCCTTCCATCCTTCCTTCGCTCCCTCCCTTCCTTCCTTCCTTCCTCCCTCGCTTCCTCCCTTCCTTCCTTCCTTCCTTCCTTCGCTCCCTCCTTCCTTCCTTCCCTCCTTCCTCCTTCCTTCCTCCTTCTTCCCTTCCTTCCTTCCTTCCTCTTCCTTCCTTCCTTCGCTCCCTCCCTTCCTTCCTTCCTTCCTTCCTTCCTTCCTTCCTTCCTTCCTTCGCTTCCTTCCTTCCTTCCTTCCTCGCTCCCTCCCTTCCTTCGCTCCCTTCCTTCCTTCCCTTCCTCCCTTCCTTCCTTCCTTCCTTCGCTCCCTCCCTTCCTTCGCTCCCTTCCTTCGCTCCCTCCCTTCCTTCCTTCCTTCCTTCGCTCCTCCCTTCCTTCCTTCCTTCCTTCCTTCCTCGCTCCCTCCCTCCCTTCCTTCCTTCGCTCGCTCCCTTCCTTCGCTCCTTCCTTCCTTCCCACAGGTGGGGCGAGGAACTGACCAGGGTTATAACCCTCTCTAGATTTTTCCAAATTTAAGTATTTTTTAATTTTTTTTGTACTTTAAAGAAGCCAATTGTTAAGAATTGGGGAAGTCCATATTCCAGACTGGCGGGAGCAGAGGGAGGCTGATGGTCAAGATATTAAAACGGGCAAATTGAGTATGAACAGTTAGAGGCATTCCAAGGCATAGACAGTCAAGTGCAAGTCAGAGACAAACTGACTTCTGAGGGGCAAACCTGATCTTCAGGTACAAGACTCTCTAAAGTTCACTAACCAAGGCCAGGTACGCATAATGGAGACCTGCAGTGCTAAGTAGTGACCAGCAGATGGCCACAGCTCAGTGCTGATGGTTGGTGTGTATTGATCCCAATAAATAAATACACACAAGCCCTTTGGGAGCTCCAGTCCCACATGTGGCTGTTTCCATATATATATTCTATATCTTCCAGTTATTGCCGGGTATTGGGATGAGTTGACTGAACTTATCTATTCTTTATCTGAATTCCCATTACATCCTCAGTTGGCTCATACAGAGCGATTTGTTTTTTATCTTCCTTTTTTTCCATTGCAGTGAATTATTGCGCACCTATGGAAAGGTATACATTCACGCCTCATTGCCCCTCAGTGAACATCGATGGTGCAGATGTCTCAATCACCTCCATTATCTGTTCTTTCCTGTGGACCGTAAGCTGTCCTGCGCTCCAGCTGTCCACATCGTCTTCCCAGCTAATCCCGTCTGCTGCATTCCGTGTTCCTTCTCTGCACAGGATGCCTGCAGCCAAGTGTGGCCTCTACCGCCCCCATCTGGAGGATAGTGCCCAGGATGCGTCTACACAATGCAGGTCACCTCTGCTGTGCGCTCATCACATTAACTCCTTGGTGTGCTCTGTGCAAAACTACACTGTATCCGAGCCCACCAACTGAAGAATCTCTAATTCATTCATTATTAATATTCAAAGCAAACCCCCCTCAACCCAGCCAGGTGTGCCTCCCTTCCTCCCTCCCAGCCAGGTGTGCCTCCCTTCCTCCCTCCCAGCCAGGTGTGCCTCCCTTCCTCCCTCCCAGCCAGGTGTGCCTCCCTTCCTCCCTCCCAGCCAGGTGTGCCTCCCTTCCTCCCTCCCAGCCAGGTGTGCCTCCCTTCCTCCCTCCCAGCCAGGTGTGCCTCCCTTCCTCCCTCCCAGCCAGGTGTGCCTCCCTTCCTCCCTCCCAGCCAGGTGTGCCTCCCTTCCTCCCTCCCAGCCAGGTGTGCCTCCCTTCCTCCCTCCCAGCCAGGTGTGCCTCCCTTCCTCCCTCCCAGCCAGGTGTGCCTCCCTTCCTCCCTCCCTCCCAGCCAGGTGTGCCTCCCTTCCTCCCTCCCAGCCAGGTGTGCCTCCCTTCCTCCCTCCCAGCCAGGTGTGCCTCCCTTCCTCCCCTCCCAGCCAGGTGTGCCTCCCTTCCTCCCTTCCCAGCCAGGTGTGCCTCCCTTCCTTCCTTCCCAGCCAGGTGTGCCTCCCTTCCTTCCTTCCCAGCCAGGTGTGCCTCCCTTCCTTCCTTCCCAGCCAGGTGTGCCTCCCTTCCTTCCTTCCCAGCCAGGTGTGCCTCCCTTCCTTCCTTCCCAGCCAGGTGTGCCTCCCTTCCTTCCTTCCCAGCCAGGTGTGCCTCCCTTCCTTCCTTCCTGTCCTTCCTTCCTTCCTTCCCAGCCAGGTGTGCCTCCCTTCCTTCCTTCCTTCCTTCCTTCCCAGCCAGGTGTGCCTCCCTTCCTTCCTTCCTTCCTTCCTTCCTTCCTTCCCAGCCAGGTGTGCCTCCCTTCCTTCCTTCCCAGCCAGGTGTGCCTCCCTTCCTTCCTTCCCAGCCAGGTGTGCCTCCCTTCCTTCCTTCCAGCCAGGTGTGCCTCCCTTCCTTCCTTCCTTCCTTCCTTCCCAGCCAGGTGTGCCTCCCTTCCTTCCTTCCTTCCTTCCTTCCTTCCTTCCCAGCCAGGTGTGCCTCCCTTCCTTCCTTCCTTCCTTCCTTCCCAGCCAGGTGTGCCTCCCTTCCTTCATTCCTTCCTTCCTTCCTTCCTTCCCAGCCAGGTGTGCCTCCCTTCCTTCCTTCCTTCCTTCCCAGCCAGGTGTGCCTCCCTTCCTTCCTTCCTTCCTTCCCAGCCAGGTGTGCCTCCCTACCTTCCTTCCTTCCTTCCAGCCAGGTGTGCCTCCCTTCCTTCCTTCCTTCCTTCCTTCCCAGCCAGGTGTGCCTCCCTTCCTTCCTTCCTTCCTTCCTTCCCAGCCAGGTGTGCCTCCCTTCCTTCCTTCCTTCCTTCCCAGCCAGGTGTGCCTCCCTTCCTTCCTTCCTTCCTTCCTTCCCAGCCAGGTGTGCCTCCCTTCCTTCCTTCCTTCCTTCCTTCCCAGCCAGGTGTGCCTCCCTTCCTTCCTTCCTTCCTTCCTTCCCAGCCAGGTGTGCCTCCCTTCCTTCCTTCCTTCCTTCCTTCCTTCCTTCCCAGCCAGGTGTGCCTCCCTTCCTTCCTTCCTTCCTTCCTTCCTTCCTTCCCAGCCAGGTGTGCCTCCCTTCCTTCCTTCCTTCCTTCCTTCCTTCCCAGCCAGGTGTGCCTCCCTTCCTTCCTTCCTTCCTTCCCAGCCAGGTGTGCCTCCCTCCCTTCCTTCCTTCCTTCCTTCCTTCCCAGCCAGGTGTGCCTCCCTTCCTTCCTTCCTTCCTTCCTTCCCAGCCAGGTGTGCCTCCCTCCCTTCTTTCCTCCCAGCCAGGTGTGCCTTCCTTCCCAGCCAGGTGTGCCTCCCTCCCTTCTTTCCTCCCAGCCAGGTGTGCCTTCCTTCCTTCCTTCCTCCCTCCCAGCCAGGTGTGCCTCCCTCCTTCCATCCATCCACCCCCTTCCTCCAGCCAGGTCTCCATGCAGGCACAATGGTGTGGCTTAGCTGAGAAAGCCCCTCCCCCCATGAAGACTCCTGGGATCGATGACATGATTTTGGGCTAGTCTAGAAACCTGGAAGCAACTGAAGAAATGGGAGTAAAGTAAAGCCGGGGTCACACTGCTGTGAATTGGGTGAAGGTTTCTCCGCATTCACTTCACGTGTCAGGAGATTGTTACTGGCTCTCTATGGAGCTCTCTATGGGGCTCTCTATGGAGCTCTCTATGGAGCTCTCTATGGAGCTCTCTATGGAGCTCTCTATGGGGCTCTCTATGGAGCTCTCTATGGGGCTCTCTATGGGGCTCTCTATGGGGCTCTCTATGGGGCTCTCTATGGGGCTCTTTATGGTGCCGGTTCACACATCTCTGGAGCGGCTCCTGTTTGAATTGCTGTGAGTCTTTTGGTCCGGTTTCAGGTCCAAATTCCATCAAAAATTCGGACCTGAGATGGTGTAGGGGGACGCACCGGACTCCTGTTGTGAGAAGCTCTGTGCTTCAGTCTAATCTCCCTTCATATCCATTTACTAAAGATGGCGGCCTATGGATTCCACGGTTCCTGGCGGCGGAGTTTCTCCAGGTTGTACTTCGTATATCTTGTGGTTGTCGTATTCAGCTGGACTTGTTCTGTAACAATGAAGCTTTTCCAACTCAGTTCTGCAGTTCCTAAATGTCAGGAAAACAACCCAACATTGATACCCACACTGACTGGCATAAGGCCGTCTCCCAGGGGCCCCAAACATCATTGTCTAAATATTACAACTTTGCTCTACATTGTGGTCTCATATTTGGACTATTTTCCCGGTGGGTGTCCACATTGATTGGTGGCTTTGAAGCCCTTTTTCGCTCCCCTCTTTGGCACGGAGTCCACTCTGTGCATTATTTTGCCCCTTTCCATGTAACCGTCTGGCTTTTCCTGCTCTTCTCTTACTAGCAGATTGGGCTGACCTATCTGTGCATAGATCCTGACGGGGGTGTAGTAGAACCGGCTTTTAGTGGGATGGTCCCCTCTGAACCAGTTTCTGGATTTTTATAAGTGAGATTTGTCTCTTTGCAAGACAGTGAGGTCCGTTCTCTTTATTCGCTATCTGTAGAACCTTGACTGTATCCTGACGATGCCTAACGGTGAAATGCGTAGATACACACGGGCTCACTGCACATTATGTATCAGTATTTAATTTAATTTTTTTTTGTCCTGTTCTATTCATGTTGTGTACCGTATATACTCAAGTATAAGCCAACCCGAATATACGCCGAGGCACCTAATTTTACCACAAACAACTGGGAAAATGTATTGACTTGAGTATAAGCCTTGGGTGAGAAATGCGCAGCTACTGTAAGTGGAAAAGAGGGTCAGCAATGCCCATTTGCAGCCTCACTGTGCCCATTTGCAGCCATAGGTCCCCCAAACTTTGTAGTTAAGGGTTCCTAAATGCCCCCCCCTAGCTGCAGCCAAAATTGGTGGTCTCTGGACCCAAAGGGTCCAAAATGACATTGCTGCAGATGGACACAGTTGACCGACTTTGGGGTTCCTAGCACCAAGTGTCCCCGAGATACGGGGCCCCAAAGTCGGGTCAGAAAATGTCAAGCACTTTTCTGCAGCAGAGAATGACATTTTCTGAACCAACTTTGAGGCCCCGTATCTCGGGGCCACTTGGTGCTAGGAACCCCATCTTTGGATATGTTGTATGCCAACCCAGTGGGCATAGCACTACAAGTGGCACTGAGATGCAGGGCCCCAAAGTCGGGTCTAAATTTGTTTTTGTTTTTTTTGTTTTTTGCTGCAGAAAATTGCTTGACTCGAGTATAAGCCGAGGGGGGCACTTTCAGCACAAAAAAATGTGCTGAAAAACTCGGCTTCTACTCGAGTATATACGGTATTTTTCAATAAATAGCTTTTCATACCTCATCGTTGTATCCTATGCCTTCAAAGTCCGACCTAGGTTTGTTATAGTACCTGTTTTTTTCTTGTTCATTCCCTCAATTTAGGGATGTGGCTATGCGAGTGCGCTTCTTTTCTGTTTATTACTATTGATACCCTACACCAGAGGTCACCAAACTACGGCCCTCCAGTGTTCAGGAACTACAATTCCCATCATGCCCAGTCATGTCTGTGAATGTCAGTTTTGCAATGCCTCATGGGATGTGTAGTTCCACAACAGCTGGAGGGCCGTAGTTTGAAGATCCCTGCACTACACTTTCATCCAATCACCATGAATGGTGTCCAATGAGATGTTCATTGTCCAAGAACAGGGTGGCAAGTATGAAAGTTGGGGAAACTCCTTCTTCCTCTTCCTTCCTCCTCCTCCTCCTCCTCCTCCTCCTCCTCTCCTCCTCCTCCTCCTCCCTTTTTCTTTTTCTTTTTCTTCTTTCTTCTTTCTTCTTTCTTCTTTCTTCTTTCTTCTTTCTTCTTTTTTCTTTTTCTTCTCTTCTTCTTTTTTCTTCTTTTTTCTTTTTTCTTTTTCTTATTCTTTCTTCTTTCTTCTTTCTTCTTTCTTCTTTCTTCTTTCTTCTTTCTTCTTTCTTCTTTTTTCTTTCTTCTTTCTTCTATTTTCTTTTTCTTCTTTCTTCTTTATTCATTCTTCTTTCTTCTTTCTTCTTTCTTATTTCTTCTTTATTCTTTCTTCTTTATTATATTTACTTTTTATTCTTTATTCTTTCTTATTTCTTCTTTCTTCTTTATTATTTATTCTTTCTTCTTTCTTCTTTCTTCTTTCTTCTTTCTTTCTTCTTTCTTCTTTCTTCTTTCTTCTTTTTCTTCTTTCTTCTTTCTTCTTCTTCTTCCATTGTATCCTTGTCTTGGGTTCAGTCTGGACCTAGATGAAGACAGTATTTCCCACCGCTCAGCTACATGTATATGATGGGGGTTGTGACTTTGACCTGATATAACCCCGTGGCCGTATCCAGACTGACATTGACCACATAGGATCAATGATGTCACAAACATCTCATGGTGGGGAATGTCCATAGCTGCCGTTGAGTTTGTGGGATCGATCGCTGCTTTCCAGGTTCGGTCCAAACCTAAAGTTCCAGATGTAATCCAAGCTCTTCCTTGGTGCCGTTCCTTCTATTCACGTGGCGGAGGATGTGACTTGTCAGATTGTAAAGATGGTAAAATTGGCATTATTTGTGGAAGAGATGGATGGGGGTGAAGGCCCATCCCCCGTCCAGGGATGGTGGTTTCAAGGTGACATAGGTGGTCTCTTTCATTCCTCTTTTGCACCAGTTGGATAGATTGTGGCTGGAGGACGGATGGATGGTCCCGCCTGTATGCTTCATAGACTCTGCTGTATATTAGATAACCCCCCCCCCCATCCCCCCATTGTATACACCTGGCTCGCTACCCTGGAAGCTGTGGTGACACAATTGATGCCGTATATGAATTTGTGTCACCTGGTCCCCCCCCCCCTTTCCTCAGGATTACACATTTTTACTTGGATTTCTATCTCCTCACCTGTGATTTTTAGTGACACCCATATGAGTTGTCTTCTCTTTAGATTAGACCCTCTATGAAGAGCCATCTGATGGTCTTGGCCTCCTTTTTTTTGCCTTGGTGCCCATCCAGGGAGTACCCGTTTGGATTTGCTCATTTAGGCAGGCAAGCGATCTGTGGTTGTGTCTTCATGCGTCCTGAGGAAGTAAATATGTGAAACGCGTTGACTCATAAAGACTAACATCCTAAAAAAAAAAAAAAAAAAGCTGTACTTTGTATGCATTTTTTATTTATTTTTGTACATTTATCATGGATCATTAATAATGGCTAACCATACTTTTATACTACTTGGTTGTAAATAAAATGTATTGATTTTATTTTAATTTTGTCCTTTGGGTGCCTTTAAAGTCCGACTTTTGTATATTTGTACCAGTTGTCCTCTGTCCAAAATGTGCACCTTCCTTCCAAAAAAAACCCATCTTCTTCCACATATTATACCATTGTAACATCTCTATCACAGCGATTTACCAGCATGTCGCACCTTCAGCCGTGTGACGAATGATTAACACCTATGCAGACTCCCTGACACGGGGGATGGGATGATGCAACGAGAACAGGAGACTCTGCAACCTGCGCCCTTCTTAGCATTTTTATTGCATTGCCAATGAAGCAACTGCATACATAAAATATCCCCCCTAAGCCCCACCCTTAACGCATTTCACCACTGTAGACTTGCTGTCAAGGGGGTGAAGCGCGTTAAGTAAGGTGTTTATGGGGAGATGCTATGTATACAATTGCTTCATTTATAGAGCTTTTCATATCCTTGAATGGTGAAGCGGAGGTGGGCTCTAGGTTCCGGCGCCCTGACCGTCCGGATTGGGGGAGGAGGGAGTCTGGAGCGGTGATGTGGATTTGGGAATCTTCCTACGAACCGCGTCTGAATGACTGACCCAGGAAATAAAATGTGCCCCCTTTACCACCCTCTTTATATCTGCAGACTGCCTGTTCCGGCTGTGCCCCATGAACAGATATTCAGCTCAGAAACAGTTCTGGAAAGCGGCAAAACCCGGAGCCAGCAACACCACCGACACCGTCCTCCTCAACAAGCTACATGTAAGTCGTCCCGTCCACATACAGCCGACTTCTAGAGTGTAAGCTCTCAGGATCAGGGCCCTCTGAATCCTCCTGTATTGTATCTGTACTGTCTGCCCTCATATTGTAAAGCGCAGCGCAAACTGTTGGCGCCATATAAATCCTGAATAATAATTTCTGTGCAAGTGACTTCAATGTAGCAATCGGTCTTGTTGTTGTTTTCCAGCATGCAGCAGATTTGGAGAAAAAGCAAAATGATACGGAGAACCGCAAGCTCTTGGGAACAGTCATCCAGTACGGGAATGTCATTCAGGTGCAGTACTCTGTGGGGGGGGGGGGGTGGGGGTGTTCAGTTATCTATGTGCTGAATGCTATGAGCCTGTCATGGAGACATTGACCCCCACCTTCATTCTTCATGGCGGTGCTCATCTCTAACAAATGCTTGGAGCTGGAGATGAGTGCTGGCGACCAATGCCGCCATTTTCCTCCCAGTTGCGTTGGGGGGGGGGGGGGGGGGGGTGTCCAGTCCAGTCCAGCCATGTAGCTTGGCTTCCTCCATCATGCAGGAAAATGGGACCAAGTATTCCATGTACCCGGGGGGGGGGGGGGGGGTAATGTAGGAGGCTGTAGTAATAAATGGGACTTCTTTGAATCCACAAACCATTTCTTCTCCGGGTCTGTCTCAGCTCTTCCAGGTGATTATCCGGCTCACACAGCACCTACCAACCTGTAAGATCTTTGATACCTCCACGCAGGGCCACCATCAGTTCAGTTGGGGGTCGGGACCCCAGGCAGCTTTCTGGTGCAGACAGTCCCACCAAGGGTTTCTAATTGCAGTTCAGCGCCCCCCCCCCTTTCCCCCGGGCAGCACAGCCAGCTGCTTCTCCTCCTCCTCCTTCCGCCTCCTCCATCCGCCTTCCGCCTTCCTCCCTCCTCCCTCCTTCCTCTTCCTTCCGCCTCCTCCTTCCTCCTCCATCCGCCTTCCTCCTTCCTCCTCCATCCGCCTTCCTCCTTCCTTCCTCCTCCTTCCTTCTTCCTTCTTCCTCCTTCCTCCTTACTCCCTCCTTCCTTCTTCCTCCTTTCTTCTTCCTTCTTCCTCCTTTCTTCTTCCTCCTTTCTTCTTCCTCCTTCCTTCTTTCTTCCTTCCTTTCTTCCTCCTTCCTTTCTTCCTCCTTCCTTCCTTCCTTCCTTTCTTTCCTCCTTCCTTCCTTCCTTCCTTTCTTCTCCTTCCTTCCTTCCTTCCTTTCTTCCTTTCTTCCTCCTTCCTTTCCTTCCTTTCTTCCTCTTCCTTCTTCCTTCCTTCCTTCCTTTCTTCCTCCTTCCTTCCTTCCTCCTTCTTCCTTTCTTCCTCCTCCTTCCTCCTCCTTCTCCTCCTCCCGCCCGCTGTCAGCTCCTACGCGGGGAGCGGTTTCAGGGATTGCATAAACTGATTACTATGATTCAGTTTTGTGATTGATCAGGAAGCCTCTCTACAGAGTGCGTCCTGTTCATTCATTGTGCAGTCTGGCTGAGGCTGCAGAGACAGGATATGGGAACCATATTCCAATCGCTTGGTCTAAAAAGTTAGACATCAGGGGTCTCGGGATACCCCTGATATTTCCCTGGAGCGCTCCCCTTCCCCCAACAGGCCTCTAAAATGCATTAAAAAAAGTAATTAAGGGCTGATTCACACTGGCTGCATGAGTGGTTTGTTCATGTGGCAGGAGCCGTGTTCAGGGGCCAAACACCTGCACCCACCCATGTGGGAATGGGGGAGGGGCGGGGGCCCTGTACTGGACCCCATGATTTCTACCAGTAGCACTGCAGCCGCACATTTTTCATTAGGAGCTCTTAACTCCCTGACCCATTTCCCCCGGCCTAGAAGGTGAATGAATAAGTCTACCCTGATTGGTGGGAGAGATGGGGGGCGGTCCTAGGCGAGCTTTCAGCAAAGACATCACTGCTGTGCCAGTATCCGGTCTTCCAATGAGGAAATAGCGGGTGGCACAGAATTTACAGGAACTTCTTCAGAGGCAAATCATGGAAACTAAAATGCTCTTTTACAAAAGTATATTATATTAAAATACTTAATAATAATTTATAATATTTTTAAACCCAACACTTATGTTTTGAATAGAAAGGTTCAGGTTTTTATTGCTATGTCCCCACAAGTCATGGTGATTCCAAACTTTACAGCTGCCCCGGAGAGACAGCTAAGGGAGAATCTTCCAATGGGGACACCTGTCCAGTGACAACTAGGAGCAGATTGCCCCCTTTTCAACATTCCTTTTCACTTCCTGTTTGGGGGTAACATGCACTTTACCTTCTATTCAAGATCCAATGATGGTTGAGAACCTGATCACTAGTCCTGGAAGGTGGCTTGGGAGTCTGGTCACTAGACCTGGAAGGTGGCTCGGGCATCCGATCACTAGACCTGGAAGGTGGCTCGGGCATCCGATCACTAGACCTGGAAGGTGGCTCGGGCATCCGATCACTAGACCTGGAAGGTGGCTCGGGCTTCCGATCACTAGACCTGGAAGGTGGCTCGGGCATCCGATCACTAGACCTGGAAGGTGGCTCGGGCATCCGATCACTAGACCTGGAAGGTGGCTCGGGCTTCCGATCACTAGACCTGGAAGGTGGCTCGGGCATCCGATCACTAGACCTGGAAGGTGGCTCGGGCATCCGATCACTAGACCTGGAAGGTGGCTCGGGCATCCGATCACTAGACCTGGAAGGTGGCTCGGGCATCCGATCACTAGACCTGGAAGGTGGCTCGGGCATCCGATCACTAGACCTGGAAGGTGGCTCGGGCATCCGATCACTAGACCTGGAAGGTGGCTCGGGCATCCGATCACTAGACCTGGAAGGTGGCTCGGGCATCCGATCACTAGACCTGGAAGGTGGCTCGGGCATCCGATCACTAGACCTGGAAGGTGGCTCGGGCATCCGATCACTAGACCTGGAAGGTGGCTCGGGCATCCGATCACTAGACCTGGAAGGTGGCTCGGGCATCCGATCACTAGACCTGGAAGGTGGCTCGGGCATCCGATCACTAGACCTGGAAGGTGGCTCGGGCATCCGATCACTAGACCTGGAAGGTGGCTCGGGCATCCGATCACTAGACCTGGAAGGTGGCTCGGGCATCCGATCACTAGACCTGGAAGGTGGCTCGGGCATCCGATCACTAGACCTGGAAGGTGGCTCGGGCATCCGATCACTAGACCTGGAAGGTGGCTCGGGCATCCGATCACTAGACCTGGAAGGTGGCTCGGGCATCCGATCACTAGACCTGGAAGGTGGCTCGGGCATCCGATCACTAGACCTGGAAGGTGGCTCGGGCATCCGATCACTAGACCTGGAAGGTGGCTCGGGCATCCGATCACTAGACCTGGAAGGTGGCTCGGGCTTCCGATCACTAGACCTGGAAGGTGGCTCGGGCTTCCGATCACTAGACCTGGAAGGTGGCTCGGGCTTCCGATCACTAGACCTGGAAGGTGGCTCGGGCTTCCGATCACTAGACCTGGAAGGTGGCTCGGGCTTCCGATCACTAGACCTGGAAGGTGGCTCGGGCTTCCGATCACTAGACCTGGGAGGTGGCTCGGGCATCCGATCACTAGACCTGGGAGGTGGCTCGGGCATCCGATCACTAGACCTGGGAGGTGGCTCGGGCATCCGATCACTAGACCTGGGAGGTGGCTCGGGCTTCCGATCACTAGACCTGGGAGGTGGCTCGGGCATCCGATCACTAGACCTGGGAAGTGGCTCGGGAGTCTGGTGACTAGACCTGGGAGGTGGCTTGGGAATTCTTGCCTTCACAAGGGACATTTTTAGCCTATTGAATGTTTGTTTTTTTTCTCTCTTTAGCTGCTACACTTGAAGAGTAACAAGTACCTCACGGTGAACAAGCGCCTCCCGGCTCTCTTGGAGAAGAACGCAATGCGGGTAACACTGGACGAGGCCGGCAATGAAGGCTCCTGGTTCTACATCCAACCATTTTACAAGCTGCGATCCATCGGTGACAGTGTGAGTGATTGGGGGGGGGGGGGGGCATAGAAGATATGGAAGGAGGGTAGATGTCCTACAAGGCTTGACTTCTCCTTTTCTACCAAAATATGCTTCCTATCTTTATGGACATTGTAGCTGTATCTGCAGATCGCTATAGTAATGGCGTTTTCGCTTATTTATTCATTTTCTTCATATGAAAACGTACAATTCTTAAAGTGTGTGTGTGTGTGTATATGTGTATATGTATGTATGCTAAAAAATAAGGACCACCTCCTAATAGAGTTCAGGGGTCTCCAGTGAAGGTCCTGGTAATCCTCCATCATACAAAGACATTGGAGACAATTGTGCTCTGCCAAGCTTGTGGTAACAGTTTGGTGAAGACCCTCTTCTGTTCCACCATGAAACGCTCCATATTTCGAGGGAGCTGACGCGTTCCCTTGGCATTACTTGCGGGTTTGCGGCTCCGGCGCTCTGAGTGGGCGGAGCCGCGATGCCGTCACTCCCACACATGCGTGGGAGACTTCTTTCCAACATTGGTATTGTGCTGCTGGGTGGAACCCCGACTGAGAACGGCGGGTGTAGAATTTGGTTGAGGAATTGGTTCATTTTTTTTCTCAGTTTCTAAATTTGGTGTCTTGTGAAGGAAATTCATTGTTGACACTTCTCTCTCCTGTTCAGCTTTCTGAACACCTTGTAATTCCTCCGGCTATGTTGCGGCTTTTTGTGAAATAAATACTAAACACGAGTGTCGGGTTGTATAATAGGCAACAAAGTGTAACTTCCTGCATGGAGACACCTTATTACATTGTACTAAAAATACACAACTGACATGGACACATTGGAGCTGCACCTAAAATCGCATTCAGCTGTCTCTGTGGTGGTCCCCTTGTTTTTTGGCTTCTGTGTAAAAAGTCGCCACACTTTTTTTTTTATTTATTTTTTTTTGTTTGGTCGAACGTTCCCCATGGATACATGAAAGGTCCTTCTGGTCAGAACTCGAGTGGGAAGCCTCAGGGGGGTGTTGGACATTCAGTAGGAAGCCTCGGGGGGGGGGGGGTGTTGGACATTCAGTGGGAAGCCTCGGGGGGGGGGGGGGGTGTTGGACATTCAGTGGGAAGCCTGGAAGCCTCGGGGGGGGGGTGTTGGACATTCAGTGGGAAGCCTCGGGGGGGTGTTGGACATTCAGTAGGAAGCCTCGGGGGGGGGGGGGGGGTTGGACATTCAGTGGGAAGCCGGGGGGGGGGGGGGGTGTTGGACATTCAGTGGGAAGCCTGGAAGCCTCGGGGGGGGGGGGTGTTGGACATTCAGTGGGAAGCCTGGGGGGGGGGTGTTGGACATTCAGTGGGAAGCCTGGGGGGGGGGGGGTGTTGGACATTCAGTGGGAAGCCTCGGGGGGGGGGGGGGGAGGGGGTGTTGGACATTCAGTGGGAAGCCTCGGGGTCAGACGGAATGTTTCTCCTCCAGTCACTCCGGGCCGTGATGTCGGCACATATTGGGAGACATTTATTGATGAGTGGGGGAAGAGTCGCTCCAGAGACTTGCTGTAACAAATGGTGAAGAGTACCGGCCGTTCTGGAGACTCATAGAAATGTCGTCTGGTTGGCTGATATTTCCGGCACTTACCACCCTCTCTGCTTATTGTAGGTGGTCATCGGTGATAAAGTTGTCCTTAACCCCGTAAATGCTGGGCAGCCATTGCACGCCAGCAGCCACCAGCTAGCGGATAACCCTGGATGTAATGAGGTGAGTCATTTGGGCTTTGTCTGTCTTTCTCCTGTTTGTAAGAAATTATTAGTCTTGTGTAATATGCATTATACAGACACGTGTACAGGTCCTCCTCCTCCTCAGGAAGACACGTGTACAGGTCCTCCTCCTCGGGAAGACACATGTACAGGTCCTCCTCCTCAAGAAGACACATGTACAGGTCCTCCTCCTCAGGAAGACACGTGTACAGGTCCCCCTCCTCAGGAAGACACATGTACAGGTCCTCCTCCTCAGGAAGACACATGTACAGGTCCTCCTCCTCAGGAAGACACATGTACGGGTCCCCCTCCTCAGGAAGACACATGTACAGGTCCCCCTCCTCAGGAAGACACATGTACAGGTCCTCCTCCTCAGGAAGACACGTGTACAGGTCCCCCTCCTCAGGAAGACACATGTACAGGTCCTCCTCCTCAGGAAGACACATGTACAGGTCCTCCTCCTCAGGAAGACACCATGTACGGGTCCCCCTCCTCAGGAAGACACGTGTACGGGTCCCCCTCCTCAGGAAGACACGTGTACAGGTCCCCCTCCTCAGGAAGACACGTGTACAGGTCCCCCTCCTCAGGAAGACACATGTACAGGTCCTCCTCCTCAGGAAGACACATGTACGGGTCCCCCTCCTCAAGAAGACACATGTACAGGTCCCCCTCCTCAGGAAGACACATGTACAGGTCCCCCTCCTCAGGAAGACAAATGTACGGGTCCCCCTCCTCAGGAAGACACATGTACAGGTCCCCCTCCTCAGGAAGACACATGTACGGGTCCCCCTCCTCAGGAAGACACATGTACGGGTCCCCCTCCTCAGGAAGACACATGTACAGGTCCCCCTCCTCAGGAAGACACATGTACAGGTCCCCCTCCTCAGGAAGACACATGTACAGGTCCCCCTCCTCAGGAAGACACGTGTACAGGTCCCACTCCTCAGGAATACACATGTACAGGTCCCCCTCCTCAGGAAGACACGTGTACAGGTCCCACTCCTCAGGAATACACATGTACAGGACCGTCTGAAGTCCGCCAATGAACATCTAATTGATTCAGAGAAGGATTGGGGGAGAAGGTTCTGTGGTCAGATGAGACCAAAATTCAGCTCTTTGGTATTAACTCGACTCGCTGTGTTTGGAGGAAGTAAAATGGTGACTATGACCCTAAGAACTCCATCCCTACAGTCACACGGAGGGGGAAACATGATGGTTTGGGGCTGTTTCTCTGATAAAGGTTCAGGCCGACTTTGCCGCATTGAGGGGCCAATGGACGGGGCCATGTATTGTAAGATCTTGGAGGAGAACCTTCTTCCCTCATCCAGAACACTGAAGATGGGTCATGGATGGGTCTTCCAGCATGACAATGACCCAAAACATATCGCCAAGGCAACAAAGGAGCGGCTCAAGAAGAAGCACATGAAGGTCATGGAGTGGCCTAGCCAGTCTCCAGACCTTAATCCTATAGAAAATGTATGGAGGAGCTGAAACTTTGAGTTACCAAGAGACCTTCAGGATTTAGAGAAGATCTGTAAAGAAGAGAGGAGCAAAATCCCTCCTGAGATGTGCGAACCTGGAGGCCAACTCCAAGAAACGTCTGACCTCTGATCACCAACAAGGGTTTCTCCACCAACTACTAAGTCATGTTTTTCTTGGGGATCAAATACTTATTTTACTCACTGAACTGCAACTCCATTTGTATTGTGTTTTTTTTCTGGATTTTTGGTTGATATTTTGTCTGTCATATAAAATACACCTATGATAACAATGATAGACCCTTCATTTCTATGTAAGTGGGCAAAACTTACACAATCCGCAGGGGATCAAATTATTTTCCCCTCTCTGTCTGTAACCTACAATTTGCATTGAGGAAAGGGGCGAATTGTTAGTAATGTAATACTATTGGGGCCAATTTCTTATGTAATTTATGCTTTTATTTAGTACTTTGTGTACAATACAGGTTCCAACAAAAACTGTTTCGTTTTAATGCACAAATTCTGACACTTTAACGTGCAAGTCAATAGAAATTCATTAAACATATAACCTACATTTTCATCTGTTGGCAACCGTTATTACCAATAAACGTGCAAGTCGTTTAGTTCCGCATTTTGTTTAACGAATTTCGCCGAATTCATTAATTCAGAAACATCCGAATTATCGAAAACCTGTTTTAACAAATTCGGAAATCTAAAATAACGAAGTTTATAGGTATTAAAATGTCCTTTCAAATTTTGTCTGAGATGTAACGAAAGCGTTTTTATCTGAAGTTACGAATGCCGTATCCAAACGAATGGAACAAATTAAGTTTTTAATTATTGTAACAAAATAATAATTACTTTGTTACAACCATAATAATTATAAACGTTTTATCAATTTGTTCCGTTCCATTTGTTTGGATGCGGCATTCGTGACTTTGGCTAATTCGTGACTTTGGCTAATTCGTGACTTTGGCTAATTCGTGACTTACTTACAAATTTTTCTAATTTTCGATCATAACGAATAACCCGAAAAAACAAATGAAACGAACCAAGACATTTTTTGGCAGTGCACATGTCTAATTACCAAGCATTGGCCGATGGCTGTTCCTATCCGCTTGAAAATTCCAAAACCTGTTGGAAACGCATGTTGGTGTGTGATGATGATGATGATGATGCACCTGCCCAATGCTACAAAAAAATCTCACCTCTACGCCACATGACTAAACCTAAATGGGCCCATAAGGATCATAATAATGGAGTGGACTCCGTCCTATCGTGACATTTTACATGAGTTCCAATCTTTTATTCATTTAAATGAGTAAAAACACAACCAACACATTCAACCCTTCAGGCCTATTGTGTAAAAAAAATAAACAATGTAAGCAACATATATTCTAGAAAAGTATGGTGATTGTACCGATATTTAATATGTTTGCATCAAGTTGTTTTTTTATTGGACAAAAAACAAAAAAAAAAAAAGCGCAACATATATTCTCTCTCCTTGTACACTTTTTAGCCCTGAAGAAGGGGATTCTATAATCCATGAAATTCATTGGTTGTGCATTTTACCAATTTCTCCAATAAAATCTTGGACCCCTACCAATTCATAGGACTTATTTAAAAAAAAAAATAGTGTTCTTCATCCACAAAAACAGATGGCACTTGAATTACAGAAAGAGAATGTCTGTATCTCTATATGTGGGCTCGGTTTACAGCAGATTTTATAAAGCTTTTCTCTCCGGATGAATCCTTAAAATTTCCAGATGTTGGGCAACCACTGCCAAAACCGATATATTGGGGGTTCAGCAGGAAATGTCCCCTTTACATTGGTGGTCAAAATTCCCCCAAAGATCATTGAAGTCATACCGTTGGCTCTGCCATATAGCATTGGTCCTAGAACTTTGAAGGCTCCATCAAATGGGAGACCCATCAACCACAACTCAAGGAACCCCGAGCAACACCTAGAGGAACCTTTTTAGGGTTCCACAGAACCCTGTTGGATAATAAGTGATCCCCACACACCCAAGACAACTGTTCCATAAGACCTGAATAATGGTCGATGTTCCAGAACATTCTAATGGTTCTTTTTGCTCCTTGGTTGTAGGTGAATTCAGTCAACTGTAACACCAGCTGGAAGATTGTGCTTTTTATGAAGTGGAGTGACAACAAAGATGACATCCTGAAGGGGGTGAGTTATATCTGGAGGAGGACAGGGAAACTGGGATTTGGGGAGTTTTTTTGGGAATGTCTTCATTTAGCCGCACTGTAGGTGCAGCCAGGGGCAAAGTTCAACGACTCTGGTCACTGATGCATTACGGAATTCGGGGTATCTCCTATCGCCTCCATCTCTCTCCTATCGCCTCCATCTCTCTCCTATCGCCTCCATCTCTCTCCTATCGCCTCCATCTCTCTCCTATCGCCTCCATCTCTCTCCTATCGCCTCCATCTCTCTCCTATCGCCTCCATCTCTCTCCTATCGCCTCCATCTCTCTCCTATCGCCTCCATCTCTCTCCTATCGCCTCCATCTCTCTCCTATCGCCTCCATCTCTCTCCTATCGCCTCCATCTCTCTCCTATCGCCTCCATCTCTCTCCTATCGCCTCCATCTCTCTCCTATCGCCTCCATCTCTCTCCTATCGCCTCCATCTCTCTCCTATCGCCTCCATCTCTCTCCTATCGCCTCCATCTCTCTCCTATCGCCTCCATCTCTCTCCTCCTCCCCTGGCCTCCATCTCTCTCCTCCTCCCCTGGCCTCCATCTCTCTCCTCCTCCCCTGGCCTCCATCTCTCTCCTCCTCCTCCTCTGGCCTCCATCTCTCTCCTCCTCCTCCTCTGGCCTCCATCTCTCTCCTCCTCCTCCTCTGGCCTCCATCTCTCTCCTCCTCCTCCTCTGGCCTCCATCTCTCTCCTCCTCCTCCTCTGGCCTCCATCTCTCTCCTCCTCCTCCTCTGGCCTCCATCTCTCTCCTCCTCCTCCTCTGGCCTCCATCTCTCTCCTCCTCCTCCTCTGGCCTCCATCTCTCTCCTCCTCCTCCTCTGGCCTCCATCTCTCTCCTCCTCCTCCTCTGGCCTCCATCTCTCTCCTCCTCCTCCTCTGGCCTCCATCTCTCTCCTCCTCCTCCTCCTCCTCCTCCTCTGGCCTCCATCTCTCTCCTCCTCCTCTGGCCTCCATCTCTCTCCTCCTCCTCTGGCCTCCATCTCTCTCCTCCTCCTCTGGCCTCCATCTCTCTCCTCCTCCTCCTCTGGCCTCCATCTCTCTCCTCCTCCTCCTCTGGCCTCCATCTCTCTCCTCCTCCTCCTCTGGCCTCCATCTCTCTCCTCCTCCTCTGGCCTCCATCTCTCTCCTCCTCCTCCTCTGGCCTCCATCTCTCTCCTCCTCCTCTGGCCTCCATCTCTCTCCTCCTCCTCTGGCCTCCATCTCTCTCCTCCTCCTCTGGCCTCCATCTCTCTCCTCCTCCTCTGGCCTCCATCTCTCTCCTCCTCCTCTGGCCTCCATCTCTACACACCCCATGAATGTGTCCTTTTGTTGCAGTGAAGGGTGGAAGGTTAGTTGCTGTCGCTGATTTGAAGTTTGAGGAGTGACTTGGCCCCCTTTTTGGTTTTATTAACTATCATAGGACAGCCTGGGGCTATGTGATGTCCTGACCTTGTTCTGAGATCACATGGCTGATGGGTGGGCAGGTGTTTGGAGGTGGCTGTGCCATACTAGGCAAGAAAATCTCAAAGCTGAGACCATCTAATACATCTAATAGTCCTGTGCAAAATTGTCCAAAATGAATGCCCAGCTTAATGCTAAAACAGTTTCTAAAGTTGCTCATTTTGCTTTTGAGACAATTGTGCCCCATTTACCTGGCTCTCTTCTCACGCTGAATGGACCTGGCACTGTACAAGCCACTAAAAAAAAAAAAAAAAAAAATTCCTGTCCACCTTATGCCAAGTGTGCGTGGTGGTCATTGGGTGATAACATCAGCTCTGGGAGACGCAAGGGAGGGGGGGAGGTCAGGCATGGCCAGTTGACAACACTAAGTCACCCCATATTGTAACCAGGAGAAAAGACCCCCAGAGAGCACTTTTAAGGCTGCACAGCCTATGTTTGTATGTTTTACATTAATGTTTCCCCCACCGCCATGAACACCCCCATTCGGCTCCTCGTATGACTGCACTTGGGAGTTAAAGTGGAAGTAAACCCCCCCCCCCCCCTATCATTTTCAGCCAAGGAAGCCGCCATCTTGGCCTCTGTTTAATCTTCATCTGCCATGATGCTGCACATGTGATCACCCTTGACACCAGCCATTGGTTGGTTTTGGTTATGCTCTCAAACTGTCAATGTGACAGTTGCATTCCGGGCACATGCTGGGAATCTAACTGTTTTCTGAAACTGTTAAATCGATGGGTTTACTTCCGCTGTAACCAGCTGAAGACTATACATTGTTGAGCAGTGACCAATTGGAAAGCTTTGACTCTTTCTGAAGAATCACTTTAAAACTGGTAGACTCCAAGGCATGTTGTAGTGATGCCCCATGTCGGAATCTCCTCTGTCTGATGGATGGTGGTGCCTTCTTCTTCTTCTTGCAGGGGGACGTGGTGCGGTTGTTCCATGCAGAGCAGGAGAAGTTCCTGACGTGTGATGACCATAGAAAGAAGCAGTATGTGTTTCTCAGGACCACCGGCCGCCAGTCCGCCACCTCTGCCACCAGCTCCAAGGCATTATGGGAAGTGGAGGTGAGCCAACAATCACCCGATTGTCTTCATTTATGATTGAAACGCTCAGCAATGTCTGTCGTTTTGTCTTCTCTGTAGAAGTTTAGGGCTTGGAAGCAAAATTTTAACTCGCATATATCTGACCCTATTCAGCCTTCTGAGAAACCTTTCAATAAAATGTACAGTGAGCTTATTACAAGGGACTGAGAAGGAAAAGGAATTCTAAAAAGATAAATGATTTTGTAAGGGAACCTGTTATGGTTGTTGCTTTTGGCCCATTAGCCAAGAAGCTTTTATACGGCCACTCAAGGCGATTTTGGGGTCTTCTAGAACAGAGATTTTCTTTAACCACCTGATTACTTTGCACTTAAACCCCCCTCGTGACCAGACCAATTTTCAGCTTTTGGCGCTGACGCACTTGAATGACAATTGCGCGGTCATACAACGCTGACTGTACCCAAATGACATTTTTATCATTTTTTTCCCACAAATAGAGCTTTCTTTTGGTGGTATTTAATCACAGCTGGGTTTTTATTTTTTGCTAAACAAACAAAAGATGGAAAATTCAAAAAAAAAAAAAAAAAAAAAAACATCATGTTTAATAGTTTGTTTATAAAATTTTGCAAACAGGTAATTTTTCTGCTTCATTGATATGCGCTGATAGGCTGCACAGGTGGGCACTGATAGGCTGCACTGGTGGGCACACTGATGGGCAGCACTGGCACTGTGGGCACTGAGATGGCAATGTGGGCACTGACAGATGGCACTGGTAGGCGGCACTTTAATGAGGCAAAGGTGGGCACAATTGATTGGGCACATTGCAGTGAGAGAGACTGATGTCCCTCTCACTGCCGCCGGTGATCGGCTTTTTTTTTTTTTGTTAATCTCCGTTCCAATGGAGACCACAAGTGGGCGATTCAACAAATCTTATGTAGACGTGGTCCACTGTTGTCACTCCAGAGAACCCGCCCTAGAAAATACCATGCAGCCATTGGTGGAGCGCTCGTAGGCAGGACATGGTGGTGAAGAGGATGCAGATTTCACTCCATTGGCCAGCCGATGAACCAGATCTAAAAATCAGACAAATGTAGTTGGCGGTTTAATGTTTCGTACTTTTTGTTTCGTAGGTTGTCCAGCACGACCCGTGTAGAGGAGGCGCTGGCTACTGGAACAGCCTATTCAGATTTAAACATTTGGCAACTGGACATTACCTGGCAGCGGAGGTGAGTGAGGAACCCAAAGGGTCTGGAAAGCCTCAAACTTCCTTTTGTGCTCAGAGGACCACATTGCCGTAGCAGGAACTTGATTTTTAAGCCATGTCAATTTGTAGGCTTCTAGAACTTTCTCCAACTGGAGCCTTCTCGGAAATCTCCAACTGTATTAAGTAACCAGCCATGACTTCTATTTATTTGCTCCCCCCCTCCCCCCCCAGCAGGTGGCTTTAGAACAGGTACACTTATTTTTATTTTTCCTCACTGTACGGTTCTTTCCTCAGGTGAACCCTGACTATGAGGCAGGTAGCCTGGAAGCTGAGGTCTCAGTAAGTATGGCAGGTAGAAGCCTTGGTGCCTTAACCCACCTCCACCCAACATGACCCAGCTTGGTTAACCCATTACCAACCCTTGACGCTGTGCCAGGTCCGCATTTTCCCTGGTGGCATTTACTCCAGCTGCCCAGCCCCCCCCCCCCCCAGCTTCCCCTATCAGCATCTTCTCCAGCTGCCCAGCCCCCGGCTTCCATCCAATACTCGCCCATTTCATGGCTGTCTCCACCAACCGAGCTACACGGAGCATATACTGCAGAGGATGTACATAACGTCACTAATGGACTTCATGCATTTGGCTGTTCCCTGAGATTATTCCATTGGCTGAATAATCCAAAAGCCACAAAACACCTTTTTTGTTGTGAATTCTCTTCATTCCGAATCATTGGAACATTTTAGCATTCTGAAGGTCTTGAGATGTTTCAGTAAAGTTTGTAGTTTGCTGAGGTTGTCCTGACTTGTGGAAGGATGGCGGTGTGAATATCCGAGAATGCCGGGCATCGTGCCAACTAGCATTTGTTTTATCTTGATGCCCCCTGGAGGATATCAGAGCCTGCTGGTTTTATGTATAGAGATTTTGTAAGAATATGAATACCGCTCTGAGTCTGGAGGCAAAGAGATGTCCACCCTGATCCGGTACAGCTGGTTCAGGCTCTGCTCACAACAGAGAGGAAAAAGAGAAATCTGGATGGCCGCACTTCAAAAGATAAAATCCAAAGTAGTGACATCTCATGCGATACAGCAAAACAGCGACAGTAGCTTACGCGTTTCACGCCTCAGAGGCGCTTAGTCTTTAGCTATGACTAAGCGCCTTTGAGGCGTGAAACGCGTAAGCTACTGTCGCTGTTTTGCTGTATCGCATGAGATGTCACTACTTTGGATTTTATCTTTTGCCTAATGAAGAAGTTTTTGCTGAAGTCCAGATTTCTCTTTTTCCTCTCTATAGAGATTTTGTGCTTTTTTTTTTTTTTTTCTTTTTTTTTCTGTTTAGCCCTGGAAAGTAATTTTTAACCAGTTCATCCTAAACCCGTCCGTCCCCCAAGGAGCTGAGCAGTTTTTGCATTTCTGCCATGGAGAAGTCTATTCAGCAATAACATTGGCATGAAAGTGGAGCTCCACCCAAAAGGGGAAGTTCCACTTGTTTGCACAAACCCCCCCCCCATCCACTGCCATATTTGGCACATTTTGGGGGGGATACCTGGTTTTAACAGGTACCCATTCCCACGTCCGGCTCAGATCGCCATGGTGACCTAAACCAGAAGTTTGCCCCCTCCCCCTTTTCCCCCGCAGTCTTCTAGGACACATCCCAGGTCCCAGACTACAGGACCGATCACAAAGAGCAGCAGAGAACCGGCTGTGAGGCTGAATCACTTCCTGTTTCCCTAAAGTGTAGGGCAGGGATCTCCAAACTACGGCCCTAGGCATGATGGTAATTGTAGTAACTGAACTGGAGGGCGGTAGTTTGGAGACCCCTGGGATTGCTGACATCACACCCAGGATAGCAGCCCCCAGCAGTAGTTTTAGGGCTTTCTATGGATACAGGGGGGGGGGGGGGGGGGGGATTTACAGGTACAGAATATGCCTAAAATATGATTCCAATGCACTTCTAGTCCTTATGGGGGGACTGCTGTTAAAAAGGGTCAGGTGACGGGTCTCTCTAACCGCATTTCCACAACCCTCCCTATTCGGTCCACGATTGGCTAAGCATTTTATAAAAATCTGCCCATTGAACAGACTCCTCCCCCTGGCGGGTCATTACCAAATGATAAAAGTTGAAATGCTGATTTATTTTTTTCCTCCTTGCCAAAAAAAAGATGGAATAAGGGTTAAATCACACGATGGAACTTCTGTAAATGTGTGAAAAGTGTTCTTAGAAGTTGGTTGTGTTTTCAGATGGACTTGGATCAGGACCCGGCCCGTGCCAGGATAAGGGTGGCTCCGGAGAAGATGATGTGCACCTTGGTCTCCGTCCCCGAAGGCAACGACATCTCCTCCATCTTTGAGCTGGACCCAACCACTCTGAGGGGCGGCGACAGCCTGGTACCGAGGTAAGCGATCGTTCTGCGATCGTTCTGCGATCGTTCTGTGGGAAGTCATCTTCCACCAGGCATTGGGGTTCTCCTCACCGACAGACCATAATATTCCTCCAGAGGCCGGCGTCTTCTCACCTGGTAGACATTACGATCGAAGAGATGATTTCTTGCTTTGAGTGCAAAACAGAAAAATTGTTTCATTTCAGATTCTTCCATCACATTCGTTAGAATGATTCATTTTCAAAATTTGTTTTGTATTTTGATTTCAAATTGATTTGGGTTTTTGGAAGACGGCTATATTCATTCTATTCTTTTATATTCTATTCCCTTCTAGTTTATTCTATACAGATTTTATTCTATTTTGTTCTATTTTGATTTATTATCGTCTGTTCTATTTTTTTCTCTTTGGTTTTATGCGATTTTGGTTTTATTTTTTCTATTTAGCAACCCAAGTAGGTATCTTATTTTACTGTATTTATTGCAATATGTTTCCATTTTGAAATTTTAATTTTATATTCAAATTCAGAATTTGTTTCGTGAATTTATTTTGTTACTATTCATTGTTTCCGAAGTTCACATGCATCCGAATCTCTGCATTTCGATTGGTAAAGACACAAATCGCACATGTTTAATCGATCCCCCATCTTTGTGTTCTGATGTTTCAGAAACTCCTACGTACGATTGCGCCATTTGTGTACGAACACGTGGGTGCACAGCACCAACAGCCCCATCGATAAGGACGAGGAAAAGCCGGTCATGTTGCGGGTAAGGGCACAACTTTGCCAACATCTCAAACACTGGAAATTGAGGCCATTGCTCAGCTGAATATTCAGATTTTTATGACTGAACGTTCTACAGATCGTCTCCCGTTTTCAGTTGTTGTAAATTCGGACGGAGAAATTAGCTTGTTTACACAATTTATAGGAGCGTTTTATTCCGGCCTCACAACTCTCTTCTTATTTCTACTTTTTGCCTTGGAATAGATTCACAGCTTGGAAATAAATACTGACAAATTATATGGAATTATCCTTTTTATTGGGTTTTCTATCAACTCAACATTTCTAAAAAGTTTTGTGCAAACTGTATTCCGGTCATGTTCAGATCTGGGCGGGAACGTGCCTCCTGACCTACAGAGCATTGCCAGTCATTGATCCTTCGTGATGAATAGGAGGATGGATGTATTTTCCCATCTGATAGTGTCCAGCTGGCAATCAAAACATATCCAACTTTACTTTGTACACTAAACTTCACTATTTCCAAAAGTATTGGGACGCCTGCCTTTACACCAGGGGTCTCAAACTGGCGGCCCTCCAGCTGTTGCTAAACTACAAGTCCCATCATGCCTCTGCCTGTGGGAGTCATGCTTGTAACTGTCAGCCTTGCAATGCCTCATGGGAATTGTAGTTTCGCAGCAGCTGGAGGGCCGCCAGTTTGAGACCCCTGCTTTACACACACATGAACTTTAATGACCTCCCAGTCTTAGTCCGGAGGGCTCAATATTGAGTTGGCCCCTTTACAGCTATAACAGCTTCACCTCTTCTGGGAAGGCCGTTCCACAAGGTTTAGGAGGGTGTCTATGGGAATGTTTGACCATTCTTCCAGAAGAGCCATTTGTGAGGTCAGGCGGAACTTGACTGGCCTGCACAGATTCCTGACCTCAACCCAATAGAACTTTGGGATGAATTGGAGCGGAGACTGCGAGCCAGGCCTTCTTGTCCAATATCAGTGCCTGACCTCAAAAAATTTTTTGCCCTTCTGGAAGCATGGTCAAACGCTCCCATAGACACCCTCCTAAACCTTGTGGACGGCCTTCCCAGAAGAGGTGAAGCTGTTATAGCTGCAAAGGGCCGACTCAATATTGAACCCTCCGGACTAAGACGCCATTTGTGTGTAAAGGCCGGCGTCCCAATACTTTTAGTGATCTTGTGTATTTACATCAGGTGGGGAGAAAAGCCACTTAAAGTATAACTAAAGGAAAAACTTTTTTTCTTAGTGTTGGAATAGAGGGATTAGAACCCCTGTCAGTTTTTTTTTGTTAGCTGTCTGTGTCCCCCGTTAGGGAGATTCACCCTCTAATTGTCTTTATCATATTTGATATCTTTCAATGGGGACTCTAGTTTTGGTGACCTGGGGGATCCCCAAGAAATTCCCTTTTTAACTTGCAGGGATTTTGTCACCTACCTGACTGTGGAGCCCACGGTGACAATGGTGGCCTTTTGCACCATTCCCATCCCAGCACCCCTGGTGGTGGAGACAGGAACTGTTGGGTCACTGGAAGGGAGCAGGCAGCTGTTTGTAGGGAGCAGAAGCTTGGAAACACAAGAATCCTTCCAGTGGTGGTGTGGAGTCCGGTCCCAAGCCTTGTTCAGCGGCAGACAGGTGCAGGGGGTCAGAGATGGGCAGAAGTCGGTAACGTGCCGGCAGTGAGGTACCAAGTCGGCGGTGGAGACATAAGTCTTAAATCTAGGCAGGTGTTGGACGTGTCCAGGTCAGGAACCAGAACTGAAGACAATCCTGCACTGAGGCCAGGCAGACTCTCAGTGTAAATATCTGCCGGGTGCCACGCTCTGTGGATGCGCGTGTACTCGCACGTGTGCACCAATGCTCAGCGGAGTGCACAGTCTAGTCCTTGCCCGTCTTGTTAGGCTTCTATGCTCATGATCCTGCACATGTGCGTAAAAATTAGCACCTGCTGTACAAGACCCCCTGACGGATTTCCTCTCACTTCCTGCTTGGCTATGGAACAGGAAGTGAAGGGAAATCTCCCCAATGGGACACAGATGGTGAAAAAATATCTGACAGGGGTTATAACCCTCTAGTTCTCCATCCAAAATGGAAAAAAAAAAATGGCTTTGACCACATGATATGGAGTTGCCTTTTGGTTATAAAAAAAAAAAGTTAATTGCTTTACTCATAAGAACCACTTCTCTTGACATCTTTCTTTACATCCATTGAGGGGAAACAGGAAGTCAGTCCTCCTGTAGGTGGCCATATAACCTGCAGGTTAAGGACTTCCTGTGTCCCTCAATTGTACAGCCAGATACTGGAGGATTTCTGATTCTCTCAATGGACTCCTCCAAGAAAAAGATTTTGTGGTTCGTTAAAAGAAAACAATTCCAATTTTTTTTTGGTTTAGTTAAATACGGCTGACCTCCTTATCAATAGTTTCCTTTTTGGAGACGCTCCTTTCTTTTTCTCACCTTGAAAACGTTACATTTTGAACTTCTCTAGTTCTCTTGGCTTTCATTGTGGAAGCTCAAGATCATCCAAATTGTGCCAAAAAATGGAATGCCCGATTTTATAGTCAAGAACATTTGGGTAAACCTGCTGTGAATTGGCTAAGAAATGGAAATATTTTAGATACAGGGCTGTGAGGGGGAAGTCCATGGTGACTAAAGTACTGACCGAGATGTCTTTAGATTTGGAGGAGACCACGTTTCTGACCACATCTCTTAAAATGTAATTGGGGGGGGGGGGGGTACACATTCATTACAGCTTACCCCCTGAGACATGTTGAGAACCCTCAGAGACGGGCTGGGTTGGCATCTCACCTCGGGCTGGCTACATAAGTGCTGGTATATGACGACCTTATGAATAGGTATGCCCAAAAAGAACAATGTCTTGGTAAATGTTGGCAAAGCTCTCTTTGTACGGATTGGTTGTTTAGTAATGACAGTTGCCTCCTTCCTTAGATTGGAACGTCCCCTGTGAAAGAAGACAAGGAAGCATTTGCCATTGTTCCCGTGTCCCCGGCGGAGGTGAGAGATCTGGACTTTGCCAATGATGCCAGTAAGGTTCTCTCTTCCATTGCTGGGAAGTTGGAGAAGGGGACCATCACCCAGAACGAGAGGAGGTAAGGGGGCAGTTCATGGATGAATACCTTGTGGTGGGACTGATCTCACTTTGAAGGAAATCTGTACATCACCAAGGCTGACCATAGACTGAGCATTTCTTCCCTGCAACCACAGACCGTGTTGATGAGAATCTCTCCCGTCGAGGCATTGTATTCTCCTGGTGCCAGGGCCGGTCCTACCATGTGTCCCAGAGGGTCCATTGGACCCAGGCAGCACTTTGAGAGGGGCAGCAAATTGACCCATGGTCGCCTCTCCTATTTACCCAGCAAATTGACGACCAAGATTTTTTTTCCAGCAGTTTGTCATGACAACTGCCCCCCTATACTGCCCTAGCCTGCCCCCCTATACTGCCCTAGCCTGCCCCCCTATACTGCCCTAGCCTGCCCCCCTATACTGCCCTAGCCTGCCCCCCCTATACTGCCCTAGCCTGCCCCCCCCTATACTGCCCTAGCCTGCCCCCCCCTATACTGCCCTAGCCTGCCCCCCCCTATACTGCCCTAGCCTGCCCCCCCCCCCCCTATACTGCCCTAGCCTGCCCCCCCTATACTGCCCTAGCCTGCCCCTTGGAATTGAACATAATGGTATGTCATATAATTAAGGTACTGTTGCATGTAAATCTGACTTCCTGATAAATTGAAACTTTAGTTTTAATTAATGGATGCCTTTTGGTTGGATTTTTTTTTTTTGGGGGGGTTCAGCTTTTCATTCTTGGACCCAGGCAGCTCAATGTCTTGGGCCAGCCCTGACCCATCTCCCCCCCCCCCCCCCTATCTGCACCGGGAGAAGGTGGTGATTAGAGGCTTTACCAGCCATTAGCGAAGATCGCATATAAAATCCGGAAGACTGGATGTTCCCTAATTGATCGCTCAATCAGCTTGGGTACATTCAACCTGCCCATATATGGTTTGTATTGTCTATGGCTCGATCCAAAGCACCTGGAAATACTCAATGACAAGTCTTCCCTGCCCCGGGTCATTGTCCAGACATCTCCACTTTCTTTTCTTCCATAGTCAGATGTTTGTAAACGGGACCCCCCCAGCCTCATTTTATTATTGGGGTGACTCTTGCTCTTCCTTTTTATGATTTCAGGGCGGTGACCAAACTCTTGGAGGAGTTGGTTTATTTTGTGACAGCCGGAGTGAATTCTGGGCAGGATGTTCTGGAGGTTCTGGTGAACAAACCCAACCGCGAACGCCAGAAACTGATGCGGGAGCAGAATATCCTGAAACAGGTGCGGGTTGTGTTCTGTATGGGCGGATCTACTTTTGGAGCGTTGACCTGCTGAGCACCGTTGTCTCCCCCCCTCCCCCGCAGATCTTCAAGCTGTTGCAGGCCCCGTTTACGGATTGTGGTGATGGTCCAATGCTGAGGCTGGAGGAGCTGGGGGATCAAAGACACGCGCCCTTCAGGCACATCTGCCGGCTGTGTTACCGCGTCCTGCGGCACTCCCAGCAGGACTACCGCAAGAATCAGGTATTTTAATGACTGAAAAGTGTCCCTGTTATAGGGAAGCTCTGCTGAGTACTATTCACATCCAACATGGTCATAAAACGTGCCGTTATTGCATCGTCAGCTTTGCTAATGTTAAACTTCAGTGGCTCCATGAGTTACAAATATCTATATAGAAATCCTTTTATTGAAAAATCACAGGAGCTGTAGATAAGATTTTGCTCACAAATTAACGACATATATGAAGGCCGTACTCTCCTTATTTATTTATTTTCATGTTTTTTACATTTCCCTTCTTTCTTCGAAAGGTTGCCCATGTGCTCCACAAAATGTAATTGTGCTCCACTTAAAACATGGTCCCTTTTTTTTTTATGAGGGGGGTTGGCAGAGCTGGGACAGGGGGTGGGCAGGAGGGGCAGCCGCCTCAAGAGCACAGCGATGGGGCGCATCCCACTCACCACCACAGGCACGCACCAGATCAGTGGCAAGCAAGTGAACACTCCATGCCAAGAAAGGGGGCAGTGAATGGGCACAGGGCGGTACACCCGTTCTATGGCATGCATTGGCAACAGGCAAGGTGGGCGTGGTTCTGTATCCTTGCCCTGGGCGGGAGACAAACATGTGTCCCCCTTTTCAAAAAATACAGGGCAATGAACATATGCAGGAGCTGTCTGTCTACTGGGTGATGTGGCATCAGTGCCCCCCTTCCAGCCTTTATATTATATTATATTATACCACCTCTGAATTCGAAGATAACACATTGCATAATCTGGTTGAAAAACAAAAAACCCAGTTCAACCAATAAAAAAGAAAATAAATACATAAAACCTTTTAATATATTTGAGCAGATTAAATGAAAACTTTTGGGCCATCTGTTAGATCTTCCCTCAGTTAATAAGCCAATCACATCCCCCGCTATGGAATTGGCTTCAAATCTGTCTGAAATGGTCCTCAAAGCAGACTTGAAGGCCAAACACCTTTTTTCAGTCTTGGATGGAGTAGGAGGGAATGTTTTATGTCATCTCTGCAATTGGGGGAGACGTCTTTTCACCCCACTTTATTATCTCAGGCGTAACAAGATATGAGAGGAAACTTCACCAATGTTGGGGAAGAATAAAGGAGTAGTGTCGCGCAAACAAATTAAACTAAGCTAAAACTCAGATAAAAGAACAGGGAAATGAAATCCGGATAAAATCAATAAGCAGGACAGAAGATGCTTAGATAAAGTGCATAATAAATAGGAATGATAATGTGCCAGTAATTAAAAACATAGACAGGCAGGGAATATCATAACATGAAGATATTAAAATAATGTGACATGAATGTGATAAAGTTGTAAAATACGTGTCTGTGATGCAATTCTCACAGAGAAAGGGATATAAATAGTGAGACGAAAAAAAGCTGGGTGAATCCGGTTAAATGGAGTGAAAATAAAATTGAAGTGTGAATGCGATTAACGGAATCGCATAGGGGAAAAAAAACTGCAATCTGAGTCGCAAAAGAGAGACTACAGTATGAAACATAAATTCAGTGACTGAAGTGAAAATACATATAAAATGTATATAAAACACAGAGTAAATCGCAAATCAAGTAATAAAATATAATATAAAACAATAAGTGTCCATAAAAGAGAAGTGTGAAATAAAGTTCATTCCATCAGTGCAGTGCAGGTGATTCCGTTGGTGGGATATGAACTGTGCGATTATTTAGCTGTGGGTGTCTTGAGTGGTATCTAGCGATTCCATGCGATCCTAGTGGGGGAGGTGTGGATGGTCCCTTACCTTACAGCTGTAAGGTTACAGCATGTGAAAATATGGCTCTTTGTGGTTCTTGGTAACCTTCCTCCTTTGGGTGTCTGATGGGTGTCCCAGGTTCTGGTGGTGCTTTAGCGGTATATCCGGTTATGGGGAGGGGGGGGGGCTCGCATCAGTATATGTAGAGGAAAGGAAGGAGCCTCATAGTGTAGTAAGTTATGTAAAAAAATATTTTATTCCAAGTAAAACAATAGTTTCTAGGTAAAAGGGGTACTCACATTTGGGAGACAAACAAAGTGTAAGGTACAAACGAGCAGCGAGCTCGATAGCAGCAATGAGCGTCACTTCCGGTCGTTGTGCTAGGCTGGGGTCCCGACGCGTGTTCGTCACAGATCACGTGACTTCTTCAGGTCAATGGGGAATGGGGAAATTCCATCCTACAGATATCTCGGCAAACCTCCCCCGCTGGAAGATCTCACCGATTTCTGTTTCGTTGACCATTTTGAAGTTCCCATCTCTCAGTCCTGGAGGCCGTGGTCACCAGGAGAAATATAGTGAATCTCCTCAGCGGGGACACAGAGGCAAAAACCTTGGGAAGTAGAAGGCGGGGGGGGGGGTTGGATTTCTTCAGATGTTCAGTGAGGTCTCAAGCTGTGTAGAGAAAATGATTCTACTTGGCAAGCTCCCCCAGGAGTGGTGGCCAAAGTTTGGCTTGAGTTGGGTGCTGGGTTTGTATTAACCACTTCAGCCCCGGACCAATTTGCAGCCAAAGGACCAGGTCCCTTTTTGCGATTCGGCACTGCATCGCTTTAACTGACAATTGCGCGGTCGTGCGACGTGGCTCCCAAACAAAATTGACGTCCTTTTTTTTTCCACAAATAGAGCTTTCTTTTGGTGGTATTTGATCGCCCCTGCGGTTTTTATTTTTTGCGCTATAAACAAAAATAGAGCGACAATTTTGAAAAAATGCAATATTTTTTGATTTTTGCTATAATAAATATCCCCAAAAAATATATATAAATTTTTTTTCCTCAGTTTAGGCCGATACTTATTCTTCTACATATTTTTGGTAAAAAAAAATCGCAATTAGCGATTATTGATTGGTTTGCGCAAAAGTTATAGCGTTTACAAAATAGGGGATAGTTTTATAGCATTTTTATTAATATTTTTTTTTTTTTACTAGTAATGGCGGCGATCAGCGATTTTTATTGTGACTGCGACATTATGGCGGACACATCGGACATTTTTGACACATTTTTGGGACCATTCATTTATACAGCAATCATTGCTATTTAAATGCATTGGATTCCTGTATAAATGACACATGCAGTGAAGGAGTTAACCACTAGGGGGAGGGGAGGGGTTATGGGCTGTGACGTGTGTGTGTTTCTTTACATTAGGGGGCGGGGCTGACATCTGACGTCATTGATCGGCTTTTCTGATGACCGGGAACAGCCAATCAATGACAGGCAGAGTAGGAAGCGCGGGGAGAGGTTTGTTTACACAGACCTCTCCCCGTTCTTCACCTCTGTGACCCGATCGCGGGACTCCAGCGGCGATCGGGTCCGCTGGTCCCGCGGCCGAGGTCACGGAGCTCCCGACCGGGTCGCGAGCGCGCCGCTGGCGGTGCGCAACCCACGGCCAGGCAATTAAAGGGCCACGTACCGGTACGTGGTTTTGCCTGGCCGTGCCATTCTGCTGACGTATATATGCAGTGGGCGGTCGGGAAGCGGTTAAGGAAATTGCTTAAAGGAGAAAATGTGAAGTCCAAGTTCAATTTTACTCAGTTGTACCGTTAAAAAATGGTGTTTGACATGGTCCCCCCTTATCAGGGGCGGTACCATTATTGGTACTGGTAAAGTCAGGATCTGCAGTGGTCATACAGATTACCCCTCGGGGTCCCTCAGATTGTATCGGACGGGGGCTGCAAATTACACACTAATAATATAACTTCTAAAACAATAGTAAAGTGTCGTCGTCCCCCCACCCCCCCTCCGGCCCCCCCCCCCCCCGTCCCCCCCCCCCCACCCCCGATGATGTCCTTTCCGACGAAGGGCGTTGTATATTTTATAACTGCTTTCGGTTATTTTATTTCTTATCAGTTTGACTTGTTATTACAGAAATTGAAGTGTTGTGTGTAACGCGTCCTTCTGTCTGCCCAGGAATACATCGCCAAACAATTTGGCTTCATGCAGAAGCAGATCGGATACGATGTCCTGGCGGAAGACACGATCACCGCGCTGTTGCACAATAACCGGAAGCTGCTGGAGAAGCACATCACCGCCGCCGAGATCGACACCTTCGTCAGCCTGGTGAGGAAGAACCGGGAGCCCAGGTGAGACGGGGGGCTGAGAGGGGGGGGAAGATCAGGTTTACACATTGTTTATCGTTCCCTAACATTTCACCCAAGAGAAGTGCATTTTTGACTGCAGCAAACAGATTATTGGTAAAATATATATATATATTTCTTTTATTCTTTTGTGCCGGTAGCACACATATATATCGGAAGTGCTTCCTCCTTCCAGGAAAATTTAACTTGGAATACTCAACAATGTAACCCAAAACTACACAAACCATTTTGCTGGAATGTATAAAGTCAAATAAAACCCCTAAAATTTCCGGTCATGGAGGAAACGCAAAGCCTGGCTGCCGATCACTTGACCAAATGTCTCCGGGCCTTCGGCCTCATGATTTCTGCTGAAGCAAAACATTGGGTACTTTGATCTCTCCTCCTTCCCTTCATCATGGGGGAATTTCGTGGTTCCTGGCTGGGTACTGGAGGGGGTACTGGGGCAGGTTTTTTCTTGAAAAGACTTGTATCGCATCTTGACCAATCACGAAAAAGGCCCCGGACAAGAACTTCTTTTCCTATTAGATTTTCAATAGGGCTGAGGAATTTAAAGATTAATTCCTCGATTAATCGTAAATTTTTCTGATTGATCAAAATTCTTTTGATCGGTTACTCACCTCTCCGCCGACTTCCCGGTCTTCAGGAAGTTCTGTCGGAGATCCGGTGACGTCACGGACATCAACGTCTCCCCGGACTCCTCCCCCCTTTCCCAAGTGCCTCTAATGACATATTCGGCGACCCATCAGTTTGCTACAGAAGTGACGTTCCGTTGCCGCCATCTTGCTACACCCCACACTCGTCCACAGTAAGGATACACTAAGAAGGGGGAAAGTGCACACGTTACACCCTCCGGAGTTTTGCATTTTAGAAGTATTTATAACAGTAAAGTGAGTTTCTATAGTGAAATATACAGAACTTAGAACTCCGTCTGACTGCTTAGATGTTGAATTTTAAAAGCAGCGATCTTCTGTCAGATTAGTAAACCTGTGAGATGCAGAGGGATGCCGTTGGTTTTAAAATTCAAGATCTAAGTAGTCAGACGGAGTTGTAAGTCCCGTATTTCACTATATAAACTCATTTTACTGTGCGTTATAATCGAAATTAGTCGATTAAAAAAATCGATTAATCCAACACGAAAATTTTAATCAGCAACAACCCTAATTTTCAATGTTATAATAGTACAAAAAAGACCACACCAAAATCCTGCCATCATAGGTCCTTCAGGTCTTACCCAATTAGCCTAAAGATAGTTTGTAATCTCCCCTCTATTATTCATATTGAAGGTTATCTTTGAGATGAGAGACTGGGAAGAACTGTCTCACGTTGACCCTTTCATGTGGACATCAATGATACCCATGAACTATGACCTTTATCATTACCTGTCGAAGGCATATACAAATATTACGACGTTTCATTATATAAATAAGGAGGTTCTGTTTCACACCGCCACTTTATACATTGACATACCGCCTTTAAACCCAGTCTGTCTGGACGGTATGGTCACCTGCTGACTTGGCACCATCCACAGACGGCTTTACTCTTCAATACCACAGAGGTTGAATCCAACAGTTTTTTATGTCAGCTAATTGCAGTACAGAGGATTTGCTTTCCAGTCTTTTGAAGTGCAATGACTTTCCTAAACCTTGTCTCTGCAAATAACGGTGACTGAGGGAGCATGGGAGAAGTGGGGAGGGGATTAGCTAGGACTCAACTAACCAGCACTAAACAGGAGGGGAGAGACCAATCGCATAGTACACAAGTTGTTGCCCAAATCCACATCTAGATGTCGGCATACTACTGAACAATAAAACCTGAAGCAGGTCAATACAACGCATGAAAAAAAATATAGTGGGACAGGATTGGTGTGGCTCTTCAGGAGAACCCCCACACCAACAAAAATAAATGGCGTGAGGCCCCCCCTCCCCCACCAAAATCCATACCAGACCCTTATCCAGTCATGCAGGCCAGGAAAGGGTTTGGGGGTCGGGCAAGTGTCCACCCCCTCCCCCCCCAAACTATACCAGGCCACATGCCCTCAATTGGACTTAGTTTTTGACAAGTTTTTTTTATTAAAAAAAATATGTTTATGTACTCTTGACTTTTTTTTTTTTGAAAGGAGTAGGGGTACCCCATACTCGCATTGGAGGGCAGGATCTGGGGGCCCGCCTTGATAAAGGGGCTTACAGATTCCGATAAGCACCCCTCAATATGGATCAATGTTGATGACAAGGTTCTCTTCCCTACCCTGGCCCGGTGGTTGTGGGGGTGTCGGAAGAGGGGTTACTTATCGGAATCTGGAAGCCCCCTTTATGGGTTTCTCCTGAAGAGCCACACCAGATCCTGTCCTCCAATGTGAATGAGTATGGGGTACAAAGTACTCCTTTCACCAAAAAAAGTCAAGATTACATAGAAACACAAATAAATTTTTTGACAAGTTCTTAAAGAAACGCGTCCCCCAATATAAATGCCGTGTCAATCATGATGACTTCTGACCTGCAGGAAAACTCAACTGGTCCTGATGAGAGACACTTGCCGATTGACAGGTAAACATGGGGGCGGGGTCACCTGGTAACCCCACCCCCATGTTTACCTGTCATTTGGTTATTCGCTTTGTTGGGAGTACAAGATGAGGAGGAATTGGTTATATAGGGACCTTGAGTAGAGTTGACCTGAGTGTGAATGTACAGGTATGTCCTTCACAAGCTGAGATGCCTTCAGAAAAGACTTTGGCCACCTTTTATGGTTTTGGAGAAGACCTCTGTGTGATGGGATTGGCTGATCTGTCTTTTTTTCTGTTCTGAAAGGTTCCTGGATTACCTCTCCGATCTCTGCGTGTCTATGAACAAGTCCATCCCCGTCACACAGGAGTTGATATGCAAAGCCGTTCTGAATGCTTCCAATGCCGATATCCTCATCGAGACAAAGTAAGGAAAAGACTCAACTGCCAAGTTTCTCCAAACCCAGATGGTGTCACTGGCAAGTTAGAATAGTTTTGGGTCAATTTACTCATTTTCCTTTTCTTCAGGCTGGTTCTGTCCCGTTTTGAATTTGAGGGAGTGAACAGCAGCGAGAGCCCCCTGGAGAACGGAGAGGACGAGGAGGAAGTTTGGCTTTTCTGGAGAGATGCCAATAAGGAAACGAGAAGTAAAAGTATTCGAGAGTTGGCTCAGGATGCCAAGGAAGGACAGAAGGAGGACCAGGATGTTCTAAGTTATTACAGGTATTGGGGTGGACCTGGCGGGTTTGACTTCTGCTCCAGAGTGGCGTATCATATATATTTCCACTTGTCCTCTCTTGTTCAGGTACCAACTAAACCTCTTTGCCCGTATGTGCCTGGACCGGCAGTACTTGGCCATCAATGAGATTTCCGGCCAGCTAGATGTGGATCTTATCCTGCGCTGTATGTCCGATGAGAATCTGCCATTCGATCTGCGAGCGTCATTCTGCCGGCTGATGCTGCATATGCACGTGGACCGAGACCCCCAGGAACAGGTGACCCCTGTGAAATACGCCCGCCTCTGGTCAGAGATACCTTCAGAAATCGCCATAGATGAGTAAGTCAATGGTCAGAGATGTCCCTTCATCCTCCCTTTATTGCCACAGATTTAGTTCACATCCAAAACGTCTTCATTGCAAACATTTACACTAAAATGTGTTACTTTGAGTTTTCTATTAATCTTTGAACTGTCCCGCAATAGAAGATGCTGTTTTTGCTAAAGAGATCTTTCCAAGGAAGCCTATTTTATTATTTAATCTCCGCTCATTCCATTCATTGCAGGATATCTGCACTAGTTGTGGGGGCCATGTGGGCAGGGGCGTACCAGGTTCTGGAAGCCCCTTTTGAATTATAAGAGGGGGGACCCCCAGATACTGCCTTCCTTCCTTTATGTGAATGCAGCAAGGGTACATAGTATCCCTAGTAAACACTTTTGAGAAATTCTTTGTTTAGAAAATAAAACAAGTCCCCAAAAAGTCCCCTGTAAATCCATTGTCGATCATGATGCCTGCTGAGTTTCCGGAAATCTGGTGGACCTGTCGCACACAACCGATCCTGACCATACTCCCGCTGAAGAATAGCTCCTCGAGCAGCTATATATAAAAGAGGCGGAGATAATGGCGCCATCATTCGCCAAATACAGCCAGTGACCATATTTGGGCAGTGATGTCACTGCTATCCCCGCCCCTTTCCATACATGTCAAGGGATTCCCGGCCATGTAAGCCAATGTGAGGGTGGTGGTTGCTAGGGATGCAGTGGGCGCCAGCACCTGCTAATTCCTTAGAAACCATTGACAATGGCGGGGCGTTCCCTGACAAAGCATGGAGTAGGACGCACTTGCACAGAGCTCCGAGCATTAATCCTGGATTCTAGCTAATCCTGTGACCCTCAGACATCCTACATCCCACAGACTAACCTGGGGAAGTCCCACGGTCCTGCCTCATCATGTCGCCATCGAAAGCACAGAAAGCCGCCGCTGCTGCTGAACTCAAGCAGTATCGCAGACAAGAGGGCAACACTAGCTATCGCTGTTGCTGTCAGTTGTGAGCGGTGCCTCTAACATGTCCATTTGGCTGTCCTTTTAGTTGTGGAAAAGTAATTCCCTTTGAGGAACGTATTCATTTGTGTCATCAGAAACTGAGGATTTGCACAAGCCTGCAAAGCATTCTCTAAATTTAGGAGGACACCTCGGGCGGATCTGTAATCTGCTCTCCCCTAGGGCCCTGCAATGGACCATCCAACAGTGCATATCTATAAATATGTCAAATCACGCCTCAATCCGATCATCTTGAGTCTGATACACGCGGACCAAACAAAATATTATATATTATATCAGTCCATAAACGTGTATAACTAATAAAGATGCGCAATCAAAAATAAAATCAAAAAAAAATCAAACGAGGAGGCAAACATACAAATGCCAACACACGTTTCAGGCCGATTACATATCTCTCAACATATAGAGCCCCGTTTCGCCCCTGTCAAATCTAACAGACAAATAAAATCAAAAAACAGAAATTGATACCTAAAATACTATACATCTTATGGCATATCCCAATTTATGAACCCCTAAAATACTTTCAATCCCTGGTGGCTCTCAAACCATTTGTTTGGGGAACCAATAGAGACACAAACTGGCATGGCAGACACTTAAGACTCCCAGTGATCTAGGGGGGCACTGCCCTTCCAGACTTTAATCTCCATTACATTGCCTCCCAGCTATCTAAACTGTATCACATTGACAAAACAGGTAAGTATAGGTTCAATATTCTTCTATGCCCACAATGGGCGCAACGGACCTCAGACCCTCTCTGTGCTGTGGGCTCAGGGGGAGATGGCAAGACCTTATTATACCACTATAGGTGCATCTGGGACCTAGCTATGGTTAAACTTGGGATACCGCCACCTAACGAGTTCACTCCCATATGGCACAACAAAACTTTGTCAGAATTCCTACAGATTCCCAACACTGAGATCTGGGGCACGAGAGGATCTACTATTCACATCACCTACTCTCTGAAGACCTTCGATGCCCTTCGCAGCGACTTCATGCTCCCCTATGGTATCTTCTTCAGATTCTTGCAGATCCGCCATGCCATGCACTCCCAGTTCCCTCATTCCCTTCCAATGCAGTCATGGTTATAGTTAAAAGCACAGATCCTCAAAACCTGATATCCACCTTTTACAACATGATTATAACTCCTAAATCCACCAAAATATCTTATGGCCTTAAACCCCGGAGGGAGAGAGGTGGGAGCATTGGCAGATGAGGAATGGAGCCAAGCTTTAGATGCCATCAAAATAGTTTCCCCTAAACTCTTGGACAGATGATCCAAGATCTATATCCTCCATCGGGCATACCTCACCCCGGGTACCTAGATATCGGAGGGGGCAGTCCACCAACTCTCTATTGTGTCAGAAGGAAAGGGGTACCTTTTTTCACTTGATTTGGGCATGCCCCGTTATTACAGGCATTTTGGAAACAAATTGTAGATTTCCTACATGACGAGATGGTACCCCACTTACCATAGACCCGAAACAATGTCTGAGAATATTCCCCGACCCCAAAATTAAATACGTTTTATTCTCAGCCCCGACATTTATTGCAAGACAATGGATGAGATCAGACACCTAACTTTTCAGAATGGAAAGCAGATGTAAAAATTCTTGTATATAAACTGTTGGCTACAAGATTCCAAAACATGTACATAAATATGATGACCCCCCCCCCCCCCCCAAATGGGTCCCTCGGTGTTTGTATTAACCGCATGTCTTTATTACAATGCAAGTCTCACCACTTGAACCCTGATAGATCTGTCCCTATACAGATTATGACTTCAACTGGACTTCACCAAGTATCTGTGATGGAACTTTTTTTTTTTTACATGTATCAGATGTATTAACCTGGGAATGCTCTCGTACCAATTGTATATGTCAATTGTTCAATGAAACCTTTTTGTTAACAAAAAAAAGTAAACTTTGACAATGGGAAGCTGAGGGGGGGGGGGGGGTGTATACATCAATGTGTATATAATATACCTTTTCTATGTTTGACATCATGCCTTACTGTACAGTAAAACCTTGGTTTGAGAGCATTTTGCAAGAGGAGCTACATCTTTTTTTTTATTTTGACTTGATATAAAAGTGATGTCTTGATATACAAGTAGCGTCACAACTGAGTATAAAAGAGAAGAGGCTCCTCTAAGTGTAACAATATGGTTACATTTAATGAAGGTACAACATTTAGAAACATATTGCTACACTTAGAGGCGCCTCTCTTCTCTTTTATACTCTGGAGCTCCTGCTGGATTTTGCTTCTAATCCCCTTGTGGAGGATTCCATTTGTGGACGGACATTTTATGGTCACATTGCTATAATCCTTTTTATATGGACTCTAAACTGAAAGACTTATGAATAAATGGTTGTGGAACGAATTATCTGCGTTTCCATTATTTCTTATGGGGAAATTCGCTTTGTTATACAAGTGCTTTGGATTACAAGCGTGTTTCTGGAATGAATTATGCTCACAATCCAAGTATATAGTTTTATTATTGTATGTAAATCCCAGCAATGAACTTCTCTTATTTGTTCCCCTCTTGGTTGTTGAATATCCAAAGAACTTTCTATCAAATGTGTGATTTTTTTTTTTGCTCTGTGGAAGTTGGGAAGGAAATGTAAGACACGTGATGTAGACTTTCCATTATTTGACCTTTTGGTATTTCTCTGGTCTTCACCTCACAGCTATGACAGCAGTGGGACCTCGAGGGACGATATAAAGGAGAGATTCGCACTGACGATGGAGTTTGTGGAAGAATATTTGAGGGACGTGGTCGGGCAGAGATTTCCGTTCTCCGATAAAGAGAAGAACAAGCTGACATTTGAGGTGATGTAACTTTTACTTGGATTCCTCGGCTGGTATCACAAATGGGGACTTTGTACCTACAGACTGCTCTGTATTAAGCAAAGGTCCTACATAAGGGGCCCTGACCTGATCTTGGAGCGAACGATAAGAATTCTTCAAGGTTCTAACAAACTTTATTAAATGAAAATGTTCTTGGATATACCAATGCGTTTCAGGGTTATACAACTGCATTTCTAGACGGTGAGAACCTGGACCTCGGGAGATCTTGGACTGATCTGATTTCTACATTTGGCATCCCAACCTGCAGTCAGAGGGAGACATTACTTCTCTCCATGATACCCATTGGGCCCACGGATCTCTTCTGAGTACTGGTTCCCTCCAGCTAGAAAATCCTCATAAAGGAAGAGTGCAGTTGTGTACTTCCACAATGGGTCGCCATCTCCATAGGAACACTCACATTTAATAATTTAAGGATTTCTAGACCGGAAACCTTGTGAACTTTTATTTTTTTAATTTTTTTTTTACCTTGTAACTTTCTGTGCATCATCTTCTTCAGTGTGAACATACTAAAAGGTTTTATTTTCTCATTTTTATGAACCTCATTGTGATGGACTCTGTGGTTGGTGCTTGTGGTATTGATAGTCCAGCTGGTAGGGCCCCCCCCCCCCCTCCTTTCTGAACTGTGGGAATCAGTGGCGGCTGGTGCTCAAAATGGGGGGGGGGGGGTGCAAACAAACTTAAAAAAACAATTGCAGCCTCACTGTGCCCCTTGATTGCCGCCGCCACTGTGCCCCTTGATTGCCGCCGCCTCCATATCCTTGATCTTCTCCCGACCACTCCTCCCATCAGGTGTCCAATCACAGCCAGGGGCGGACTGACAACTCATGGGGCCCCCGGGCAATAGAAGATCATGGGGCCCCTTGGTCCCCACACTCAAGGGGACCAAGCGCACACACAGGGGGGGGGGGGACACACGCAGGGGGACACTGGAGGGAGAGCGCACACGCAGGGGGACACTGGAGGGAGAGCGCACACGCAGGGGGGACACTGGAGGGAGAGCGCACACGCAGGGGGACACTGGAGGGAGAGCGCACACACAGGGGGACACTGGAGGGAGAGCGCACACACAGGGAGGCACACACACAGGGGGACACTGGAGGGAGAGCGCACACAGGGGGGCACACAGGAGGGAGAGCGCACACACAGGGGGACACTGGAGGGAGAGCGCGCACACAGGGGGGCACACGCACACAGGGGGACACTGGAGGGAGAGCGCACACACAGGGAGGCACACACAGGGGGACACTGGAGGGAGAGCGCACACACAGGGGGGCACACACACAGGGGACACTGGAGGGAGAGCGCACACAGGGGGACACTGGAGGGAGAGCGCGCACACACAGGGGGGCACACGCACACAGGGGGGGACACTGGAGGGAGAGCGCACACACAGGGGGACACTGGAGGGAGAGCGCACACACAGGGAGGCACACACAGGGGGGCACTGGAGGGAGAGCGCACACACAGGGGGGCACTGGAGGGAGAGCGCACACACAGGGGGGCACTGGAGGGAGAGCGCACACACAGGGGGACACTGGAGGGAGAGCGCACACACAGGGGGACACTGGAGGGAGAGCGCACACACAGGGAGGCACACACAGGGGGACACTGGAGGGAGAGCGCACACACAGGGGGGCACACACACAGGGGGACACTGGAGGGAGAGCGCACACACAGGGAGGCACACACAGGGGGACACTGGAGGGAGAGCGCACACACAGGGAGGCACACACAGGGGGACACTGGAGGGAGAGCGCACACACAGGGAGCCACTCACAGGGGGACACTGGAGGGAGAGCGCACACACAGGGGGGCACACACACAGGGGGACACTGGAGGGAGAGCGCACACACAGGGGGGCACACACACAGGGGGACACTGGAGGGAGAGCGCACACACACACACACACCACTGGAGGGAGAGCTCACACGCAGGGGGGGGGCACGCACACACAGGGGGACACTGGAGGGAGAGCGCACACAGGGGGGCACTGGAGGGAGAGCGCACACACAGGGGGACACTGGAGGGAGAGCGCACACACAGGGGGGGGACACGCACACAGGGGGACACTGGAGGGAGAGCGCACACACAGGGGGGGACACGCACACAGAGGGACACTGGAGGGAGAGCGCACACACAGGGGGGAAAACGCACACAGGGGGACACTGGAGGGAGAGCGCACACACAGGGGGGGGAAACGCACACAGGGGGACACTGGAGGAGAGCGCACACACAGGGGGGGACACGCACACAGAGGGACACTGGAGGGAGAGCGCACACACAGGGGGGGAAACGCACACAGGGGGACACTGGAGGGAGAGCGCACACACAGGGGGGGAAACGCACACAGGGGGACACTGGAGGGAGAGCGCACACACAGGGGGGCACACACAGGGGGACACTGGAGGGAGGGCGCACACACAGGGGGGGAAACGCACACAGGGGGACACTGGAGGGTGAGCGCACACACAGGGGGGGGGTGGAAACGCACACAGGGGGACACTGGAGGGTGAGCGCACACACAGGGGGGGAAACGCACACAGGGGGGGACACTGGAGGGTGAGCGCACACACAGGGGGGAAACGCACACAGGGGGACACTGGAGGGTGAGCGCACACACAGGGGGACACTGGAGGGTGAGCGCACACACAGGGGGACACTGGAGGGTGAGCGCACACAGGGGGACACGGGAGGGAGAGTGCACACACAGGGGGGGACATGCACACACAGGGGGACACTGGAGGGAGAGCGCACACACAGGGGGGGAAACGCACACACAGGGGGACACTGGAGGGAGAGCGCACACACAGGGGGGGAAACGCACACAGGGGGACACTGGAGGGAGAGCGCACACACAGGGGGGAAACGCACACAGGGGACACTGGAGGGTGAGCGCACACACAGGGGGGGAAACGCACACAGGGGGACACTGGAGGGTGAGCGCACACACAGGGGGGAAACGCACACAGGGGGACACTGGAGGGAGAGCGCACACACAGGGGGGGACATGCACACAAGGGGACACTGTGGGCTGGGGGGTGACACTGCGGGCTGGGGGGTGACACTGCGGGCTGGGGGGGTGACACTGCGGGCTGGGGGGTGACACTGCGGGCTGGGGGGTGACACTGCGGGCTGGGGGGTGACACTGCGGGCTGGGGTGACACTGCGGGCTGGGGTGACACTGCGGGCTGGGGGGTGACACTGCGGGCTGGGGGGTGACACTGCGGGCTGGGGGGTGACACTGCGGGCTGGGGGTGACACTGCGGGGTAGGGTGACACTGCGGGGTAGGGGTGACACTGCGGGCTGGGGTGACACTGCGGGCTGGGGGTGACACTGCGGGCTGGGGGTGACACTGCGGGGTAGGGGTGACACTGCGGGGTAGGGGTGACACTGCGGGGTAGGGGTGACACTGCGGGCTGGGGTGACACTGCGGGCTGGGGTGACACTGCGGGCTGGGGGGACCCGAGGCCGTGACTCACCGATGCCGATTCCGATGCTCCCCGCCGGTGTTGTGCTGAAAACGGTTCCCCCCTCGATACACCGGCCCCTCCACTCTTCTTCCATTAGGGGCCCGGACTCGGCAGGCTGTATTACATGCCGCGAATACCGCTAACAGCGCGCGGCTCCCCACCGGCCCCTCCTTCCCTCCCGTCCGTCCCAGGTGACGTCACGACGCATACAGTAGAAGCACCTGGGACGGACGGGAGGGAAGAAGGGGCCGGCGGGGAGCCGCGCGCCGCTAGCAGTATTGTTAGCGGCATCGCGGCATGTAATACAGCCGTTTCAAGTGGCCCCTCATGTGGCTGAGTCCGGGCCCCTAATGGCCCCGGGCCCTCGGGCGGCGCCCGAGTCACCGACCTGTCAGTCCGCCCCTGATCACAGCACCTGTCGTTTAAGCCAATCAGGTGACGGTAACAGACCCGAGCACCTGATTGGAGGAGGGGCGGTTCAGTGTTAGAAAAGCGAAATATTTATTTGCTTTTCTAACACAGCTAAGTGAACTGCGAGCGCCAGGCATGGCGCTCGATGTTTACCTTTGACGCCCATTAGAGTCTAATGGCTCTAATCAGGTGCTTCAAAAGAATACCCCGCTGTTGTAATGCAGGTGCCCGAAAAGGGGCCGGGCGGCTGAATATGGGGTGGCAGCGGCGGCCATAGTTAGATTTGTGTTATACATTAATCTATTGGTGATAGAGGGGGTGGCTGGAGAGGGGGCGGCGCTCTTGCACCTTTAGACAGTACAGCGTGCACGGTGCACCGTACAGTAAAGGTGGATGAAATTTCTGCATTTGTATAAAGGTGGCCTCAAGGGGCAATTGTTTTTTTTTTCCCCACAAAAATGGAATTTAAAATGAAGACACTGTATCGTTAATTATGCCATTTAGATTGTAAGCTCTTATGTATTCCAGCAGCAGGACAGAAAAATGACATGTTTTCTTGTGTTACAAAGTTTACAACTATCCAATCTTCATATTATGGAAAATTGCAGTCACTAAAATATGGCGAGAGAGGGGTGTGGGGGGTGTGAAGAGAAAGGTGTGGGGGGGGGGCGGGGGTGAAGAGAAAGAGAGGTGTGGGAAAAGAAAGAGGCGAGGGGTGTGGGGGGGGGGGGTGGAAGAGAGGGGGGAAGGGGTGTGGGGGGGGTGCAAAGAGAAAGAGGGGGGGGGGTGCAAAGAGAAAGAGGGGGGTGGGGGTGCAAAGAGAAAGAGGGGGGTGGGGGTGCAAAGAGAAAGAGGGGGGGGGTGAAGAGGGGGGGGTGGGGGGTGCAAAGAGAAAGGGGGGGGGGGGGGGTGAAGAGGGGGGTGCAAAGAGAAAGAGGGGGGGTGAAGAGGGGGGTGCAAAGAGAAAGAGGGGGGGGTGAAGAGGGGGGTGCAAAGAGAAAGAGGGGGGGGTGAAGAGGGGGGTGGGGGGTGCAAAGAGAAAGAGGGGGGGTGAAGAGGGGGGTGGGGGGTGCAAAGAGACGGAGAGGAATACCAATGTAATAATCTTCCCTTCTTTCTGCAGGTGGTGAACTTGGCTCGCAATCTCATCTACTTCGGCTTTTACAATTTCAGCGACCTTCTCCGCCTGACTAAGATCCTTCTGGCCATCCTGGACTGTGTGCACCTGGCTGCTAATTTCCCCACCAACAAAATGGGCAAAGGTGATGAAAAGCAAGGTAGGTATATGGGGTGGGGGAGGGGGCACCCTGAATACTTGTCCCTGTGCTTCTGTAATCGGATTGCTGTGATTTCATGTTCTTCTACATAAAATACTTCATTCAGAGATAAAATGCACATTGTAGTTCTAGGAAACCAATCGGGGACATTCCTAGAGCCACATATGGAGGATTTGGGAATATTGTGCCGATCATCAGAGAATAATCCTCTTTTCTGGTAGGTGGGAGTAACGTTATGCGATCCATCCATGGAGTTGGAGAACTTATGACTCAGGTTGTACTACGCGGTGGGGGGTTCCTTCCACTCACCCCCTTGGCAGCCCCAGAAGGAGCCATTAAACCTCAGCGAGAGCCGGAGAAGGAGGACATCCTGGTCATGGACACCAAGCTGAAGATCATTGAGATTTTGCAGGTAAGTGTCACCAGACAGTGGTTTGCGTTATGTCTTTATAATCTGGTCGTGTTTTGTGCCGACTCGTATCCAGTGGTATAAATGAGCTCTAATATTCTCAGCCTAACATATCACTCGGGGGAGGATGTAATATGGACCCGAACCCCAAAAAATTTGAGATTTGTCTCCTTCTCACCGATCTTCTTGCTGATGGTCTTGTAGCCCATTCCAGCCTTGTGCAGGTCTCCAATCTTCTCCCCGACATCCTCTGACAGATCTTTGGTCTTCCCCATGATGGTGAGGATTGGAGGGAAGAGATTCTGTGGACAGGAGTCTTCTATACACATAACGAGTTGTCGTTAGGAGAACCTTCTTACATTGACAGGACTGATCTGTGTACCACATGAGCCCCTACTGGAGCCAGTCTGTGTATACCCCATATATACCCCCCATATATACTATATATACCCCCATATATACTATATACCCCATATATATATACCACATGAGCCCCTACTGGAGCCAGTCTGTGTATACCCCATATATACCCCCCATATATACTATATACCCCATATATACCCCCATATAAACTATATACTCCATATATATACCACATGAGCCCCTACTGGAGCCAGTCTGTGGGGGGCAGAATTATTGTTGGTTGGTCGGGGATCAAATACTTATTTTACTCCATTTATAACATTTGTATTGTGTGATTTTTCTGGATTTTTGGTTGATATTCTGTCTCTATCATATAAAATACACCTATGATAAAAATTATAGACCTTCATTTCTATGTAAGTGGGCAAAACTTGCACATTCTGCAGGGGAGACGATCGTTATTTTCCCCTCCTATAGCTGTTTGCTGAAATCCCTGCTCTCTGGGCACTTTCCATGTATTCATATGAAGAGGAGGTGCTCCCATTTAGTGGGATGTGGGCGTTTGGGGCTGTAGGATTAGAAATCCAAAGATCTCATTTGTGTCCTGACTACTCGGACACTTCCATTGGATATTGTAATTTCCGTGGCTCCTAAGATTGATAATTGGCGTTCTTCTCAATTTCTGAGCCCTTGTTACCGGGCAGATCCAGAGAGGTGAACACCGGAGTGGGCGTCGCCTGAACGCTCCAGTAATGTTACTTATTTTTCTCATATTTTCTAGTTCATTCTGAACGTTCGTCTGGATTATCGCATCTCCTGTCTCCTCTGCATCTTCAAGAGTGAGTTTGATGAGAGCAATGCTCAGTCCGCAGACGGGTCGGACGCGGTGACCGTGGTGCCAGGTGAGAGCATGCGCTGGGGAGAGCCGCCAAACTCCTCCTACGTGAGGTCCTCGGCAAGCAATTAAAGGCAAATTCCACATTGATTAAAAATTTGCATTACATTTTTTTTGGAGTCTGCAGACTATTCCTCCAGCCCCGAGATACAGGCCTTCAGTTACAGGATTAGAGGAGGTGTCAATGGACTACAGGTGCAACTATGTCGTACTTTTGCTCCATTGAGAACTACGAGTCCCTCTGACATGGGGGGTGGATGGGACTTGTAGTAAAATGCACAGGGTGCTCCTAGATTCAGTAAGAGTGGGGCTGCAAGACCCTCAATATAGGTATATTGCATAGACGATCACGAACCAGATTTCCCAGCACATGTACCAGCCAGCCTGCAGTTTGCTTTTAAAAAAACAGAGCGTTTGGGACTTATTGAACCCATTGTGCCGTCCGCCGCTAAACGCACAGTGATTAGTATATTGCTGTTTTATGCACGGAAGAATATTGCTATACAGTGGAAAAAGCCTGAACCCCCTTCCATAGTGGAAACATCTAGTGAACAACAGCCTTCCCTTATACAAAGATACTTATTTGCACAGGGGCTGTCCACAAAAATACGATAAGGTCTGGCACAATTGGCTGGCAGAACCGGAAACAGCTTAAGTGGATGTGGTGGGGCTTGTTCCATTGATGGAGCTCTGCTCCCCCTGGGGGATCCCAAACATACCTTTTTTCAGTGGGCTCCGGCTTGGGACCGGGACTTATCGCACCTATCCATCTGGGGCCACCAGAGATATAGTACTGATGTACCAAGTTGCACTGCATATGACTATTTCTTCCAATGACCCTTTGTATATACTGTGAGCACTTTTGTTTTATATGTTTGTATGTTGTTAAAACTTTAATAAAAATATTTTGAAAAAAAAAAAAAGAGCGTTTGGTTTGCAGACATTTGCAAATACATGCGTAAGCCGCAGTGCCCACATCTAGGGACCTCCTGTATACACTGCCGTCATAACTCTAAAATTTCCAGAGCCCCCGTAGTAGGAGCGAGTGCGTCGCCCTTCCATGCACACCTTGCTGCAAAGGCCAGTTATTACCGTTTTATTTATTTTTTTTATTTATTTTTTATATATACAGTTGGTTGAATTGGGTGCGGGGACGCACGGAATGCCTTCGCTGCTATTGCTGGGCGTCACATGTGTCATTGTGCCTTTTTTTTTTTTTTTTTTTTTATAAAGGGGTGGGCTCCCTCCAGGCATGCCTGCCCTCTACCCATCCATTGATATACACGTGCTCCTACTATGGAGGCTCTGGAAGTTTCCGAGTTCGGACGGCGGTGTATACAGAGGTCCCGTGACGTGGGCACTGTGGCTTCCGCATGTATTCACAAATGTGTGCAAACGCAACCCTCTGTTTTTTAACGCAAACTGTTAGACCGGACAATTCGGTTGCTTTGCAGGCTGGCTGGGAAATCGTTTGTTTGCAATGTGCGTCGCCCTTTCATGTGCACCGTACTGCAAGTTATAGGTTGGGGTGGCTGCCATTTTTTTGTATAATACAGACCATGGTCAGAAAGGTGGACCTTGTCTTAGGTCTTCAATGAAAAATGTTTTTAAAGGCCATCTGGCCGTACGCCACAATGTTCCGTCAGCTTCTAGAACATTCTAAATCTAATTTTTTTTTTATTTTTTTTTTATTCGTTTTGGATGGAGTAGGTTGGAACCCGTTAAGTATTTTAATTTTTTTGTGTCCTGTTGATGAGATTTGTCATTACTTCCTGTCCTGAAAACCCAACAGGAAGTGGAGGGGAATCCCCTTCTTGGCTGTCCATTGGAAGGTTTCCCCTCTATCCCTGTGTAAAATTTTGGCTTTCTCATTCCTTCGTCACTTTCTCTACTCTTTTTCATCTCTCCAACCTTCATAGGACTCGAATGGAACACAATGATGAGCATTAAATACAAAAATGATCTTAATGTTTTTTTTTTTCTTTTAGGTGCCCTGGATTTTGAGCACATCGAGGAGCAGGCGGAAGGCATCTTTGGCGGAAGGTAAGGACAATCTCGTGGTGGTCCTTCTTTTTCTTCTTTTTTCTGTACCTTTTACCAATAATAAAAGCTCCTAGTTTTAAGTTTTCTATTTGATTTGTTTCCATAGTAATGTTACAATGTAATTCTTATATGACGGTGGCATCAGCTATATAAAATTATAATCTGAGCTCAGCGTCCAGAGCCATTGGATGGAGATATAAAGGAGAAGTACGAGGAAAGCTTGTTTGGCTGTACTCTACAGATCGCGGTTTGTTCTGCATTCCTGTGACCCGTTTTCAGCAGACAGCGGGCTGACGTCACAGCCGGTCCAGGCTAGGGAAAGATTGAGACCGTATTGTTGGCATCTGCCCACATGCCTGGACCAGCACCACGCTCTGAGCGAGCCACTAGGAGCCGGCCGCTGAGAGCCTGAGCCGGCCGTCCCCTCCACAGCCTAGCGCTCCAGTGAGAGCCGGTGACTGACAGTCAGCTGCTCTCTGCTCGGGGAGCTCTGAAAACCGAAGCGATCACTGGTGTTCGATCGCTCGGTTCTCAGTGTTGGAGTCGGGGAGGGGAGACAGATGCAGCATCCACCTAGGTAAGTATGATTGTTAAAAAAGTTCTATTGAGAACTGTTTTCCTGGCTCGGCAAATAATTAGCTGGGACCAGTTTGGACCAAATGAATGAATTCCATGCCAGAACAGATTGGCGGCTGCTCTAGTTTACTGTAGTAGTTGTGTTCTGTACAGGAAGCAGCGCTTTGTGCCGGCAGCCGTACCCGGCGCCGTACGCCTAGTTATGTAGTCCGCTGTCCCTCATCTCCACCATTTAGGAGAAGCCTTGTATTATTTTTGGCAAGGCGTCCTCCGATTTGGCCAAGGTGGGGATCTTGATCTGCCCACCTCCTTAGCCCAGCCAATCAGAGGATGCCTTGTATTCACTGAAAAAAATAGAAGTCTTCTCCTAAATGGTGGAGATTTGATATAGGCAACCCCCTCTACTTCACAATGTAGAGAGGAAGCTGCCAGCGCTGTATACTGTACACAGCACAGACTAGGCAGCAGACAGTCCATTCTAGTATACAGATGATGTTTGCTCCAAGCTGCTCCCAACTAATTATCTAATGTGCCAGGAAACCTTTAATTCCCTTTTTAATTTGACAAAGAAACTGTTTATCCATTGCTAATTAATTGGCAAATGTCCAACGAATGCAAAAATGAACAGTAATTTAGGCCACTAACATGAATCCAATTCCAATGTTTACTTGGCTGTTATGATTGTTTTAAATCGGACTGTCAGGATTGCAATATAGAAGCTGCCATTGCCCCTCGTGAACAAGCTGTTCATCATCATTTTTGTTTTTTGTTTTTGTTTTTATATTTTATTGAAGATTTAGTCTCTTTAAAGAGATTACGTGTTTTTTTTTTTTTTCATGCATATATTCAGTTCATACTTGCCACCCTCTGCAGTGGTTTTTGCACTGAGCAGCCCCGATCCCATTCTTCTGGAATCCCCCACCAGCGCACCTTCTTGTACCACCATAGGACGTCGCTTCCCATTGTGGCACACCTGCAGGCTCGATCCTGAGCCGCTCTGCCTGCTAGACACAGCTAGGCTTGGCCCCGCCCCCTCTTGTTTTATTTTTCCCCCAGGCTGTAATTGACAGCAACAGGACCCATTTGCTTCCCCTGCTGTCTCTGAGCCACTGAGGCGGGGAGGAGAGAAAGAGAGAAGGCAGCTCTGCTGTTCTTCTGTTCCAGTCGGGGGGGGGAGAGCCGACAGCCAGTCGGGGGGGCCGACAGCCGGTCGGGGGGGGGAGGGGAGCCGACAGCCGGTCGGGGGGGGGGGGGGAGAGCCGACAGCCGGTCGGGGGGGGGGGGAGAGCCGACAGCGGGTCGGGGGGGGGGAGAGCCGACAGCCGGTCGGGGGGGGGGGGAGAGCCGACAGCCGGTCGGGGAGGGGGAGAGCCGACAGCCGGTTGGGGGGGGGGGGAGAGCCGACAGCCGGTCGGGGGGGGGGGGGGAGCCAACAGCGGGTCGGGGGGGAGGGCCGAAAGCGGGTCGGGTCGGGGGGGGGGGGAGAGCCGACAGCGGGTCGGGGGGGAGAGCCGACAGCGGGTCAGATGACAGTTGCTCTTCAAAAATGATGATATAAATCGAGTTGATTAAAACCAAGCCTTTTTACTAGTGATTTAAATCCACCCTGGATTAAAAGCAATCATTTACCGACACCCCCAATTTGGATGGGAACACTTTGCCCAGCAGAGCCGGCCGGGTAACGCCTAGTAGTTCCAGTTCCAGGTTTTTTTTCATACATATATTCAGTTCATACTTGCCACCCTCTGCAGTGTTTTTTGCACAGAGCATCCCCGATCCCATTCTTCTGGAATCCCCCGCCAGCGCACCTTCTTGTACCACCATAGGACGTCACTTCCCATTGTGGCACACCTGCAGGCTCGATCCTGAGCCGCTCTGCCTGCTAGACACAGCTAGGCTTGGCCCCGCCCCCTCTTTTTTTTTTGTAATTGAGAGCAACAGGACCCATTTGCTTCCCCTGCTGTCTCTGAGCCACTGAGGGGGGGGGGAGAAAGAGACGGCAGCTCTGCTGTTCTTGCGCTCAGGCAAGTAAGGGGTGTGGGGGGATTAAAGTGAATAGGTCAGAGGGGGAGCCGACAGCCGGTCCGGGGGGGAGCCGACGGTCGGGGGGGGGGGGGGAGCCGACAGCGGGTCGGGGGGGGGAGCCGACAGCGGGTCGGGGGGGGGAGCCGACAGCGGCTCGGAGGGGGGGGAGCCGACAGCGGCTCGGAGGGGGGGGAGCCGACAGCGGGTCAGGGGGGGGAGCCGACAGCGGGTCAGGGGGGGGGAGCCGACAGCGGGTCAGGGGGGGGGAGCCGACAGCAGGTCAGATGACAGTTGCTCTTCAAAAATGGTGATATAAATCGAGTTGATTACAATCAAGCCTTTTTACTAGTGATTTAAATCCACCGTGGTTAAAAGCAATCATTTACTGACACCTCCAATTTGGGTGGGAACACTTTGCCCAGCAGAGCTGGTCGCCTAGTAGTTCCAGGTCAGTCACTTGCCAGATATTGAAATAGTGATGAATGGGTCCGTCTACAATTCCAGCTCCCATGTTTCCACCTTGAAAAGTTCCTTTTTTCCCATTGTAACATCCTAGAATAAAATCGGGAAGCCTCCCGGGTCTCCCGGCCTTCAGACTGACTTGTGCCCTTTTTCCTCGCAGTGAAGAGAACACCCCGTTGGACCTGGACGATGATGGCGGTCGCACCTTTCTGCGTGTCTTGCTCCACCTCACCATGCACGATTACCCCCCTCTGGTGTCTGGAGCCCTGCAGCTGCTCTTCCGCCATTTCAGCCAAAGGCAGGAGGTGCTCCAGGCCTTCAAACAGGTCTGTGGACGGATATTGGCCACCTTTTTCTCTAGACGAAGGTCCATAGATGTCTCTTCTAACCGATGATGTCCTCCTCACGTAGGTCCAGCTGTTGGTGACCAGCCAGGATGTGGATAACTACAAACAGATAAAGCAGGATTTGGACCAGTTGAGGTCCATCGTGGAGAAGTCGGAGTTGTGGGTCTACAAAGGGTCAGGGCCGGAGGAGGCTCCAGAACAGACCACGGGGACAGCCGCCACCAAAGAGGCAAGTTGTCCTTCAAGTCTTGTCAAACCTTTAAAGCCGAACTCCAGAAATTATTTCGTTTTTGTGTAAAGTAGGGAAGAGATTAAAATATAAATTTCAGTTTGTGACCCAATCGGGAAGCTTCTCCCTTAATTCCCGTCCCTGAAATGGGGGAGTAATTGTTATGGGTGCAGAAAGTCATAGAAAGTAATAAAACCCAACACTTCCTCACTTGGAACTCTAACCCTAGGACTGCTTGCACAGAGGGGCCAAGATGGGGCCCCAGAGCATCCAAACCCCTCTGCCCTTAAAGTGGTTGTAAACCCTCCATATTCCCAGTGAAGTGACCGGCCTCAGGTGATACACAGAGCTGAAACAAATCCTCCTACATAAGTTGTACCTGTTTATCTGCAGTCTTCCCTCTACATCCGCTCAAAGTGCAGAATTTATACAGCTTGTCTGAGAGTTCCAAAAAAAGGGGATGGAGAGCTGAAGTTGCACTCTTCAGAGCTCAGGGACCCCCCCCCCCTTCACACAGTAACACAGCTGAGGCTGTCAATCGCAGGCTGTGTGCTGGAGCTCCCTACCCTGTCACTCCTTTTCTCTTGGTGTCAGGAAAACTTGTCAGAAGTCACTCATGCAGAGGAAGGCGGCAACTGACAGAAATGACACTCGGTATTTTAAAATAAGTGCGTTCCCTTTTCAGTGTATCTCAGCTTGTTTTTGCCTTTTTGTAGGAAGGATCTGGGAAGCCGAAGAAAGCCGAGAGCACCAGCAGCTATAACTACAGAGTGGTTCGAGAGGTGCGTATGCCTCATACTGGGGGGTACGTTCTGTTTATTGCAGGGAAATCCACAGGGGTCCAGTTTGTAAAATGTTCTCATGGCAGAGGTCCAAATGTCATGTTTGTGCTAGAATACAGAACAGCCCCCCTTCACATCACAGTCCCCCCTGTACATCACTGTCCTCAGCCCCCCCTTCACATCACAGCACCCCTTTTACAGCACAGTCCCCCCTGTACATCACTGTCCTCAGCCCCCCTTCACATCACAGCACCCCTTTTACTGCACAGTCCCCCTTGTACATCACTGTCCTCAGCCCCCCTTCACATCACAGCACCCCTTTTACAGCACAGTCCCCCTTGTACATCACTGTCCTCAGCCCCCCTTCACATCACAGCACCCCTTTTACAGCACAGTCCCCCCTGTACATCACTGTCCTCAGCCCCCTTCACATCACAGCACCCCTTTTACAGCACAGTCCCCCTTGTACATCACTGTCCTCAGCCCCCCTTCACATCACAGCACCCCTTTTACAGCACAGTCCCCCCTGTACATCACTGTCCTCCCTGTACATCACTGTCCTCAGCCACCCTTCACATCACAGCACCCCTTTTACAGAACAGTCCCCCTTGTACATCACTGTCCTTGGCCCCCCTTCACATCACAACCCCCCTTTTACAGCAGTCCCTCCTGTACATCACTGTCCTCAGCCCCCCTTTTACAGCAGTGTCCCCCTTGTACATCACTGTCCTCAGCCCCCTTCACATCACAGCACCCCTTTTACAGCACAGTCCCCCCCCCTGTCACCTCTCAGTCTCCCTCTCTCTCGCCCCCCTTCACATCACAGCACCTCTTTTACTGCACAGTCCCCCCTGTACATCACGTGTCCTCAGCCCCCCTTCACATCACAGCACCCCTTTTACAGCACAGTCCCCCCTGTACATCACTGTCCTCAGCCCCCTTCACATCACAGCACCCCTTTTACAGCACAGTCCCCCTTGTACATCACTGTCCTCAGCCCCCTTCACATCACAGCACCCCTTTTACTGCACAGTCTCCCCTGTACATCACTGTCCTCAGCCCCCCTTTTACAGCACAGTCTCCCCTGTACATCACAGTCCCCCTTGTACATCACTGTCCTCATCCCCCCTTCACATCACGGCACCCCTTTTACAGCACAGTCCCCCATGTACATCACTGTCCTCAGCCCCCCTTCACATCATAGCACTTCTTTTACAGCACAGTCCCCCCTGTACATCACTGTCCTCAGCCTCCCTTCATATCACAGCACCCCTTTTACTGCACAGTCTGCCCTGTACATCACTGTCCTCAGCCCCCCTTCACATCACAGCACCCCTTTTACAGAACAGTCCCCCTTGTACATCACTGTCCTCATCCCCCCTTCACATCACAGCACCCCTTTTACAGAACAGTCCCCCTTGTACATCACTGTCCTCAGCCACCCTTCACATCACAGCACCCCTTTTACAGCACAGTCCCCCTTGTACATCACTGTCCTCAGCCCCCTTCACATCACAACCCCCCTTTTACAGCAGTCCCTCCTGTACATCACTGTCCTCAGCCCCCCTTTTACAGCAGTGTCCCCCTTGTACATCACTGTCCTCAGCCCCCCTTCACATCACAGCACCCCTTTTACAGAAGTGTCCCCCTTGTACATCACTGTCCTCAGCCCCCCTTCACATCACAGCACCCCTTTTACAGCAGTGTCCCCCTTGTACATCACTGTCCTCAGCCACCCTTCACATCACAGCACCCCTAGTCTCGGCAGCTCCCACTTTACCTTAGTGTGCACAGTCCCCCTTTACAGTAAAGTCCCCCCCTCCGTCCCGTCCCCCCCCCCTTCCCCCTCCCTCCGTTCCAAGTCATCCCCTCCCCCCCCCCCCCCGTCCCCCCCTCCCCTCCAAGTCCCTCCCCTCCCTCCCCTCCCTCCCCAAGGGGGTTCACCCCCCGACCCTCCAGTCCTCCCCTGTCCCCAGTCCCCTCCCCCTCCCCCCCGCCAGTCCCAGTCCCTCCTCCGTCCCTTCCCCCCTCAAGAAGATCCGTCCCAGTCCCCCACTCCCTCCCCTCCTCCCATCAGCCCCTCCTCCCCAAGTTCCCCCTCCTCCTCCTCCCCTCCCAAGTCCCCCCCCAAGTCCTCTCCCCCGTCCCCTCACCTCCTCCCCAGTCCTCCTCAGTCCTCCCAAATCCCCCCTCCTGTCCCTCCCCCCTCCCAAGTCCTCCAAAGAGTCCCCCCCCACCCCCCCCCCCAAAGAGTCCAGTCCGTCCTCCCCTCCTCCCTCCTCCTCCAGTCCCCAGTCCGTCTCAGTTCCCACCCCCATCCCCCCAAAGTCCCTCCCCCTCCCCCCCTCCCCTCCCCAAGTGCCCCCCCAACTCCCAGTCCTCCTCCTCCAAGTCGTCCTCACCCTCCTCCCCGTCCCCCCTCGCTCCCTCACATACATCCCCCCTCCCCCCCTCCCCCCTCTCCCTCCCTCCCCCCCCCCTCCTCCCTCCCCTCCCCCCCTCCCCTCCTCCTCCCCAAAGTCCCCCCCTCCCCCCCCCCGCGTCCCCCTCCTCCCCCCGTCCCTCCCCACCTCCTCCTCCCCCACTCCAAAGTCCCTCCCCTCCCCCCTTCCAAAGTCCCCCCCCCCCCCCCGCCAAGTCCCCCCTCAGTCCAAGCCCCCCCCCCCCCCTCCTCCCCATCAAGTCCGTCCACCCCCGCTCCAAGTCCCATCCTCCCCCTCTCCCCTCCAAGTCCCTCCAGTCCTCCCCCCACCCCAGTCCTCCTCCTCCACCCCTCCTCCTCCCCCCCCTCCAGGTCCTCCAAGTCCCCCTCCCCCTCCTCCCGCCCCCCCCCCCCCCAGTCCTCCATTCCCCCCCCCCCCCCCCATCCTCCCCCTCCCTCCCCCCTCCCCCCTCCCTCCATCCCACTCCCCCCCCCCCCCCCCCCCCCCTCCTCCCCCCCCCCTCCCTCCCCCCTCCCTCCCAAAGTCCCCCCTCCCCAATCATCCCTCCTCCAAGTCCTCCATCCCCCCCTCCCCCTCCTCTGCCTCCCCGGATCCTCCTTTCCACCCCCACCCTCCAGTCCGCCCCCCTCCCCCCCACACCTCCCCTAAAGTCCGTCCCCCCTCCCCCCCCCCCCCCTCCCCTCCCCCTCCCTCCCACCCTCCCCCCTCCTCCCCTCCAAGTCCCCCAAGTCCCTCCCGCGTCCCCCCTCCACCTCCCCAGTCCCTCCTTCCTCCCCCTCCCTCCCCCCCCCCCCCCCCTCCCTCCTCCTTCCCCCTCCTCCCCCTCCCCCTCCTCCCCCCTCCCCTCCCCCATCCCCCTCCCTCCTTCCCCTCCAGTCCCCACCCCCCCCCCCCTCCACCCCCCCCCCCCGTCCTCCCCTCCCCCCCCAGTCCTCCCCCCTCCCTCCCCCCCCAGTCCCCCAGTCCCCCTCCCCCTCCCCCCCCCCCCCACCCCACCCCCCAAGTCCCCCCCCCCTCCCCAGTCCTCCCTCCAGTCCTCCTTCGCCTCCCCCTCCTCCCCCCCCCCCCCCCCCATCCCTCCTCCAAGTCCTCCCCCAGTAGTCCCCTCCCCTCCCCCCCCCTCCCAAGTCCGTCCCTCACCCCCCAGTCCCAAGTCCCTCCCTCCCCTCCCCTCCCCTCCTCCCCCCCCTCCCCCCCCCAGTCCCCCCTCCCCCTCCCCTAAAAGCTCCCTCCCTCCTCCCCTCCCTCCCCTCCCTCCCCTCCTCCCCCTCCCAAGTCCCCTCCCCTCCCCTTCCCAGTCCTCCCCCTCCCCACCAGTCCCGCAAGTCCTCCCCCCCCTCCCCTTCCCCTCCCCCTACCTCCCCCCCTCACCCCCTCCCCTCCCAGTCCCCCCCTCCCTCCTCCTCCATCCCAGTCCCCCCATCACCTCCCTTCACTCCCCGCTCCTCGTCCCCCCCCCTCCTCCCCCCCAAAGTCCAAGTCCTCCCCCCCCCCCCCCTCCCTTCCTCCCTCCCAAAGTCCCCTCCCCCCCTCCCCCCCTTCCCCCCCATTCCCCTCCCCCCCCCTCCCCCCCCCTCCCCCAAAGTTCACTCCTCCTCCCCCCCCCTCCTCCCCCCCCTCCTCCACTCCCCCACCCCCCGTCCCCCCATCCCCGTCCAGTCCCTCAAAGTCCCCCCCCCCTCCCCCTCCTCCCCCTCCCCCCCAAGTCCCTCCCCCCCTCCCTCACCCCGCCCACCTCCCCCCCCCCCCCCGCCTCATCCGCCTCCGTCCCCCTCCAAGTCCCCCTCCCCCCTCCCCTCCCCCCCCCTCCCCCCCCCTACCTCTCCCTCACCCCACCCCACCCCGGTACCCAAGTCCCCCCCAAGTACCCCTCCTCCCTCCCCTCCTCCCCCCTCCTCCCAGTCCCCTCCTCCCCCCCCCCCCCCCCAGTCCCAGTCCCCCTCCTCCTCCTCCCTCCCCCCCCTCCCCCCCCCCCCCCCCCCCTCCGTCCCTCCCCCCTCCCAGTCCGCCAGTCCACCCCCCAAGTCCACCCCCCCCCTCCACACCCTTCCCCCTCCCGTCCCCAGACCTCCTCCCCTCCCCACCCCCCCCCCCCCCTCCCCCCTCCACCTCCCCTCCTCCCCCCCCCTCCCCCCCCCAGACCCCTCCCCCTCCTTCCAAGGTCCTCCCCCAAGTCCCCCAAAGTCCCGCCCCCCTCCTTCCTCCAAGTCCCCTCCAAGTCCCCTCCCTCCCCTCCTCCTCTCGTCCCCAGTCCCTCCTCCCCCTCCCCTCCCCCCTCCTTCCGCTTCCCGTCTCCCCCTCCCCTCCCTCCCTCCATGACCCCCGTCCAGTCCCCCCCCCTCCCACCCTCCCCGTCCCCCCCCCCCCACCCCCCTCTTCCCCGTCCCCCTCTCCTCCAGTCCCCCCCCCCCCCTCCCGCGTCCCCCCCCCCCCCAGTCCCGTCCTCCCTCCTCCCAAGTCCTCCCCCTCCCCCCCTCCCTCCCACCCCCCCCCCTCCCATCCCCTCCCCCCACCCCCCCCCTAAAAGTCCTCCAAGTCCCTTCGCCCTCCTCCTCCCCGTTCCTCCCCCGTCCAACCTCCCACCCTCCCCAGCCTACCCCCTCCTCCTCCCCCCCTCCAGTCCCCAAGTCCCCCTCCTTCCCCTCCCCACTCCCCACACTCCCCCCCTCCCCTCCCCTCCCACCTCCCCAAAGTTCCTCTCCCCCGTCCCCCCCTCCCTCCTCCTCCCACCCCCCCGCCCACCCCCTCCCCCCTCCCCCCCCCCCCTCCCCCCCCAGTCCAGTCCTCCCTCCTCTCCTCCCCCCCGTCCCCTCCCCCCCCAAGTCCTCCTCCCCTCCAAAGTCCCCAAATTCCCCGTCCTCATCCCCCAGTTCCTTCCTCCCGCCCTCCCCCCCCAGTACAAGTACAGGACTGGTCCTCGGCACCCCCTTCACATCACACCCCCCCCCCCCTCAACATCTCAGCTCCCACTTTACATTCCTAAGTCCCCCTCCCAAGTCCTCCCCCTCCTCCCTCCCCCAAGTGTGCACAGTCCCCCTTTACATTAAAGTCCCCCCTTTACAGCAGTCCAACAGCGTCCTCCACTCCTCTTCACATCCCAGTGCCCTCATTACACTGCGCAGTGCCCCCGGCAGTCATAGCCCCCTCATTTACATCGCAGTGCCCCCTGTCCCCCTCCTCCTTCCCCTCCCCTCCCTCCCCCCAAAGCCCCCTCATTTACATTGCAGTGCCCCCTGCAGTCTTAGCCCCCCTCTTCTTTATATCACAGTCCCCCTTTCATCATTCAGCCTCCCTTGCATGGTCCCACCAGGGCAGAGGCACATAGCATCGGGGTGTTCTGTCTGGTTTCTGGCCCAGCTGCCGATATCATCCTCACAGCAGGCGGGGGAGGGAGGTGCTGCATTTCAGGACAGAGGGTGGGAGATGCCCAACTTATTCCATTAACAAGCTGGTGATTACCGAATCCTGTCCTCTGTCCCAATATGCAGCACCTCCCCCTGCCCCCTGTGAGGAGGATGATGATGGCTGGGCATGAGACCAGTGAGAACACCCAGGCGGATAAGTGGCACGGCCCACCATTTAGTGCACCCTGGTGTATTGTCTGATCCCCCCTCCTCCTGCTTTCCTCCTGTAGATCCTCCTGCGGCTCAGCAGGCTCTGTGTGCAGGAAAACTCGTCGGGGCGCAGGAACCGCAAACAGCAGCAACGTCTACTGCGGAACATGGGGGCGCACACGGTGGTGCTGGAGCTGCTGCAGATTCCCTATGAGAAGGTGAAGGTTTACACAGATTTTTCACTGCTGCTATTGGTCATAAATGGTTCATTGGAGACGGCAGGTTTTATCCCCATTAGTAATTGCCTGGAAATGTGTGTAGGGAAAAGCTCTGTTCAATGTCCCTCCTTTTTCTTCTTCTTTTTTCTTTTTCTTCTTTTCTTTTTTTCTTTTTTCTTTTTTTAAAACAATTATCCTGCATCATATTTAGAAAAGTGCTCCTCGCTTCAATACTCGCCTCCTCTGCAGGGCTCCCCTCCTATGTGATCCGGCACTGCTCCCCCCCCGCCCCCCCATGTGATCCGGCACTGCTCCCCCCCCCCCCCCTCCCCCTATGTGATCCGGCTCTGCTCCTCTCACTCCCTGTGATTGTTTGCCAGTCTGGGCTCGCAGGGGAATGGCACTGATCCCCCACCCCCCTTTTCTATGGGCACTGCTCACTTTTTGTATTTAGGACCCCAACAAAGAGCAGAAAAAGGACCTGTGACCCCTTAACTGGATTGGGTAGAATTGAACCTTAAAGCTGCAATGGAGCAAAGGGAAGATGAGTGTAAATAGCTGGGGGGGGGGGGGGGGGGCAGCTACTTACTCATCTTCCCTTTGCTCCATTGCAGCTCTTTTCTCCAATAGGTTGAAGGAAAAGCGACTTCTACAAGTCCGTTCCAATTGGTGCTCACAACTTCCCCTGTGATTGGTTCTGGGTCTCAAGCAACTAATTGCAGGCAAAGGCTAGGAGAGTATTAATGGGGGGGGGGGGGGGATGGTGACGAATATTTGTAGCTGTCTATGTATTTTCTAGTTGGAGCTTACACAGGGCTGAGAATATCTGCCCCATGGGGGAGGAGTCACATGTGTCACCATATCCCATAATACCGCATGTATGCCACGCCTCCCAACTTCTTCAAATGGAACTGACTGATACCTGTTGGCAAATGTGTGGAGGCATAGGACACACCCCTTGCCACACCCCTTAAAGGAGAATTCTACAAAAAAGTTTAGTTAAACCCACAAGGGTTTTTTTTTTTTTTTTTTCTAATTTACAAATGTAGCAATTTAGAAATTGGATGAAAGGTTCATCACCGGGCGATAAATATACATTTTATATGCAATATATAGTTCAGAGTAACACGAGGGACTTTGTTCTATTCCTCTTCACTCACAATAGTGAATTGAGCCGGGGTGAGGAGAAAGGGGGAGGAGCGTATACTGGGGGTGGAGAGAAAGGGGAGGAGCGTATATTGGGGGTGGAGAGGAGGGGGAGGAGCGTATATTGGGGGTGGAGAGAAAGGGGAGGAGCGTATATTGGGGGTGGAGAGAAGGGGGAGGAGCGTATATTGGGGGTGGAGAGAAGGGGGAGGAGCGTATATTGGGGGTGGAGAGAAGGGGGAGGAGCGTCTATTGGGGGTGGAGAGAAGGGGGAGGAGCGTCTATTGGGGGTGGAGAGAAGGGGGAGGAGCGTCTATTGGGGGGGGAGAGAAGGGGGAGGAGCGTCTATTGGGGGTGGAGAGAAGGGGGGGAGGAGCGTCTATTGGGGGTGGAGAGAAGGGGGAGGAGCGTCTATTGGGGGTGGAGAGAAGGGGGAGGAGCGTCTATTGGGGGTGGAGAGAAAGGGGAGGAGCGCGTCGAGATTTGTGGGGGTGGAGAGAAGGGGGAGGAGCGTCTATTGGGGGTGGAGAGAAGGGGGAGGAGCGTCTATTGGGGGTGGAGAGAAGGGGGAGGAGCGTCTATTGGGGGTGGAGAGAAGGGGGAGGAGCGTCTATTGGGGGTGGAGAGAAGGGGGAGGAGCGTCTATTGGGGGTGGAGAGAAGGGGGAGGAGCGCCTATTGGGGGTGGAGAGAAGGGGGAGGAGCGCCTATTGGGGGTGGAGAGAAAGGGGAGGAGCGCCTATTGGGGGTGGAGAGAAAGGGGAGGAGCGTATATTGGGGGTGGGGAGGAGCATATATTGGGGGTGGAGAGAAGGGAAGAAGTGCATTTGGGGGGGGGATATTTTGGGGGAGAGTGGAATAGAAAAGGGGGGTGGGGGTGAGTAAAGGGTATATGAGGAGGGGAGGGAGATGATGGAGGGTATATTGGAGTGGGTGGTGAGTAGGGGGGATAATGGGAGGCGAATAGATTTGTTGGGGCGAGGGGGGTGAAAGGGGGTTGAGAGTATATTGGGGAGGGTGGGAGATAAAGGGAGCGAGAGTATATGGGGGGGTAAGTAGGGGGGAGAACACAAGGGGAGAATTTTATTTGGGGGGGGGGGGGCGTGAAAAGGGGAGGAGTATTTCGGAAGTGGGGGAGTGAGAAGGTAAAGATGGTATATTTGGGGGGGGGGAGGGGCGTTGCCCTGTGTTTTTGTCATTAATGAGCTCTCTGGGTCTCTCCAGTCTGAGGACACGCGCATGCAGGAGATAATGAGGATCGCTCATGAATTTCTGCAGAACTTCTGTGCCGGAAACCAGCAGAACCAGGCTCTACTCCACAAACACATCAACCTCTTCCTGACCCCGGGGGTGAGTTCTGGGAGCAGCCAATCAGCACATTGCCCAACCAGCACAGCACACAGATGTATCCATCACCATCCAAGTGGGTAAGAGCGGCCAATGGCAGACAAGGAAGAGGAAGTCCCTTTTTACCAGGTTGTCCCTACGATGATACAATGTTACAGAAACGGGAGGTAAGAGGAGGGAGGGGCCGGAGGTTTGTCTCAATTACGTGGTCAACCTTCTATATATAAGGAGGGACGGCTTAGTTTACATGCACCTCGTTCATTCTGTGTTTGGCTCTCTTGGAATACAAATCTGCCTGACACGAGGTTCTCTCTGAATGCGAAGTCTTTAGATCTGTGTTTAAGGCGCGGCGTTGGGCAGAGTTTGCAGGCTGTGTCCTCGGCCGTGCCGGTTGGATGATACCTTTTCGTGTGTCTCGTAGATTCTGGAAGCCGTCACCATGCAGCACATCTTCAAAGACAACTTCCAGCTGTGCAGCGAGATAAACGAGCGCGTCGTCCAGCACTTCGCTCACTGCATCGAGACGCACGGCCGCAGCGTCCAGTACATCAAGTTCCTCCAGACCATCGTGAAGGCCGAGGGGCGCTTCATCAAGAAGTGTCAGGACATCGTCATGGCGGAGGTACGAGTGCCCAACACACGGTATACAATGTATCGGCTCTGTGTATTCAATGTGGGGGGGGGGCGGCGGGGTCCTATATTTGTATACAGCCCTCCCCAGGTAACGCCCTCTGTCCCAATATGCCGCACCTCCCACCCCTGATGATGGTGGCAGCCGGGTGGGAGACCAATGAGACACAACACCCAGGCTGATGGGTGGCACGGCCGCGGTCCATATAGGACTGTCACTTGGTCCGGCCCTGGACCGCGGTCCGCCATCTAGTGAGCCCTCGATGATGCCGGGCGTCCTCCAGCCAGGACATGAGGCGGCGGCTCTGTCTGACTTGCTGCACAAGGTTTTTGTATATGTGGTACTTTCTGAATATTCGCCATCCTGTGCCCCCTCCCCCCCCCCCCCCCCAGCTGGTGAACTCCGGAGAGGACGTCCTCGTCTTCTACAATGACCGGGCCTCCTTCCAGACTCTGGTGCAGATGATGCGTTCGGAGCGCGAGCGGATGGATGAGAACTCCCCCCTCATGTATCACATCCACCTGGTGGAGCTGCTGGCCGTTTGCACGGAGGGGAAGAACGTTTACACCGAGATCAAGTGCAACTCGCTGCTGCCGCTGGACGACATCGTGCGGGTGGTGACCCACGAGGACTGCATCCCGGAGGTGACAATTACAATACAATGTCTAGTGCAAGCGCTTCTTGTCGGAATAAGTGCCGGGGGGTGGTGGAGGGGGGGTGATGCATTTAGATCAGGGGGTCTCAAACTGGTGGCCCTCCAGCTGTTGCAAAAACTACAAGTCCCAGCATGCCTCTGCCTGTGGGAGTCATGCTTGTAATGTCTCATGGGCTGTCAGCCTTGCAATGCCTCATGGGACTTGTAGTTTTTCAACAGCTGGAGGGCCACCAGTTTGAGAACCCCTGGTTTAGAGGATAAACCTCTCGGGTGTCATTTGTTGAACCCCCAGAGCCGGGGGATGGACTTCTATTCGGAGTCACAATCTCTGTACTGCATTGCTGAAAAGCTTGGCCTGTATATAGAGTATAGATGCCCCTATGTAATTGTTAAAGAGCACCTAGTATCATGCGCTGTAATGTCCGTGACCCCCTTCCAGGTATTTATTCCCTCACACAGGACTCCCCCTGACAAAGCCTTCCTCTGATCTCCTCTCCAGAAGGACGGCACCATCTTTCAGGCATCATCCAGGATCATCTACTTCCTGGATTGAGATGGCATTATCTTGTAAATCTTAGTTCCCTGACAGTTCCTGGGGGTTCACAAATGTCTGACAAAGATCAGCCCCTGCTACCTCTCACCTTGGGACTTGCTACAAAGTTACAATGTAGAGTCTGGTCACTGGGGGAGGGGAGACTAAGGAAATGTCTCCTCCTGCCTGCAGCAGACTGACGTTATCCCAGCCTAGGCAAAGTCACTGACTGGCGCTCAAGGATGACTTTTTAATGATAAATTTAAGTTTCAATTACAGTTAAAAATGTCCAGACAAGCAGCCAAAGACACAACTGACACATACGCAGTGTTGGTCATCTTACGTTAAAGTAATTAGTTACGTTACAAATTACTTCTCCAAAAAAGTAATTGAGTTAGTAACTCAGTTATTACATTGGAAAAGTAATTAGTTACTCAGAAAAGTAACTGTGATTTTTATTTTATTTTTTTATATTCTTAGGGGCGGGTCTAGTATTACTGTAAGCACGTCAATTTCCCCTCTGCACCCCCCTGCACGTCTGTTCCCCCCAACACATATATATGTCCCCCCCAAACTCACAGATCGGATCATTTTTCGGATCAGCAAATAATAATTGAATTTGTAAAAACCTGTGAAAATTCCACAACCATAAAGCCCCCACTGTAATATCCACGTCATCTCCCCCAACTGTAATATTGGCTGGGTACGGCTGTGTATTGCAGAGTATGGCTGGGTATTACTGTGTATTGCAGAGTATTGGCAGGGTGTTGCAGAGTATTGGCAGGGTGTTTGCAGAGTATTGGCAGGGTGTTGCAGAGTATTGGCAGGGTGTTGCAGAGTATTGGCAGGGTGTTGCAGAGTATTGGCAGGGTGTTGCAGAGTATTGGCAGGGTGTTGCAGAGTATTGGCAGGGTGTTGCAGAGTATTGGCAGGGTTTGCAGAGTATTGGCAGGGTGTTGCAGAGTATTGGCAGGGTGTTGCAGAGTATGTGCTGGCATCCGATCTCTCCCCTCCACTGTACAGATCTGTACACAGAGGGGAGAGAGGAACCGCCGTCATCTTGACGCCGGTTTGTTTACAAGTGATCGCTCCGTCATTTGACGGTGCAATCACATTGTAAACGGCCGACGGGTGCACCAAGATGGCCGCCACTCCGGAGCTAGGCCGGAGCCGCGGCCATCTTGGTGCACCAAGATGGCCGGAGCTAGGCTGAGGCTGCGGACGGCTCCGCGGATCGCGGCGAGTAATTGCGGTAACGCCGCCCCAGTAATGGGAACGGCGTTACCGCGAGGGGAAGAGTAATCAGTTAGATTACTCGTTACCCTCTAAAGTAACGCCGTTTACTTTAATCGCGTTTCTTACATCACTGCACATACGTGTGAAAAGTTTTATCGGACAAAGGATGGATGCAGAACCTCATTTTGAAGTGACAGTGCAGTTTGATCCCGGACGCACCCCCAACCTGATGACTGCGGGTTCGTCAGTTTGCAGTCATCACTTTGCTGTCTCCTCCAATTGGCACATTTCTTGTTTGCACATGTGCAGAGCAGTAGAGCCGGACTGGCTGCTAGGGCTGGCTCCTCCAACTTTGGTGCCTTGCTGTGCAGGAAGTTGTGGGAAGACACAAATCCATTCAGTCACATTGTAACAATATGTTTTGATTTGTAATTATCAGTTGTGGTTTTTATTGATCTGCCTGTAGATTTCCTTCCTGATTTTCTGTCTCCGCAGGTGAAGATCGCGTATATAAACTTCCTCAATCATTGCTACGTGGACACCGAGGTGGAGATGAAGGAAATCTACACCAGTAACCACATGTGGAAGCTGTTTGAGAATTTCCTGGTGGACATCTGCCGGGTGAGATGGGAACTCCGTATGACGGGATTAACATTGGAGAACTGTAAAGCGCTGCGCAAACTGTTGGCGCTATATATATATATATATATATATATAAGATATATAATATATATAGTATATATATAGTATATATATATATAATCTTGTATCGTAATAACGGGCTGATATGTTTGTGCTTTAGGTGTGTAACAGCACAAGCGACAGGAAACACGCGGACTGCGTCCTGGAACGTTACGTGACGGAAACGGTGATGAGCATCATAAACACCTTCTTCAGCTCTCCCTTCTCCGATCAGAGCACCACGCTGCAGGTCAGGTGGAGGTTTTATGGGGACCGGGATTTTATTTATTGGGAAGGGGAACCTTCCTTGGTAAATAAAGGATGATTTGTGGGAAGTATTGATACAGTGATCCAGAAGGATAGTATAAAGAAAAACATTTTATTTAAAAAATGATGAAAATGTGTCTAAAAACAGTTATACAGCAAGTACATAGTGTAATCCTTATGGGTACAGCAAATTAGATGGAGTTCCCAACATGTTTCGCCCACAAACGTCTTCCTCAGGGGATGCTGTCCACTTTAAGTATAAGCCTTCCTAGTCTTTAAGAAAGGTGTGTGTTATATATATATATATATATATATTTATATATATATATATATATATATACACATACATGCATGCATACATAATTCAGGGAGTCTACAAACGCCACAGAGAACCAAGAACTACAGGTGACCATAAAAGGCATTCAAGGACCAGAAACAAAAGTTTGCAAGAACGCTCAACAACCAGGGACATCGACACTCCAAAGCAGGGTACTCATATCTAGAACTGGTGTCCTGAAAAGTTCTTGCAAACTATTGTTTCTGGTCCTTGAATGTCTCCTATGGTCACCTGTAGTTCTTGGTATATACGTTTCTTAAAGACTGAAAAGGCTTATACTTCAAGTGGTCAGCATCCCCTGAGGAAGTCATTTGTGGACGAAACATGTTGGGAACTCCATCTAATTTGCTGTACCCATAAGGATTGCACTATGTACTTGCTGTATAACGGTTTTTAGACACATTTTTAGCATTGTTTAAAAATGTTTTTTATACTATCCTGGATCTCTGTATCAATACTTGCACCTTACAAATCCCACAAACCCTCCTGTATTTATTCAAATTAAGGGATGCGGTGCCTACTTTTCCTTTTTTTTTTCTGTGGTGCTTACTTTAGTGGTCTGTCTGTGGTTAAGAATTTTTCCTGGCTAAACTATGTGACTTTGTTCTTCTCGCATGACGCTCTCTGCTCTTCTGTATACACAGAGATGGAACTTACAAGAGTAATTCTTCACATTTTTTGCGACCCGTCATCGAGGTTCTTTATTAGAGCTGTCGGTGGTGCAATAAGAAATATTCACCCCCTGGCTTCCTTCTAGTCGTGCTCCTCCCTGTACAAGTATATCTGCAAAAATCAAGCTCCATCCAGTAAACCTGAGCCTGTTGCAGGGGATGCCTGTCATGTGACCTCACGTTCTGTGCTGTTGTTTTTTTTAGCAAGCCAGTGATAAGCAGGATTCTGAGAAGTCCTGTCTGCAAACTGGATAATACTAATATGGTGCAAGTAAGAGATTTCCCTGTAATCTGTAGTTTTGGTGTTTTGTAGCAGCCCTTTGAAGTCATCCTTTAGGTGTGCTCTGGCCCTATTGTGTGTCCTGATTGGATCTTTTATACACAGGTCTGAGTGCCATATTTACAGCTTGAGCCGTGCCAGTGACTACATCAGGGTCTGCATTGGCACACCCCCGGCACACACACAGGAACGCACATTTGCTGACCCACAGAATACAACCCTCTTCAATGAAGACTGCCCCCCCCCCCCCCCCCCCCATAGCCACCGATAAACACCCACCGCAAGACACTGATGTAGCCACTGATCATAATGTAAATCTGGCATACTCCACCAGATATGTAAAAGATCCAATCAGGACACACAAAGGGCCAACAGACCTAAAGGATGAACTGTCAGACCGCTCCAGGTCTTCTACTAATGATTGGGAACCAGGATGACGGCTGTCAATCACATGATTGCTTCTGATTGGTTATCACAGCTCCTGTACTTTCGCCTCTTGAATAGAGGGGGGGGGTGGGGGGGGGTAGAAGAGTACGTTGTGTACTAGAGGGGGGGAGAAGGGTACGTTGTGTACTGGGGGGGGGGGACACAGAAGGGTACATTGTGTACTGGGGGGGGGGGGGACAGAAGGGTACGTTGTGTACTAGAGGGGGGGGGAGGGTACATTGTGTACTAGGGGGGGGGGGTACGTTGTGTACGGGGGGGGGGTGACACAGAAGGGTACATTGTGTACTGGGGGGTGGGGGGAGGGTACGTTGTGTACTAGAGGAGAAGATTAATTGCATACTAAAAGAAAATGGTACGTTGTGTACTGGAGAAGAGAAAGATACATTGTGTAATAGAGGGGGGGGGGGGATATATTGGGGTTGATTTTACTAAAACTGGAGAGTGCAGAATCTGGTGCACCTGTGCATAGAAACCAATCGGGTTTTATTGTTAAAGCTTCATTTAACAAGCTGAAATTAGAATCTGATTGGCTGCCATACACAGCTGCACAAGATTTTGCACTCTAGTTTTAGTAAATCAACCCTATTGTGTACGGGGGGGGGGGGGGGGATACATTGTGTACTAGAGAGGGGGGAAAAGATACATTGTGAATGAGTGACTTGTATAGCGCTACCTATGCGAACTGAATCGCCCCAGGGCGCTTTTGCCACCCGTGTCCATCTGCAGTATAGCGCAGTGCTTTACCCCATGGGGGGGGGGTGAAACGCTTAGGCCCCTTTCACACGAGGCGGACTCTGCTTGCACGGAGCCCGCCTCTGTCCGTCGGCTCAGCGGGAGATCTATCCGTTGTCATCCGCTGAGCCGTCGGATGACAAGCCTCTCTCCGCTCACTGAGAGGGGGGGGGCTTGCGAGCGCCGCTGGTCTCTATGGAGAGATCGGATGAAAACGGACAGAGTGTCCGTTTTCATCAGATCTCACCCGATCCGCCAGCGACGGATCTGGACGTAGAGCCATCCGTCTGCTTTTGGCGGATCGGACCGGGTCGCATGTCAGCGGACATGTCTCCGCTGACATCCGACGCTCCATAGGCTAACATGGAGTGCCCGTTCAGATCCGCCGTCAAAACTGACAGGCGGATCTGAACGGTCCGTCCCATGTGAAAGGGGCCTTACAAGCACATACAACATGCACATATTTGGCCAATTTTTATCGACAGGTTCTAATTAACCTACCAGCATGTCTGTGGAGTGTGGGAGGAAACCGGAGGACCCGGAGGAAACCCACGCAGGCACAGGGAGAACATGCAAACTCCAGGCAGATGGTGTCGTGGTCGGGATTTGAACCAGCGACCCTATTACTGCTAGGTGAAAGTGCTAACCACTACACCACTGTGCTGCCCTCTCTAGTATTGTGTACTAGAGGGGGAGGGGGGGTGAAATAATTCTGACCCTTTAGCAGACTTGACATAAAAGTTATGATTTGTTATAATCCGTCTCGTCATGTTGGGTGTCGGGTGGAGGAAGAGCCGACTTTCCCGTTTTCAGGAATCTTTCTCTTTGTATCCTCAGACCCGGCAGCCGGTGTTTGTTCAGCTCCTACAAGCCGTATTCCGGGTCTATCACTGCACTTGGCTCCTTCCGTCACAGAAGGCCTCGGTGGAGAGTTGTATTCGAGTTTTGTCTGATGTGGGTGAGTGGCTTGGGGGTCACTGGGGGGTAACTGTACTTAGTGCTACAAATTAGATTTGGGGATCTGGTGAAGTGTGAATTCCTCCCGTTCGTAGTTCGGCAAACCGGCACATTGGCCAGTTCACCTGTCCGCATGCCCTGCTGCCAAAACATAAGCAGCCGGGGATCGCTGGTGACTTAAACCAAGTACGATCAATGACATCACCTGGGGGTCCCTACTGCCGTCTACCACCATGCTGGGTGTGACGAAACGTCCCTACACTCCTCTTGAGTGCGTTCGTCATATATCACTTCCCCCCAGTCTGGATACGGATATCAGATACTCCAACCGCTCCCAAGCACCAAACGAGACGAGACTTGCTTAGTGCCAACATGGACTGATTTATTACAAAACTAAAACTGGCATTTATATACAGTAGAAGAGGAGATCCCCCCCTCTCCTGCTCATATTACTCTAACAATACACTTGTAACAACTTAACATAAACTAATTAACCCCTTTAAGCTGCCGATGTGACTAGTACCTAACCTAATTAGCATGAGCTAATTATCTAATCATTGGCCCAGACTAGTTGACTGAGAGAAGACCCCTCAGGGCAAGACTCTAAGGCTCCTAGCTCATTTGAATGACTATTCAATAGACATTACCATTTTACCATAAACATTAACACAGGGCTAATTAGCACAACAACATTGTGTGGAATACTCCTTACAAGCCAGACCAGCCTCATCTACATTACACAAGACAACAGACAGGCTGGCTGGAGTAGCATCTGACAGTGTGTGTCCCATAATGCATGGGACAACACACATATATACATATATATCCAGTCTGTGTCTTGGGGGGGCCAGCATGGACCTAAATCCAAGTAAAACCAGCTCAGCGGTCCCCAGGCATACAGCTCACAAAGAGCACCGTTCCCCCCCAAATGCCAGGGCCCGTAATCACAAGGCAATAGGCTCGCATTCAGTCCCCTCCAACAGCCTCTGTCCCGGCTAGGTCTGTCACACTGGGGATCTGTCATTTGTGGATCAAGTGCAGCAGGGAGATCTCATTGGGTGGCAGATTTTTGAGGCGATGGGTTCACATTGTAAGGCAGTGGATTGGTTTCATGAATTTTGTTCTTAAAGCCCAATTGCAGAAATAAACGCCCACCTGAGCCTTTATTATATTGCCTTTTGGCCTTTAAGAAGTCCAAAAAAATAGTGCTGCCCGCCATTGACGTCTATAGAAGCCGCAGCCAAGTTTGGGGTCCACTGACTTCCTGTTGGTGTTTGCCGAGCCTGGCCGGGTGGGCTCACCTATATACATTACCATATTGTCTGACAGATGTACCGGTGCTCACTTACCAAACCGTAATGCAGATAATTTTACAGGAAACGCACAGACTGGTTCTTCTATTTTGATGTTTTGCAGCGAAGAGCCGCGCCATAGCCATCCCCGTCGATCTGGACAGCCAGGTCAACAACTTGTTCCTGAAAAGCCATAATATTGTACAGAAGACGGCCATGAGTTGGCGCATGTCGGCTAGAAATGCTGCCCGGCGCGATTCCGTGCTGACGGCGTCCCGGGACTACCGCAATATTATCGAGAGACTGCAGGTAATGTGTGAACAACCTCTGTGCTCATCAGACCTCGATCAGTTTACTTCTGTGAATGGGGGGGGGTAAAGTGTCTTGGGGGGGTCTTGCCTACTGCTGTCCTCAAGGCCATGTCCATCCAGATACAATTGCGGTAATGTGCAGATAAATGTATCTTGTTAGCAGGGCTAGAAAAGGATTCTGAACAAACCCTAAAAGTTTGTAGACGCCCGACCACCTACATGACATAGCCAAATGCGTGGGACCCCTCCTCCAATGATGGGGTTCAGGGGTCTCCAGTGAAGGGTCCCGGAAATCCTCCATCATACAAAGACATTGGAGACAATTGTTCTTCCAACCTTGTGGTGACAGTTTGGCGAAGACCCTTTTCTGTTCCACCATGACTGGACCCAGTTTGGTCAAAGTCCTGCACAGAGCCCCGACCTCAACTCCACTGAACACCCTTGGAATAATCTGAAACGCCAACTGATAGAAAATACTTTTTTTTTTGGGCACCCAACGTAGGGCTGGTCGGCAACTGGTTAATGGGGGAAGCGGGGCAACTCCATATTGATGGCCAATGGGGGAAGCGGGGCAACTCCATATTGATGGCCAATGGGGGAAGCAGGGCAACTCCATATTGATGGCCAATGGGGGAAGCGGGGCAACTCCATAGTAATGGCCAATGGGGGAAGCAGGGCGACTCCATAGTAATGGCCAATGAGGGAATCCGGGCAACTCCATAGTAAGGGCCAATGGGGGAAGCGGGGCAACTTCATATTGATGGCCAATGGGGGAAGCGGGGTGACTCCATAGTAATGGGGGAAGCGGGGTGACTCCATAGTAATGGGGGAAGCGGGGTGACTCCATAGTAATGGGGGAAGCGGGGTGACTCCATAGTAATGGGGGAAGCGGGGCGACTCCATAGTAATGGCCAATGGGGAAGCGGGGCAACTCCATAGTAAGGGCCAATGGGGGAAGTGGGGCGACTCCATAGTAATGGCCAATGGGGGAAGCGGGGCGACTCCATATTGATGGCCAATGGGGGAAGCGGGGCGACTCCATATTGATGGCCAATGGGGGAAGCGGGGCGACTCCATATTGATGGCCAATGGGGGAAGCTGGGCGACTCCATATTGATGGCCAATGGGGGAAGCTGGGCGACTCCATATTGATGGCCAATGGGGGAGGCTGGGCGACTCCATATTGATGGCCAATGGGGGAAGCTGGGCGACTCCATATTGATAGCCAATGGGGGAAGCGGGGCGACTCCATATTAATGGCCAATGGGGGAAGCGGGGCGACTCCATAGTAATGGCCAATGGGGGAAGCGGGGCGACTCCATATTAATGGCCAATGGGGGAAGCGGGGCGACTCCATAGTAATGGCCAATGGGGGAAGCGGGGCGACTCCATAGTAATGGCCAATGGGGGAAGCGGGGCGACTCCATAGTAATGGCCAATGGGGGAAGCGGGGCGACTCCATAGTAATGGCCAATGGGGGAAGCGGGGCGACTCCATAGTAATGGCCAATGGGGGAAGTGGGGCGACTCCATTATTGTCTGGTTTTGGAATGGGGATGTCCAACAAGCTGTGTATTTAAAAAAAGTTGGTCATTGACTTGTTGGCATTTCACGAACACTGAAATATTTTATATAGTTAATATATTTTTTTAGATTTCTTGAACATTTTCTTCAAGCCTCGCTGCTCTGTAACCACCTGAAGTAAATATAAAGACTTCTTATAGTTACATTGTTGCACTTTTTGTATTAAATGTTTTTTTGTAGAAAATCTTTAATAGTTCCTTCAAAAGAAAAGTAAATTCTTGATGGGATAAGTAATGTACTGTGACCCCAGCCGGGAGTACAGACAGGGGGCGCTCCCTACATTTTAGGATTCTGTATCTCCCTCTGCACAGGACATTGTGTCTTCATTAGAAGATCGGCTCCGCCCTCTGGTCCAAGCGGAACTTTCCGTCCTCGTGGACGTCTTGCACCGGCCGGAGCTCCTGTTTCCAGAACACACGGAGGCCCGGAAGAAATGCGAGAGCGGACAGTTTATCTGCAAGTGAGTGTCAGCTCTGTTGGCAAACAAGGGATTGGTCTTCCTTGGCCAAGTCCAGCAGAATTTCATCTGAAATATAATCCCAAAGTACAAAAATTCTGCTGCTTGTTTGTAAAACAAAATACAAATTTCAATGTCGCCGACAGTCACCTGTGTGCACCGCCGGGGAAAAGGAATCCAATTCCTGTCGGGAAACCCCCACAAACCCAGCAGGGATATTTAGACTCTTCAGAGGGGGTGTTGGTAGTAATTGACTCAGGAGTTCTGATGGGGGAGCGGGCAATGGGATCTTATAAGAGATGATTCTAGGCATACCTAGGGCAGTATGGGCGCTGCCCCCTCTAGCATTTGGGGGATGCCCCCACTGCCCCCCTCTAGGATGGGGGGGCGCCCCCACTGCTCCCCTCTAGCATGAGTAGCCCGACCTGTGCCCCCCTCTAGCATGTGCAGCCCAACCTCTGCCCCCTCCGGTACCCTCCAGTACAGACACTGCATACAGGGGTCTAGCATGGGCGCCCCCACTGCCCCTCTCTAGTCTGGGTGCTGCCCCCTCTAGCATGGCGGGGTGCCCCCACTGCCCCCCTCTAGCATGGGGCGGGGTGCCCCCACTGCCCCCCTCTAGCATGGGGGGGCGCTTCCCTCTGGCATGGGGGGGGGGGGCGCTCCACGGCCCCCCTCTAGCATGGGCAGCCCAACCTCTGCCCCCTCCGGTACCTTCCAGTACAGACACTGCATACAGGGGTCTAGCATGGGCGCCCCCACTGCCCCTCTCTAGTCTGGGTGCTGCCCCCTCTAGCATGGGGGGCGCCCCCCCTGCTCCCCTCTAGCATGGAGGGGGGGCGCTCCACTGCTCCCCTCTAGCATGGCGGGGTGCCCCCACTGCCCCCCTCTAGCATGGGGGGGGCGCTTCCCTCTGGCATGGGGGGGGGGTGCGCTCCACGGCCCCCCTCTAGCATGGGCAGCCCAACCTCTGCCCCCTCCGGTACCTTCCAGTACAGACACTGCATACAGGGGTCTAGCATGGGTGCCCCCACTGCCCCCTCTCTAGCATGGGTTCTGCCCCCCTCTAGCATGGCGGGGGCGCCCTTCTCTAGCATGGCGGGGGCGCCCTTCTCTAGCATGGGGGGGGGGCGCCCTTCTCTAGCATGGGCAGCTCGACCTCTGCCCCCTCCAGTACCCTCACTCAGTACAGACACTGCATACAGGGGTAGGTTAGTACCCCTTACCCATTTCCCACATAGTAACGGTAACTATTGTAGTTTTTCATTCAACTAATATCCCTCCGATGTAAATCCGAGTCATTCTCAGGGACCAGCAATGTAACAACTCATCAGTTATGACAACCCCTCCCCCACCAATGTTAACCCAACCGATGGATTCTCAGCACTGCGGTGCACCGGGGACCCCGAGTGATGTCACTGCCCAGAATTGGTGAATCCCCCCCCCCCCCCCCCGCTCTGCATTACAGCAGCCAGGAATTCTAGCGGACGAATGGCTGAAGTAGTTTGGGGGGTCAGCGAAGAAGTCTGACCTGAACCCCAATCTCATCCTTATTTAGGAGCAGATATTGGCGGGGGGGGGGTCCTGGAATCCTCCGCCCCGCCCCTCGTTTCCCCCAATCGTCTGATTTCATGCTTTCTCATTCCAGGTTGATCCGACACACAAAGCAGCTCCTGGAGGAGAACGAGGAGAAGTTGTGTATTAAAGTCCTTCAGACGCTGAGAGAGATGATGGCCAAAGACCGCGGCTTCGGGGACAAGGTATCCGCCATTGGCTGCGCACCAAACCGCGGGGCGCACCTAGTCTCTTACATTAAATGGGCCGTGTGGGTAAAAAGATACGAAATCCCAGATCAACATCAGTGAACTGCTCTACAATGGGATTGCATACATCCTGTTCATTCTGCGTTTGACTCTTTCATTCAGTGCAGCAGAATTCTCCTAGAAAGAAAAACAAATGTAACATTTCTGTCGGATGATTTGTGCTCTTTATTAATCCCTTCCATGATTCTGTAAATCGACCCCAGTGTGTCAGAATCTGGTGCAGCTGTGCGTGGGAGCCAATCAGCTTTCAGGTTTTATTATCAAAGCTTAAAGCGTAGCTCCACTTTTGTTGAGAAAAGACACCCCCCCCCCCCCCCCTCGGGTTGATCTCTGTACATTACAAGGATTAACCACCTTTGCAGATTCCGACCTTCTTTTTTTTTTTTTTTTTGTTCTGAAGACATCCCTGTGTGTTCCTCTGTGTCCATGTGGAAAAGGGAATTTAATGGGAGTGGTTTCATAATAATCAGCTGTGGCACCTGCAGGGCTCTGAGAAAATCTGCCGGGTCTGCATCCTCTTGGACTTGTTCCTATTGGGAGTATCACACCAAAAATGAAATTTATGTTGCAGGGGATGCCTGAGATCTGACTTGTATCTTAGTGCAGACTTCTGGGAAAATCAGCCAATCACACAAACAGGAAATGACATTTCTGGGGGACGTTCTGTATACAGTCTGTGTACACAGCGCCTCCAGGTGGCCATATTTGCATTTTCAGACAATGACAGCGGCTGCAGATTGAAAAGGAAAGGTCATTTTTAGACCCCTCCCACACTGGGGCATTTTTCAGGCGCTAAAAAAAGCACCTGTGAAACGCCTGAAAGAAGCCTCAACTGCAATCCCAAAGCCGGAGCGCTTTCACACTGAGGCGCTGCGCTGGCGGGGCGTTAAAAAAAAAAAAAGTCCTGAAAGCGGCTTCTTTGCAGCGCTTGTGGAGCGGTGAATACGCCCCTCCTAAAGCGCCCTCTCCCATTGAAATCAATGGGAAGCGCCTGAAAAGTGCTTTTGGCAGCGGGCGCTTTGTGGGCGCTTTTAACCCTTTATTTGTTTGCTCACCAGCGGGGGTTAAAAGTGCCCCACTAGCGTTCGAAAAGCGCTGGTAAAGTGCCGCTAGTTTAAGCGGCGCTTTACGAGCCTTTTTCGGGCGCTGGCAGTGTGAAAGGGCTCTTAGACCCCTCCCACACTGGGGCGTTTTTCAGGCGTTTTTTTTAGCGTTAAAAGCCCCAGTAAAACGCTTGAGAGACTCATCTGCAATCCCGATGTGAAAGCCCGAGTGCTTTAAGAGCCCTTTCACACTGCCAGCGCCCGAAAAACACTTGTAAAGCGCCGCTTAAAGGCCCCTTTCACACTGGGGTGGTGCGGGCGTTGGCGGTAAAGCAGCGTTATATTTAGCGCTGCTTTACCAGGGGTATATGGCCGCTAGCGGTGCAGTTTTAACCCCCGCTAGCGGGTGAAAAAGGGTTTAAAACGGCTCGCAAAGCGCTGCTGTAGCGGTACTTTGCCGGCAGTATCCCCGCGGTGCCCCATCAATTTCAATGGGTAGGAGGGGTATACACACGGCTCTTTCACCGCTCCAAAGATGCTGCCAGCAGGACTTTTTTACCGTCCTGCTAGCGCACCGCCCCGGGTTTCACAGTAAAGTGAAAGGACCCACTTTTTTCAGGCGCTATTTTTAGTGCTGTAGCCCCTGAAAAACGCCCCAGTGTGAAAGGGGCCAAACTAGCAGCGCTTTACCAGCGTTTTTCGAGCGCTAGTGCGGCGCTTTTAACCCCGGCTAGTGGCCAAATAAAGGGTTTAAAAGCGCCCACAAAGCACTGCTGCCAAAAGCGCGTTGCAGGCGCTTCCCATTGATTTCAATGGGGGGAGGCGCTTTAGGAGGGGCCTATTCACCGCTCCAAAATCCATGCAAAGAAGCTGCTTGCAGGACTTTTTTTGGTGCCCCGACAGCGCAGCGCCTCAGTGTGAAGCACTCCGGCTTTCACATTGGGATTGCAGATGAGGCTTCTTGCAGGCGCTTTACAGGCGCTTTTTTTAATGCCTGAAAAACGCCCCAGTGTGGGAGGGGTCTTAAGAACATTCAGTCACAATATGATTCGTGTCACAATTGTAAACTGTAATATTATTTTTTCTTGATTGCCATTTTTTTTCCCCCATGAAAGTGGAGTTCCCCTTTAATTGAAGAAGCTGAAGGTAGAAGCTGATTGGCTGCACCACATTCCGCACTCTCCAGTTGTAGTAATTCCCCCCCAACCTATGATGGGATCTCTATGCAGGGATCTCTATGCAGGGATCTCTATGCAGGGATCTCTATGCAGGGATCTCTATGCAGGGATCTCTATGCAGGGATCTTTATGATGGGATCTCTATGCAGGGATCTCTATGCAGGGATCTCTATGCGGGGATCTCTATGCGGGGATCTCTGTGCGGGGATCTCTGTGCGGGGATCTCTGTGCGGGGATCTCTGTGCGGGGATCTCTGTGCGGGGATCTCTGTGCGGGGATCTCTGTGCGGGGATCTCTGTGCAGGGATCTCTATGAAGGGATCTTTATGAAGGGATCTCTATGATGGGATCTTTATGATGGGATCTCTATGCAGGGATCTCTATGCAGGGATCTCTATGCAGGGATCTCTATGCAGGGATCTCTGTGCGGGGATCTCTGTGCGGGGATCTCTGTGCGGGGATCTCTGTGCGGGGATCTCTGTGCGGGGATCTCTATGCAGGGATCTCTATGAAGGGATCTTTATGAAGGGATCTCTATGATGGGATCTCTATGCGGGGATCTCTATGCGGGGATCTCTATGCGGGGATCTCTATGCAGGGATCTCTATGCAGGGATCTCTATGCAGGGATCTCTATGCAGGGATCTCTATGCAGGGATCTCTATGCAGGGATCTCTATGCAGGGATCTCTATGCAGGGATCTCTATGCAGGGATCTCTATGCAGGGATCTCTATGTAGGGATCTCTATGCGGGGATCTCTATGCGGGGATCTCTATGCGGGGATCTCTATGATGGGATCTCTATGATGGGATCTCTATGCGGGGATCTCTATGCGGGGATCTCTATGAAGGCGGCAATTCTCAGTCGGCAGATAACTTGGCCCTTGTAGATCCCCAGTCACTGAAGAGACTGGAAGGGGTTAATTGGCGGCATTTCGGAAAGCTGCCACTAGATGGTGCGCTGGTACCGCGGTGCCGGCCCTTCCTCCGATGGTTATGAATGGCGGTGACCTCTGACCTCTTCCATGATGGATGTTGCCGGAAACTTTACATTCTAGGAAGTTTTGGGAGTAGAAGGGACTTGTGTGGCGTGTCGGTGAATTGGAGCCGCCATTGGAGGACGTCTCTGACACTCTCTATGTACAGCCGACGTCCAGAGCTCGGCGCACGTCTCCCTTCAGGGCTTCCAATAAAACGACTTACTTGAAAAGTTCCATTGATTGGCTACGAGTGAGAGGGGCAGCCATAGATTGAGCGATGGAACGTTTTTCTGTGTTTGTATCCATAGGGGAGTATATGCTCTATATTACCAAAAGTATTGGGACGCCTGCCTTTACACACACATGACCTCTAATGACCCCCCAGTCTTAGTCCGGAGGGTTCAATATTGAGTTGGCCCTTTGCAGCTATAACAGCTTCACCTCTTCTGGGAAGGCCGTCCACAAGGTTTAGGAGGGTGTCTATGGGAATGTTTGACCATTCTTCCAGAAGAGCATTTTGTGAGGTCAGGCACTGATGTTGGATGAGAAGGCCTGGCTCACAGTCTCTGCTCTAATTCATCCCAAAGGTGTTCTATGGGGTTGAGGTCAGGACTCTGTGCAGGCCAGACAAGTTCCTCTGCCCCAAACTCACTCATTCCTGTCTTTATGGACCTTGCTTTTGTGCACTGGTCCAAACCATTTGGTGGAGGGGGGGATTATGGCGGGGGGAGGGGGGATTATGGTGTGGGGGGTTGTTTTTAAAGGGTTGGTTTGGCCCCTTAGTTCCAGTGAAGGGAACTCTTTAAGACATACCAAGACATTTTGGACAATTTCATGCTCCCAACTTTGTGGGAGGAGTTTGGGGACGGCCCCTTCCTGTTCCAACATGACTGCCCACCACTGCACAGAGCAAGGTCCATAAAGACATGGAGGAGCGAGTTTGGGGTGGAGAGAACTTGACTGGCCTGCACAGAGTCCTGACCTCAACCTGACAGAACACCTTTGGGATGAATTAGAGCGGAGACAGAGAGCCAGGCCTTCTCGTCCAACATCAGTGCTGACCTCACAAATGCTCTTCTGGAAGAATGGTCAAACATTCCCATAGACACCCTCCTAAACCTTGTGTACGGCCTTCCCAGAAGAGGTGAAGCTGTTATATCTGCAAAGGGCCAACTCAATATTGAACCCTCCGGACTAAGACTGGGATGTCAATGTTCATGTGTGTAAAGACAGGTGTCCCAATACTTTTGGGTATATAGCGGAGGTCCCTTTCTTCTCAGTGGAAACCTTCAGGGAAGTTGGGCTGATTTGGTGGTAATGAGCTCTTCTTCTCCGGAGTTTCTCTGTAGACCAAAGTCATGGCCCCAGTTCCGAAAACCAGAAAAATAGAGGGGGCGGCGGCGGTGGTGACTCTGGACGGGCGCCGGGCCCTCAGGTGGAGATAGTGGGCAACCTCGGCCCTCCAGCTACTTTGAAACTACAAGTCCCATGAGACATTGCAAGACCCTGAGAATCGCAGGCGTGACTCCTAGAGGCAGAGGCATGATGGGACTTGTAGTGTCACCACAGCTGGAGGGCCGAGGTTGCCGACCCCTTACCGTTGGACCAACGTCCCCGCCGGCTTGGGCAGTCTCCACTTTTTTTTTTTTTTTTATTTAGAGAGAATGACTGGGGGGAGGGGTGCTGTGATCTCCGAGATCTGATGAATACCGGCCAATCACTGATGGGGTCTATTTGTAAAACATTTTATTACATGAATGTGAAGTTCTGTTTTTTCCTAGTAGAACATCTGTATTGACAGCTCCATCTAGTGGTCAAAATGTGTTATTAAAGGATTTCACAAACTATGTGGAATTTTGGCCACTAGATGGCGTTGGTGATACAGGTGTGAATCTCATAGAAGAAATATGGGACGTTGCTTGTGACATCGGAGCAATGAATGTCTTCTCTATGGACCCCGTAGTGTGTATGGACATAACATGGGTATCCACTTTAACTTCCATTCCTAAATCCTAGCTAAGCCGGCTCTAGTGAATATAGGATCTGTCTGTCTGTCCCGGGTCTCTGCAGGGACAGCCCGATCCCTACACCAGGTCCAGTCACAGGTGCCGAGGCTCCATGTATCCCATCACACTCCAATAATAAGAGCCGGCAAGACTGTAATCCTTGAAGTGTCATTTATTGGTACATCAGAGTAACAATAATCTAACGCGTTTCGGCAATGGCCTTCATCAGAACACTATTGCCGAAACGCGTCAGTATTTTTTATTGTCGCTCTGATGTACCATTAAATGACACTTCAAGGATTAGTCTTGCCGGCTCTTCTATTGCTGATGGTGTTGTGGTACCACAAGTCCCAGGAGGCGCAGGTCTGGGGTCACTGCAGAGGACACCATGTGGTTGTTGTGGGTAGTGCGGTCACAGGTGAGGGGTTCAGTGCGGAGACCTAATTCAATGCTCTTTCCTCTCTTTCAGCTTGTAGCCATTGACGCTGTGGAAAATTCTGAGGTTGTGACCCGTCTGTCACCCCGACTCCATTTCCTTCCCTATTCTCCTCTGTAGGGTTGTGTGTCTTCACCGAGGAGGCCGTCCCTCACCCATCCCCCCCACCCATCCTGTGACCTTGTGGTTCCTGGTTGTCTGTCGGGTCACATGACTTTGTTTGGGCTTAAAGCACAACTCCGCATTCAGAACCACAAGACAGAGCAGCAAAGGGGGTCACCTGTGGAAATGATTATTTATATGACCCATTCATTATTCTCTACAATCTACTGGTTGTGTCCCCGGGGGGTGGAGGTATAAGATTTAGTGGGGGGAATATTTGAGGGGGGGTCTTCTATGGTGGGAAGGCTCCTCTATCCGGGATGGACGGACCTTCCATCCATATTTGGTTTCTGCAGCCGGTCCAAGTCCTTCTAATGCTTCAATATGAGGATCTATGGGACCGGCTGGATGGACCGGGGTCCAAACTTACCAACAATGTCACTAGAGAGGCGACTGAACCTTGGAATGGGGGGGGGGGGGGGGCCTTGGAATGGGGGGGGGGGGGCTTATCAGGATCCCGTTGGCTTTTTTTGGGGGGGGGGGGGGAATCTTCAGACCGTTTTAGAGTAGGGGGGGGGGGGGCTGTGCTTTTTTTTTTTATTTATGGAGACCTGGTAAATTGGGGTCCTGCACTCTGGCTAACATGGGGGGGGGCACACTCTTATAGGGATATTGGGGGACACTCTTATAGGGATATTGGGGGGGGGACACTCTTATAGGGATATTGGGGGGGGGGGATGGGGATCCCTGATTTCAAATCCTTTTTTTACATTTATTCAAAGAGGGACTTTGATGGGGAAGACCTTCTGGCAGAAGCAATGATCCCCCCCCCCCCCCTGCAGACTCCCGACCTTTGGGCAGTTCTTATCGCACACAATATTTGTGAAGCGGCTCAGACATCAGAGGGCGGGTCGGGTGACTCCATTTCCTAAGCTGATGACTTTATTGCTCCGCCATAAAATAGGAAATTACTGAAAACAAATTGTGCTCGAAGATGCTACGAGGACAGAAATGGGGGGGGGGGGGGGGGGGGGCACGCTCCAGACTTCTCCTGGTCCTCTCCTGGTCCTCTCCTGGTTCTCTCCTGGTCCTCCCCTCGTCCTCCCCTCGTCCTCCCCTCCTGGTCCTCCTCTCCTGGACCTCTCCTGGTCCTCCTCTCCTGGACCTCTCCTGGTCCTCCTCTCCTGGACCTCTCCTGGTCCTCCTCTCCTGGACCTCTCCTGGTCCTCCTCTCCTGGACCTCTCCTGGTCCTCCTCTCCTGGACCTCTCCTGGTCCTCCCCTCCTGGTCCTCTTCTGGGTCCTCTCCTGGAACCAGCATATAGCATACAAAGTCTGAACTGTGTGCTTCTACCTGGTCAGTATTTTTCTGCCTGCTAAGTTGGTGCTGACCCCCTTATCCATCCCCCCCCCACCTCCCAAGATTGCAATGTTGGGTCTGGAGCCTCTAAATACGAGTCGCAGAGGCCTCATCCATATGTCTATCCTTGTCTTCTAAAGAGAACCAGTCAGGACAGCTGCCACCTTTCATCCTTGACATGCCAGTCCAGCCCTGGAGGGGGTTCTTGTACCCTGGGAGGGGTTCTCTGCGCTCGGCGTGCTGCCGGTGGATCGAACGTTTCCTCTGGGAGTCGGGAAATGTCGGTTTTTATCATTTCAGCTCTCCGGGGTCCCTTTAAGGAATTCTTCTTTCTCTGGTGGTGACGGCTCTGCTCGGGGGCTCCGCCCAGTCAGTGACAGTTTGTCTTTCCATTATCTTGGTGTGTCTGGTCTGTGTGTGAATCAGTGACCTCCCCTCCCCCGCAGGTCATTCACCTCTCCTGCAGCTTCTCTATTGCTGGTGACTCACAACATTGGAATAGTTCACCTCTGAGATCACAGATAGGATAATATATATATATATAATATATATATATATATAATATATATATATATATATATATAATATAATCCGACTCTCCTCTCTCCTCTTATAAGACTTGTTCAGAAAACTCTCATAAAGTTATAAAGTATCCATCTGAGAAGGTTCCGGAGTTCCTCATGTCGTCATTTCTCATCTGTGGGGCAGATCCCCACCCCCCCCCCACCCCCCCCGCTCACCTCCCATCACTCACCTTTCTCACCCTCCACAGCCCACCTACCTGAAGCCTCCAAAGTGACACAAATCTCGATCTCTGATATTCGGCTTCTTATGGCCGGCTGGTCGGAGGTCTTTGCAGCTGGACTCCTCTATTCTACATTACAGGGAATGTCCTAATTCTTTGTGGGTATCAATGAGGGCACAGTGTGGTCGGTACAGTGTGATGTCATAACATCGATCGAGGTTCACATCCCGACATACCTGAGCTGATTGGCTCCGCTGAGTCATCTTTCCAATAAACTTCTTCAGACATCAGCAATGAAATGAAATGTGTATTTAGGTGGAGAGTCGCAGTTTTATGAGTTTGTGACTCACTGAACCATATTTACAGTACAGAAGTTACACCAACACCCAATACAACATGTACAGTGTAAACCAGGGGGGGCGCTGTGTGCCGGAGGGGGGGCTGTGTGTGCTGGAGGGTGTAAACAAGGAGGGGGCGCTGTGTGTCGGAGGGTGTAAATCAGGAGGGGGGCGCTGTGTGTCGGAGGGTGTAAATCAGGAGGGGGGCGCTGTGTGTCGGAGGGTGTAAATCAGGAGGGGGGCGCTGTGTGCCGGAGGGTGTAAACCAGGAGGTGGGAGAGTCTTGGCTGTCCGGGACTCTCCCCCATCATTGGCTCCCACTGCTGGGTGGAATAGCGGCGGCGCTGGGTGGATGGCGGCGGCGCTGGGTGGATGGGGGGTGCGATGGGTGGTTAGTATAACTTAATGTAAATGTTGATGGAGTAAAGGGGAGTGTGTTGCTACGTGGGTGTGCGTGGTTGTGGGTTGGGTTTAGTTGGTGTTGTTTTGTGCATGTCTTGTTGGGTCAGGGGCGTGTGGTTTTTGGTTTCTGGGTTATTGTTGGGTGGGTTTTTTTTTGTTGCGGGTCGAGTGTGGTTAGTTGGTAGTGTTTTGCGTTTGTGTTGGTGTAAATGCAGGAGGGGGGGTTCGCTGTGTGGGTCGGGTTTTTTTAGGGAGACGTGTTGTGTAGGGTTAGTGGAATATCGACTGGGATGGGGTTGTTGCGGGGTGAGGTGTGGTCTTTTGAAGCTGTCGGGCGCTGACTGTGTGTGCCGATTGGTGTGTAAACGTTGGTTTGGGTTAGGGTGTGGTTTCAGGGTTGAGGTGGTATGTGCTTAATGGTGATGGTTTGGAGTCTTGTGGCTGTCCTTTTTTGCGACTCTCTCCCCTTGTATTTGTAGGTGCATTGGCTCCCACTGCTGGGTGGATGTTGTTGGTCTTGGTTGGGTGTGGGGTTGGGTGGTAGTGGTAGTGTGGGTGACTAGTGCCGTAGGTGTTAGTAAGGAGGCGTTGTGAGAGTTTTGCGTGTAGTGGTTTTGTTGTTGTTCTTCTGCTGCGTTTGCTTGGTGGGGTGGGGATCGGCGTGCGAGAGTTTGGTGTGTGCGGGAGGTGGCGTTGTTGGTGTGCTGTGTGTGCGATGCGTGTGGATGGTTGTTGGTTGTTGGGGTGTTGTGGTTGGTATTGGTTTTGTTTGAGTTGGTGATTTGTGGTTTGCGTAGGTGTAGGGTGGTTGGTGGGGTTGTTGCGCAATGGGTGGATGGCGGCAGGGATGGGGGGGTGCGATGGCGTGGATGGCGGCACTGGGTGGATGGGGGGGTGCGATGGGTGGATGGCTCGGTGATGGTGGGTGATGGGGGGTGCGATGGCGGGGTGCGATGGGTGGATGGCGGGGTGCGATGGGTGGATGGCGGCTGCGATGGGTGGATGGCGGGGTGCGAGGGGTGGATGGGGGGGGCGATGGTGGTTGGGGGGGTGCGATGGGTGGATGGCGGGGTGCGATGGGTGGATGGCGGGTGCGATGGGTGGATGGCGGGGTGCGATGGCGGGGTGCGATGGGTGGATGGCGGGGTGCGATGGGTGGATGGCGGGGTGCGTTGGGTGGATGGCGGGGTGCGATGGGTGGATGGCGGGTGCGATGGGTGGATGGCGGGGGTGCGATGGGTGGATGGCGGGGTGCGATGGGTGGATGGCGGGGTGCGATGGGTGGATGGCGAGGTGCGATGGGTGGATGGCGAGGTGCGATGGGTGGATGGCGGGGTGCGATGGGTGGATGGCGGGGTGCGATGGGTGGATGCGGCGGGGGGGCGATGGGTGGATGGGGGGTGCGATGGGTGGATGGCGGGGTGCGATGGGTGGATGGCGGGGTGCGATGGGGAGTGGATTGGCGGCTGCGATGGGTGGATGGCGCGGGTGCGAGGGCGGGGTGCGATGGGTGGTGGGCGGGGTGCGATGGGTGGATGATGGGTGGATGGCGGGGTGCGATGGGTGGATGGCGGCTGCGATGGGTGGATGGCGGGGGTGCGATGGCGGGGTGCGATGGGTGGATGGCGGGGTGCGATGGGTGGATGGCGGGGTGCGATGAGTGGATGGCGGGGTGCGATGGGTGTGGATGGCGGGGTGCGATGGGTGGATGGCGGGGTGCGATGGGTGGATGATGGGTGGATGGCGGGGTGCGATGGGTGGATGGCGGGGTGCGATTGGTGGATGGCGGCTGCGATGGGTGGATGGCGGGGTGCGATGGCGGGGTGCGATGGGTGGATGGCGGGGTGCGATGGGTGGATGGCGGGGTGCGATGAGTGGATGGCGGGGTGCGATGGGTGGATGGCGGGTGCGATGGGTGGATGGCGGGGTGCGATGAGTGGATGGCGGGGTGCGATGGGGGGTGCGATGGGTGGATGGCGGGGTTCGATGGGTGGATGGCGGCGTGCGATGGGTGGATGGCGGGGTTGCGATGGGTGGATGGCGGGTTGCGATGGTGATGGCGGGTGTGCGATGGGTGGATGGCGGGGTGCGATGAGTGGATGCGGCGCGATGGGTGGATGGCGGCTGCGATGGTTGGATGGCGGGGGGCGATGGGTGGTGCGCGGCTGCGATGGGTGTATGGCGGGTGCGATGGGTGGATGGGGGGTGCGATGGGGTGGATGGCGGGGTGCGATGGGTGGATGGGGGGTGCGATGGGTGGATGGCGGGGTGCGTTGGGTGGATGGCGGGGTGCGATGGGTGGATGGCGGGGGGGGTGCGATGGTTGGATGGCGGGGGGCGATGGGTGGATGGCGGCCTGCGATGGGTGGGTGGGATGGCGGGGGGGCTGGGATGGGTGGATGGCGGCTGCGATGGGTGGATGGCGGGGTGGCGGGTGGGTGGATGGGGGGTGCGATGGGTGGATGGGGGGTGCGATGGGTGGATGGCGGGGTGGGTGGATGGGTGGATGGGTGGATGGGTGGATTCTTGGATGGGTGGATGAGCGGTGGTGGGGTGCGATGGGTGGATGGCGGCGTGCGATGGGTGGATGGCGGGGTGCGATGGGTGGATGGCGGGGTGGGGGGGTTTTTGGGGTGGATGGCGGGGTGCGATGGGTGGATGGCGGGTGCGATGGGTGGTTGGCGGCTGCGATGGGTGGATGGCGGGGTGCGATGGGTGGATGGCGGGGTGCGATGGGGGGCGGATGGCGGGGTGCGATGGGTGGATGGCGGCCTGCGATGGTTGGAGGGCGGGGGGGCGATGGGTGGATGGCGGCTGCGATGGGTGGATGGCGGCTGCGATGGTGGATGGGGGGTGCGATGGGTTGGATGGCGGGGTGCGATGGGGGGTGCGATGGGTGGATGGCGGGGTGCGATGGGTGGATGGCGGCGTGCGATGGGTGGATGGGGGGTGCGATGGGTGGATGGGGGGGTGCGATGGGTGGATGGCGGCTGCGATGGGTGGATGGCGGGGGGCGATGGGTGGATGGCGGCTGCGATGGGTGGATGGCGGGGTGCGATGGGTGGATGGGGGGTGCGATGGGTGGATGGGGGGTGCGATGGGTGGATGGCGGGGTGCGATGGGTGGATGGCGGGTGCGATGGGTGGATGGGGGGTGCGATGGGTGGATGGCGGCGTGCGATGGGTGGATGGGGGGTGCGATGGGTGGATGGCGGGGTGCGATGTGTGGATGGCGGGGTGCGATGAGTGGATGGCGGGGTGCGATGGGTGGATGGGGGGTGCGATGGGTGGATGGCGGGGTGCGATGGGTGGATGGCGGGGTGCGATGGGTGGATGGCGGGTGCGATGGGTGGATGGCGGGGTGCGATGGGTGGATGGCGGGGTGCGATGGGTGGATGGCGAGGTGCGATGGGTGGATGGCGGGTGCGATGGGTGGATGGCGGGGTGCGATGGGTGGATGGCGGGGTGCGATGGGTGGATGGCGGGTGCGATGGGTGGATGGCGGGGTGCGATGGGTGGATGGCGGGGTGCGATGGGTGGATGGCGGGGTGCGATGGGTGGATGGCGGGGTGCGATGGGTGGATGGCGGGTGCGATGGGTGGATGGGGGGTGCGATGGGTGGATGGCGGGGTGCGATGGGTGGATGGCGGGGTGCGATGGGTGGATGGCGGGGTTCGATGGGTGGATGGCGGGGTGCGATGGGTGGATGGCGGCTGCGATGGGTGGATGGGGGGTGCGATGGGTGGATGGCGGCTGCGATGGGTGGATGGCGGGGTGCGATGGGTGGATGGCGGGGTGCGATGGGTGGATGGCGGGGTGCGATGGGTGGATGGCGGGGTGCGATGGGTGGATGGGGGGTGCGATGGGTGGATGGCGGGGTGCGATGGGTGGATGGCGGGGTGCGATGGGTGGATGGCGGCTGCGATGGGTGGATGGCGGGGTGCGATGGGTGGATGGCGGGGTGCGATGGGTGGATGGCGGGGTGCGATGGGTGGATGGGGGGTGCGATGGGTGGATGGCGGGGTGCGATGGGTGGATGGCGGGGTGCGATGGGTGGATGGCGGGGTGCGATGGGTGGATGGCGGGGTGCGATGGGTGGATGGCGGGGTGCGATGGGTGGATGGGGGGGTGCGATGGGTGGATGGCGGGTGCGATGGGTGGATGGCGGGGTGCGATGGGTGGATGGCGGGGTGCGATGGGTGGATGGCGGCGGCGATGGGTGGATGGCGGGGTGCGACGGGTGGATGGCGGCGGCGATGGGTGGATGGCGGGGTGCGACGGGTGGATGGCGGCGGCGATGGGTGGATGGCGGGGTGCGACGGGTGGATGGCGGCGGCGATGGGTGGATGGCGGGGGCGATGGGTGGATGGCGGCTGCAATGGGTGGATGGCGGGGTGCGATGGGTGGATGGCGGCTGCCCTTTTCTCCAGCTCTGTGCTGAGGTGTGGAAGAAGTGTCTGTGGACTACAAATGATGTCATGGAAACCTGCGGCGCTTCTTCCATTGGTCACTTCTTGGAATGTACGCTGCAGCTGTGTGGGCGGAGCCCTGCGTGATTTCATATTTGGGTGTAAGGCCTAACCATTGGTCATAAAGGTGGAGTAACCTTTTAATTTGTCACCCATGCCTTGTTGTGATGTGGTGTTGGGGGAGGGTGTGAAGTGGCAGCGGGTGACCCCACTCTGTGGATTGATCATTGACAAACCTTCCCG